>CM028377.1:76521648-76548140 GCA_013146195.2 Codonopsis lanceolata
GACTATGTGGTATGTATCTATCAAAAAGCGAAGAAATAATTAAAAATATAAAAAAATAAATCAATAATTAGAGGATTATAAAAAATATTAGAAGACGGTTCGGTTCGATTCGATTCGGTTTAACATAAGAAATATGCTGAATAAAAACTCAATTTTATTTTTCCAAATCAAACCACTTTGACTTAAAGACCAAATCGCTTCGATTCGATTTGATTCATCAATGGACGTACACCCTAGAAAGGTGACTATTTATTATAGAATGAGTATTTATTAAAATGAAAAAAAGGACAATTTTGTAAAGAGAGATAATATACGGGGTTTTAAGAAAAAAGAGCGAAGGGTATTTTAATAATTAGCCGAGTCAAAGGTCTTGTATGAAAATGACAGCATCAAGAAAATTCATCTGTTGATTTTTTCTTCATTTTGCGTTATCAACAAACCAAACGATGAACACGACACGACCGACTGTCAACTGAAAAATGAAATCATCAACTCCTATGATGAGTCTTCTGTTCTTTATCATCTGCATTTACACTTTCTTCTTGATCTTAATCGTTGTTCCATCATCTTGCATTAGCAGTACCGATGACGAGCAATTCATTAATTGCAGTCATTCTTACAACTGTGGCAGCATACAGAATGCAGAATATCCTTTCTGGGGAGGTGATCGAGCTGAATATTGTGGGCGGCAAGATTTGGGACTCAATTGCATTCACGACAATGAGAGTGATGAGACAGGCCCATATTCTGTTCTCACCACTGGCGGTCGCATATCTCCTTACGAGCAAACTTTCCGAGTTCTAATGATCAATCAATTCAACAGCACCCATACAATGAGAATTGTACGCCAGGATCTATGGAACAACATATGCCCTTATCAGACGATTCAGACTAACACTAATTCCAGTTTGAATTACACCACTGGCAACTATGCTCAAACAGTTCGCTGGCTAAGCATATTCTACGGCTGTAACAATACTAAGTCAAACGAGGGTTTCCTGACCAGCAACATTACTTGTCAGGTCAATGGTACAAACGGTGGTAGTGTTTTAGTTGCAGACGAGCATATTCCAAGTATAGATGGTTGTCACCATAAAATTTTAGCACCGGTTATGCAGGTAGCTTATCAGGAGTTATGGAACGGAACAACGACTCTGCAGGATGCTCTGAAGCAGGGGTTTGAAGTGGATTACATGGCTTACACCTCCTGCGAGGTCTGCAAGGATTCAGGAGGGGTTTGTGGATCAGATTCTTATCTGCGATTTGTTTGCTTTTGCCGTGACAAACCCCATCCTGAAGTGTGTCCCAGTCATGGTATGTTGTGCGTTCATATTCAGCTGCACACACACACACACACACCCACACAAACACACAGATTCACATTGATAAACAAATAAGAAATGTTCTCAATGAGTTGGTTCCCACTGCAGCAAAAGAAACACTTGATACCAAGGTAATGGATCAAAAGGCCTTATCATCCGCACCCCACCTCTCCAATAGATAAAAATAGAAATGGACAATCTTTTACATAATACAGTCTCCCATATGCTTGGGTACTAATTTCACTGTGAACTAGGGGATCGTTTATAATGAAGTTAAAGCTTCATTAGCAGGCCCCAATACATCAAGTTCCAACCACACAGAGCATGAGTAGGCAAATTGTAACCTAATTTGATCGTATTCGTCCAAATCTATGCTCCTTCAATGAATGTAGTATATTTGAGTGTTCAATTATAAAATATTTAGGCTTTCTCACAATTTGATCAATGATGTGATAAAACATTTGCAAATGTAAAAATGTGGAATGCAGTGTTCACAATAACACTAACAGTCAATATCTATATAACAGATGCTTTATTGTTTCAGGTAGAAAGAAGCATTCGTTCAATTGGAGAATAGGTAGGTATGGGACGTTCTGGTACTGAAAAGGTGCCAAACCATTTGATGCTATAGACATTGTCTTCACATTAGCTTCCATTTTATAATGATTTCAGGTGTTTCTGCTGCTGCTGGAGGAATGGGAATTTTATTTTGCTTCGTCATGATCTGTTATTGGCGGTACAAACATTCATCAGATAAATCAGTTTTATTTTGGAAGAAGAAAAAAGGTGACCGGAAGCTTGAGGCTCTTATTGAGGAGTACGGGCCCTTGGCTCTTAATCGATATAGCTATTCAGGTGTCAAGAAAATGACAAACTCATTGAGGGATAAACTCGGCCAAGGTGGATATGGGGGTGTCTATAAAGGAAATTTGCCAGATGGCCGTCTAGTAGCAGTGAAGATCCTTACCGAGTCCAAAGGGAATGGGGAAGAATTTATGAATGAAGTTGCTAGCATCAGTAGAACATCCCATGTCAATGTCGTCACTCTGATAGGATTCTGTCTCGAGGGTGGCAAAAGAGCTCTCGTGTATGAGTTCATGCCCAATGGATCTCTCGAAAAGTTTATCTATGGCCAAAAACCTTGGACGAGTGGTGGGTACTTGGGATGGGAAAAGTTATATAACATAGCAATAGGGATAGCTCAAGGACTGGAGTATTTACACCGTGGGTGCAACACAAGAATCCTGCATCTTGACATAAAGCCACACAACATTCTTCTCGATGAAGCATTTTGTCCAAAGATAGCTGATTTCGGGCTCGCAAAATTATGCTCTAGAAAAGAGAGTATGGTGTCAATGCTGGAAGCAAGAGGAACAATTGGGTATATTGCTCCAGAAGTGTTCAGCAGAAATTTTGGAAGAGTATCACATAAGTCTGATGTATATAGCTACGGAATGATGGTGTTGGAAATGGTTGGGGGAAGAAAGAACATTGATATGAGCGAGAGTCAAGAGAGCAAGATATATTTTCCACATTGGGCTTACAAGCGTCTTGAGCTGAATGAAGATCTAGGGCTGCAGGAAATCGCGGCCCGAGATGAATATGAAATTGCAAGGAAAATGATTTTAGTAGGTTTATGGTGTATACAGAGTGAATCATCTAAAAGGCCGTCCATGAAAAAGGTGATAGACATGTTAGAAGGAAGCATAGAAGCTGTGCAAATCCCACCAAAACCCTTCTTCTTTTCCCCCTCACAATCATTAAAGGACTCTTCCACAACATCAAAGTAGCAAAATAAAAAAATCAAAGAATTTGTCAAATTTATGTTGGTCTCACAAATATAGAATCTCCTTATGGACTTGTTACAAGATCATCAAGCTGCTCTTTCTACTTCATTGCATATGTATAAATGATGAAGGAGATATAGCTGCTACATCAAGTGCAAAACAGCATGAAGGAGACACAGCTGCTACATCAAGTGCAGAACAGCAGGACGACACAAATTCAGATTCAAAGAACTCAGGGTGTCGAGTGTACAGCCCCAGAAGTCTAAGGGTGTCGAGTGAAAGATGAAGAAGGCAGTTATATTCAGTTACATTCATTCAGGGGTGTCGAGTGTACAGCTACAGAGGTGCAAGGGTGTCGAGTGAAACAAAATGAAGGCAGTTATATTCTGTTGGATGCAAGTTGTTATACAGCAGGAATAAGTTTGTTAGATTGTAGAGACATTTTCTTCTATCATACACTCATATATATTTGTGGTTCCTACGTATTGTAAACACAAGATGAATATACAAGAAATACATTCCCTCTTTCTCTCTTAAGCTTTCTTTCGGTTCATGTTCATGTATCCGGTTTTCTTCCTTGATTGAGTCATTCTCAATCCTTTATGGTATCAGAGCAAATTCGTGCTTCCGCATTCCAAATCTGATTTCAATTACAAGTTACAAGTTTTAAATGACATACAACTGTATGATTCATTGAAGATGTCCGAAGATAATCAGAGTTCTGAAGAACTACAGCAGAAATCTGGTCCTTCACAGCAACAAACGACTGAAGAAATTGAGGAATATGAATCAGTTGAGGTAATGTTGCACTCAAATTTTTCTTAGTTTGTTACTGGCGACAAACATTGGGGCATTTCACCTATTCAAAGCTTAGTTGGAGCTGATTGGATTTGATGTGACACTGGCACTGCTTCATTTTCATTATTCATTATCATCATTCATCATTCATCATTCATCAACAAAAAGAGTAAAAAACATTCCAAAGTCACGGAATTAAAACTGTGCCTATGTGGGATTTGCCATTTCGGCAGTACTCGAGAGTCGAGAGTAGTTGAGACTTTTGAGTGCCAGCCTAGTTTCTCACTTGTACTCTTTTAAATCCAAATTTAGTAATTTACGGGCAACCACGTGAAGGTTTATTACTGACTAGTCGTTTTTTTCAACCCTTCAATTGGCCAACAACCAAGACTCAAGACTCACGACTCACGACACTCCCCCAAATTAGTTGCAACTTGCAAGTGTTAAAACGGTATTTATTGTAGGAAAGATGTTACCATCCACAAGTTGTCAAGACAGCCAGGCCGAGGCGTCTCATAGCCGTTGATCCGCGGGGCAAAGTTTGTAACCATTGATCTAACCGACGGCTTGCACAAGTCGCCCTCTAGGTGTTTGATCAAAGTCCTGGCAGAAGAATGTGGTTTGAGTTGTTCAAATTTACGACAAAGGACCAACAAAATCTTTTGCGTATGTATGAGCATTTTTTATATACACATTATCATCAACTTACCACTGTTGTTCTTCCCCACGATCATGTCCCATCTCTTCCTCATAAACGTTATATTTGATTGATATTTTATGAACGTATGTTTTTCTCCAAGACTGTATGAATGAATAAAAAAAGACAACAACAGAGACACTTAGCATCATAAAAACATTATAACTTTTTTATTCAAAGCAATGATATAAAAAGTGTGTCGATGCCCGTGACAATTTTTTTCTTCACCGAGAACCAGGTGCACTAATAATAGTTTCCATAGCATAGTGGTGGTACATTCGCTTCGTAAGCAAAATGTTGTGAGTTCGTTCCTCCACATTACCTTTAAATTTTGTGCGCAATTGCCTAACGAACCACCTTACCATTTGAAAAATAAAATGCATTAACAATCTGAAAAACATGAATAACAATCATATAGTTACTCAAAGTTTATGCATAGATTGGGAGTGATCAATGGGAAGATATTACTCGGTAGAGTCATACCAAGGCTCGTGCTAACACAGCAGTGAATGATGATTTTATTGACCCAAAAAGTCCACGGTTCTTTTTTTTCAATTGCAAAATACCAATTTTTGAAATATTGTTTCGAAAATGTCATCGTCTCTTTCAACAGCCCCGGCAACACACTTTGAATTCAAAAATCATCATTGTTGCGTAACGAAAAGGTAAACGAGTTTTCTAAATCATTAACTACAAAACTTTAATAAAATTGTGTTAGGTTAGATGATTTTCACAATAGGGACGAAGACGAAAGAAGAAGAATAAGAATGTTTATGACGGAGGAGAAGAAAGAAGAAGAATGATTTCATTACGATTTTGAACTGCTGTGCAATTAGACTAGACAGTTAAACTATTTTGAATAGCGGTGCAAAAATATCGGATTAAATTGGTGAATCGCGGTGTAAATAGATTTGACAATTAAACTATTGAACTACGGTACAAAAAATAATGCAATAAAATTAATGAATCACGGTACAATTAGACTACACAATTAAACTATTAAACCGTGGTGCAAAAATTAATGCAATAAAATTGATGAACCGATGTGTAATTAGACTAGGCAGTTATATTATTGAACAACGGTGTAAAATTAATGCAATAAAATTGATGAATCGTGGTGCAATTAAACTAGACAATTAAACTATTGAACTGCGATACAAAAAATAATGTAATAAAATTGATGAGCCGCGGAGCAAAAATAATGACATCCGAAGCACGTAAGGTTCATTAAGGATATCGTAATTATTTTGTCACTAAAAGTGAATTTTTTCGATTGAAAAAACAAGAAATACTTTAGCGATTAGAAACTTCAAAAAATGAACTGACCAGCGTCCAATTGATAACAGGGGCCAGCCGGACCATAAATGGGTTGATCACCCATTGGCGCCCATTAACATAAAATTAGCAATTGCATATCCACATTTACACGACCTACGTTATCGATTAAATATCAAAAAACAGATGAAAATTCCAAATTTGATTCCTCATTACGATGTTGAGATATTAGCAATTGCATAGCCTTGATTCTGAATAAAATCAAAAAAAAAAAAACACCAAACAGAAGTTAAACTACTAAGTACTAACTACAATTTACATAATCCGCCAAACAGAGACGCTTCTTTTCGATTAGGAAATCTTAGTGGGAGCGTTTGTCGAACTCTGGTGAGGTCTTAAACGTTGAAAAAAAATTGAGAAATGGAAAGGGTCTCGACCGCCTTTTCTCCGTGCCAAAACCTGGCCGCTAGATCGTTGGTCCGCAATCTCAGTTTAAATCATGGAGTCATGGATTCAAACGGGTTGAAATTCAAACAACCATTAGAAGGTTCAGCTACAATGTGGTGGTCCACAACACAACCCATAAGTTGCTGAAACATTCCCACAAGGTTCCGAATTTGTATTCAAAGTAGTAGAAAAGAACAACAAACCAAAGAAATATAACCATGCCTAACTTTTCCTCCACGTAAAAGTCAACTATAATATATTTCCACCATGCAAAAGTAGACCGTAATATTCGCAGCATGAAATTTCTATGAATGCAGCTTGGTTTTTCTCATGAAACATCTCTCTCTCTCTCCACCTCTTATTTGGAGAGATATGATCATAACTCATAAGTTCATTGTAAGAATATCACTATCGTTCCGTAGTCCCTGCAGGCAATATTCCAAAGCTCCTGTACCTTTTGAAATGCATACCCGAACCTCGTCATTTTCTTTAACATTAATCATTGTACTCATTTCCTTCTTTGTTCCAACAACTCATTCACAAGATCGACTGTTCTCAAATTGCTCCAATCAGTACAATTGCGGCCAAAACATACTTGGGATAGGCTATCCCTTCTGGGGACAAAATCGTGCCCCGGAATGTGGCTTCCAAGGATTGGAGCTCAAGTGCCAAGATAACCGTACTTCCACCATAGAGATCAATAATCAAACTTTCCGCGTACTTAATATTGTTCCAAATGCCCATACAATGACCATTGCTCGTAACGATTTGTGGGATAATGTTTGTCCACGGGATTTCGTTAACACCACCTTGAATGACACCCTATTTGTCTACAATTTTGGCACTGTCCAATTCCTCAACTTATACTATTCCTGCTCATCTAGTGTCAATATCCCAGTTCGGAGTACCTTTACGTGCAATATAGATGGGAGGGACAGAATTGGTTTTTACATGGATGGATCATCTTCGTCAACAAACTCACAGCCATGCGATTATAACATGACAGTTCCTGTTCTTCGAATGGCAATGGATGAATTTAGGGATAATGAAACGATGTCACTGTCAGAGTTGTTGAATCGGGGGTTTGGAATTGAGTATATAGTAGATCACCCAACGTGCTTTACTTGTCAGAGAAGCGGTGGGTTGTGTTGGTCAGGCACCAATACCTCTAGACCTACTTGCCTTTGTTCGGATGGAGTCTCGCCCTCTGCGTGTCGCAACCAAGGTATGTCACACGTAGCTAATATTAAACACAATTTACTTCTGCAATAATCACTCTAGTTAAGTGTTAAACTGTTGTATATTTTCACTTTTACAATGCATTTTTGGTTCTTGTGCTGCGCGCAGGATCGAGAGCATTCCATGTGAGGACTGTAATAGGTATCATATCCTTTCCTTTTCTTTTCTTTCACAAACTACAATTGATATTTGAATGCCCATGACAAATATATTTGGGGAAGGTCGTTTTCACTTTTTCAGCAGTACAAGTTTCTAAATGGCAAGCTAACCGCATCTATTTCTGTAGGGCTGCTAGCCGGAGGTGCATCAATGGTGTGTTTGGGCATTGGTTTCATAATATACTTCTACAGTCGAAAGTCCACAATGAGTGAATTGTTAGCCTTCTGGAAGTCGGGGTCAGAGAACAATAAACACATTGAGGCCATGATAACTCAATACGGATTCTCTACTCCAAAAAGATACAAGTACTCAGAGATCAAGAGAATGACCAACTCATTCAAAGATGAACTAGGTAGAGGAGGCTTCGGAAGTGTGTTTAAGGGGAAGCTAGCAGATGGCTCTTTAGTGGCAGTAAAGGTTTTGAAAGAATCCAAAGGGAGTGGAGAGGAATTTATCAATGAGGTTGCAAGCATTGGTAGGACTTGTCATGTTAATATTGTTGCTCTTCTAGGTTTTTGTTACGAAGGTAAGAAAAGAGCTCTTGTATATGAGTTCATGTGTAACGGATCTCTCGAGAAATTCATATATCATAATAATCCTACAGAGGGACAACACCTCAGACTGGAAAAACTATATGAAATTGCAGTTGGAATAAGTAGAGGGCTTGAATACTTGCATCGTGGGTGCAGCACTCGTATTTTGCATTTTGATATAATGTTAAGGATACTACTTCAGTTATGCAGCAGCCTCCAGTTAAAGACAAGCAGCCTCCAGTTAAAACAAACTCTAAGGGAGTCGAGTGTACAAAAGGAAAAGATAAGAAGGACTGAAAGCATCTTTAAGGGTGTCAAGTGTTTTAGTTATGCTTCTTCAGGGGTAGCGAGTGTACATTGTTCAATCTGTTAGAGAGTTTGTTAGGAGGAGCGTATTCTGTTTTCTTCTTTTCTGCGATGGCTCGCAATGTATAAAATGCACTTATGTAATGCAAGAGTGATATCAATTTAGTGAGAATCATCTTCTTCAATATAGAAACTCTATCATTTCTATTTCTTCAATAACAAAACAGTGCACAAATTGTTTCATGGTATCAGAGCTAGGTTGATCTGATTGTTAGCTTCCTTATTACAATCATTCATTCAATCTATTCGCCGAACTATTCTCTTGTTTCTCCTTCACGATGTCTACTGAAGCTACACAAAATTCTGCCGCGAGACGCACAACTTCAAAGAATTGAAGAAGATGCTTATGCCTCATCGAAGCTCATGTAACTCTTCCAACTTCACATCCTCTATACCTAAATTCGAGTGATCATCCGTATGTGCTTAGTCACTCAAGTCCTGGTTAATACAAACTACAACAAATGGAAGAGAGCAATGATGATTGCACTTTCATCTAAGCTGAAATTAGGTATTGTTACTTGGATTAAACAAACAACCTAATTCTCGCCTAAATACCTTTCTCATCGGCAAAGATGCAATGACATGGTTATATCATGGTTATTAAATGTCAGATCACCCGAAATTGGATCAAGTTTGGTCTATTTCAAAACAGCTAAGGAAATATGGGATGATCTAGAAAGTAGGTTTACACAAGGCAATGCATCTAAGGTGTTTCAACTTAAGAAAGAGTTAATGAATCTTCAACAGGATCATTATCAATTCCGATTATTTTACAAAATTTAGATCTGTCTGGGATGAATTTGAGGAGGTTAGTAATATGCCCAAATGTGAATGTGTATGTTCATGTGATTCACACAAGAAGATGGATGAGTATGATCAAATGCGAAGGTAACACGCTTTCTGATTGGGCTAAATGAAACCTACTCGGTATACGTAGCTCAATTCGGCTATGACTCCTTTACCAAATATGAGCACAACTATGTCATTGCTAATGCATGATGAAAAAGTGAAAGAATGTTCAGCTAAGCAATCAAATTATTCGTTGATCACAATGTTTCTACCGCTCTATTTGCTAAAAATGTGCGCATCCCGTTAATCATAGCAAGAATCAATAATGGTAGAAAAATTGTTTCCAAAGGACATCTATTGTGTGATCATTGTGGAGGAAATGGTCACATTAAGAGTTCATGCTTCTTTCTTAATGGATTTCTGAATGGCATAAGTTGTATGGAGTGAAGCCGCACCCTTCAAAAATGCCTAAGAATCAAGAATAAATCTGAAGTGTTCAGTCAACACAACTACCATAAACAATGAAGTGAATGATCCTGCTGCTAAGATCTGTTTCCTTATCTCGAGGAATATTACAATCACTGTTGAGAATGATTAATGATCGAAAACTACAAACTCGATGTTCCTCAAGTAGCTCAAGTTGCGGGTGAATCTCACATCACTCCTAGTGTTATAAGTTCGTACATTGTACTTCAGATGTCAAGCATAATCAAGAATGGATTATAGATTCCGTGCATCTCGATCATATCACTTCATCATTTCATCTCCTTATTGATCCTATTCCTTTTGTGTCTACTATTCACTTACCTAATGGTCTCACTACCTTTAGTACACACAAAGGATCCATAAAACTCTTCAATGATATAACATTGTTTCATGTTCTTTATGCACCGATTTTTCTCTTAATCGATATCGTTAGTAAACTTGTTACTTCCAAGAATTGCAGCTTATCCTTCTTTCCAACATACTGTCTCTTTCGGGACTTAGTCTCCAAGACCTTGAAGGGGATTGGTAAGGCTGGTTGGAGGCCTCTACAAGCTTGAACTGCATACTCCTCGCTACTAGGCCTGTTGTGTCTTGTTCGTAAATCTTAAACACGAAACATTATGGCACCATAGATTGGGCCATGTTCCTATGTCAATGTTGAAATACTATCCAATTTCATGTTCTAAATACATTGCAAATACAAGTGTGTGATGTCTGTCATTTAGCTAAACAATGTAGAATTCCATTTCTGTTAGCACTTCTCATGTTACTACTCCCTTTCTCTTATTCACTGTGACATTTGGGGTCCCTATAGACATCATACTTATGATGGTTGTCATTCCTTTTAACCATAGTTGATGATTTCTCAAGAACCACATGGACCTATTTAATGAATTCTAAAACTCGATTCTTTCCTACATGAAAACATTCCTACAAATGGTGCAAACTCAATTTCAAACATGTGTTAAAACGTCGATCGACAATGGATCTGAGTTTTTTAGTGGTGACATGACCTCCCTTCTCTCCTCCCTTGGTATTGTTCAACACAGGTGTTGAGACTCCTCAACGTAAATGGAAGGGTTGAAAGAAAACATAGGCATTTACTTAATGTTGCTAGGGCCTTAAGATTCCAAGCTCATTTGCCTATAAAATTGGGGTGACGTGATTCTGGCAACCACTTATCCGATCAATAGAACTCCTCCGACTATTCTTTCTCATAAAACTCCATATGAAGTATTGTTGCTTCAACCTCCCTCCTATTCTCACCTTAGAGTATTTGGTTGTCTGTGTTTTGCCACCACTATTAAAGCCGGCAGAGATAAATTTGCTCCAAGAGCCTCTAAATGTATTTTTCTAGGTTATCCTGGCAAGAAAGCTTACAAATTATATGACCTTCATACTCACAAAATTTTCTATTCTAGAGATGTTTTCTTCTATGAAGATCAATTCCCTTATGCCTCCTATCCTTATATCACCAATGAATCTCACACTCCCATGTTTACTCCTCTTGATTACGTGTCGATGAACTCGATTTTCAAGACCAACATGTTCCTACTTCATCATCTACATCTGTTTCTCCTCCACCTTCCCCTACTCCTTCTTCTTCTAATTCAGATCCTTTGCCCTCTTCACTGTTCCTAATATTACTCCTTCATCCGCCGCCAGTTAGACAAAAGGTTGTTCCATGCAGTGTACAAGGATTATACTGGTCTTCCTCCTCGGTTTACCACTTGCCAACTCCTCTATTTCCTATTCTTCTATATCTCCGCTTATTATTCCTATATCTCGCAATATTTACGCCTTATCTCGAACCTACCTCTTATGTGCATGCTCTCAAAGATCCTAAGCTGGGTGAATGCTATGGCGGTGAATTGCATGCATTAGAACTTAATAACACTTGGCGGTTGACTAATCTCCTTGTTGGCAAGAGGCCTGTTGGATGTAAATGGGTATTTAGGCTTAAGTATAAGGCCGATGGTACCTTGGACAAGTACAAAGCTAGGCTTGTGGCTAAGGGATTTACTCAAGCGAAGGGAGGATTATTTTGAAACCTTTGCACTGTTGCCAAGATGACAACAAGTGAGATTGTTTCTCGGCCTTAACTATTAAAGGTTGGCATATTAGTCGATGGATGTCACTAATGCTTTCTTGCATGGGGATTTGGATGAGGAAGTATATATGACTCTCCCTCAAGGCTATTCTATTCCTTCTTCCTTTCGATGCCGCTTCTTCTCACTGTGGTGTGTAAATTGTTGAAATCTTTATATGGCACCGAAACAGGCTCCCGGACAATGGTATACAAAATTTCTTTGCGCCTTGGTTGCCTTTGGTTTTGTGGAATCCAAGAGTGATCATACCTTGTTTACTCGACCAAGGATGACTCATTTCTTGCTCTCTAGTCTATGTTGATGATATCCTCATTCTTGGTTCTAATTCTTACGTTATCAGTCAAGTTAAGGCTCATTTGCATTCCTCATTCCGGATCAAGGATCTTGGTCCTTTGAAGTTCTTTCTTGGTATTGAAGTGGCTAGGTCGCTCGCTCAAGGGATCTATATTCATCGAGAAAATATGCTCGAACATTGTTTCGTAATGTTGGATATCCGAATGCTAAACCCTCTAAAATTCCTATGAAATGTCATCATTCTCTCAGCAGATCTTGGTACTCCTATGAAGAATCCTAATTCATATAGAAGACTTATTGGTAGGCTTGTCTATCTATCTATATCTAGACTGATATATGTTATGTCAGCATATTCTTAGCCGTTTACATGGCTCCTAGAGATCCTCATTGGGAGGCTCTCTAAAACCGGTTAGATACATCAAGGGATCCATTGGTCAAGGTCTTTTATATTACGTGACGTCCTCTTTCTCTTTACGTGTATTGTGATCTTGGGCTTCTTGTCCAACCACTAGAAGGTCTTTATCGCTATTGTGTCTTACTTGGTACATCTCTTATATCTTGGAAGGCTAAGAAGCAAGGGGTAGTATCTAAGTCTTCTTGTGAAGTGAATATAGGAGTCTTGCCAATGCCTCATGTGAAGTTGTGTGCTTGCTCTTCTTCATGACTTTGGTGTTACTTGGTTTGGCTCTGCTTTCTATTTTACTGTGACAATAAATCTGCTTTACATCTTGCCTCCAATCCTGTGTTTCATGAGAGGACCAAACATATTGAGATAGATTGTCACTTTGTGCGGGATAAGATTGTTCTTTGGTCTCATAGTCCCTCACTTTATTGCCTCTCGGATCGGTTGGCGATATCTACACTAAGGCCCTTTCCTCTCTCACTTACAGTTCTTGATGTCCAAGCTCAATGTGTTCAATCTATTTCCACCATTGGGCTTGAGGGGGATGTTAAGGATACTACTTGATTATGCGGCCTCCAGGTTAAAGACAAGCGACCTCAGTTAAAACAAACTCTAAGGGAGTCGAGTGTACAAAAGGAAAAGATAAGAAGGACTGAAAGCATCTTTAAGGGTGTCAAGTGTTTTAGTTATGCTTCTTCAGGGGTAGCGAGTGTACATTGTTCAATCTGTTAGAGAGTTTGTTAGGAGGAGCGTATTCTGTTTTCTTCTTTTCTGCGATGGCTGCAATGTATAAAATGCAGCTTATGTAATGCAGTAGTGATATTAATTTAGTGAGAATCATCTTCTTCAATATAGAAACTCTATCATTTCTATTTCTTCAATAACAAAACAGTGCACAAATTGTTTCATATAAAGCCGCACAACATTCTCCTCGATGAAGACTTTTGCCCAAAGATATCTGATTTCGGGCTTGCTAAACTCCATTCAAGGAAAGAGAGTATTATATCCATGAGGGAAGCTAGAGGGACAATTGGGTATATAGCTCCGGAGGTGTACAATAGAAACTTTGGTGGAGTCTCACATAAATCTGATGTCTATAGCTATGGAATGATGGTTTTAGAAATGGTTGGCGGAAGAAAAAATATTGATGTTAAAGTTATGGAGAGTAGCAAGATATATTTTCCACAATGGATTTACAAGCAGGTTGAGCTAGACGAAGATGTTATCCAATTGCAGGAGGGGCCAATGAGCATGGTGGAAAATGAGATAGCAAGGAAGATGATAATAGTGGGTTTATGGTGCATACAAACAAATCCATCACAAAGGCCTTCAATGGATAAGGTGATTGAAATGTTGGAAGGACGCATGGAAGCTTTGGATATTCCACCCAACCCGTTTTTCTCTTCTCCTCCGCTCTCACTGATGACTTCATCTACCAGTCAGTCAGTCACCACACT
Organism: Codonopsis lanceolata; assembly: GCA_013146195.2. Lineage (NCBI taxonomy): Eukaryota > Viridiplantae > Streptophyta > Magnoliopsida > Asterales > Campanulaceae > Codonopsis > Codonopsis lanceolata. The sequence continues at coordinate 76,535,809 of CM028377.1, forward strand.
GGAAAGTATATCCCTTGAATAGGATTATGCTACAAACTGTTTTTTGTTGATAATGAACATATATTTCATGATTCATGTGGACGGATGCATCATCTCTTCTTATTATTGCAGGTTCAATGTACGTAATGTAAAAACTTAATTGATTGATTTCTTTGGAAATTGTAGATTTCTTTCTCCAAGGCAGGGGTTTGAGAAATATTTTCATGTGTGCATGCAGTAACTCTCTTCCCTTAACTTTAATCTGTGTTTCCCCAAAATTTGCTTCCATATTCATTACAAACAAGCTAGATATGAATCTTTGGTATTGTAAAGAATTGAATGAAGGAAATCCAAAAGAGCTTTAATCAATTGCAAGTTTAATCTGATGGAGGACTCAATTTATGTGTCTTATACCTACCTGTATAAGGTGGAAAATAACTCTAGTACTTGGACACCAGTTTCACAGTTGGAATACCATTTCTGATTTCATTGGGTAAGATTGCAGAGTGTGTATGTCAAATGTGCTTGCGAGTGTTGGCATGGCCCCAAAACGGGCAGCCCACTTCACCAAACCCAACCCAGCAACCCAAGACCCAAACCCACTTACCTTTCCCCTTTGACCTTTCGGCTGATGAGTGGATTATTTTGGGAAGATCTTTGATTTCCCTTAATAATCAGCCCCCTTCCTTATTCCTTTCTCAATCAGCCGTCTCCTCCATTGCTTGGGCCGGAATCTTTGGTCCTTGATTGATCCCTTGAGCACTATATATACTCCGGCCCTTTGGTCTGCCGCCTTTGAGATATACGCATAACCTTGAATCAGTGAATGGTTGTTGGGTGAACAACCAAAAACATCACAGTGCCATATATATATCTCTCTCTCTTTGCGTCTCTGTTCTTGAGCCAGTACATTGGGTATACACTTTGTGTGTGAGCTTGAGATTACTGTGATTGAGAGTTCTGTGAGGGAGGGTTTTCGGATTGTGGGATTTCTTGTTGGAAGGCTGGGTGGTATACACAGTTGGGTGAAATCCTTGGAAACATTGTCCCTTCGGTAGTGAACTCTTGGGTTGGTGTTGATTCTTATGTTAGATTTATATCTCATCAGTACATTACATTAGTTTTATACTTCAGTGGCTAATCGGGCTGCGTATCGATTAGCGTGGCAACTGTGTATAGAACTTTGCCTTGTATAGTTTTTGTGGGACTTTTTCAGGTTCAGCGGAAGACCTCTTCACAGCTTCACCGGAAGACCTGCTCAAAAGGTTAAGATCGGTAGACCTCGTGTCCACCTACTCTTGTACGACGTGTCCTATCCAGCAAAGATTTGTTGGATTAATTCAAACTTATTCCAATATATTATTTGAATTAATCCAAGACATTCCCTGACATGTCAAGCCGCCGAAAGCAACTTTCTGAAAAGTAGGAAGACTTTTCGCCTCGAATGCGATGAAAGCGTGAAAAGCGCATCGTCCCCTACTTTCTGCTTCAACTCTCAGATCTGACACCTATATCGCCCACTCTTTTGAAGATCTCAGAACTCATTACCTGCTCTAGGTATCTGTAAAGACGAAAATCCTTGACTGATCGACAGCCCCATGCATTTAATGCATTAATGAAAAGAGTTGTTGAAGTCTTCGTCTTCTCCAACGGATCTTTTGAAGTGCACCTGCTATAAATGCTGCCATTGAAGACTGGAACAAAGAGACAATTGTACAGAATCAATCGAACACTAAAAGGATTGCTCTGAAACTTCAAAACTCCAAGTACTTCAGCTCAGTGCATTCAATAGATCCTCAACAGATCTAGAAGTCCTCGTCAACAACAAGAAGCTGCTCATCAACACTTATTGTTTTATCTTCTTGTTGTTTACATTCATTAACTATACTTCAGCACGAATTAAATATCTTGTATTTACATATATTTAATTCCCTAGAACCCAAACACAAGTCAATATTTTGTACACGATTCATTAGGGATATTCTTTGTAATTGATCTAAGTGGAAAACATAGTGCACAATTTAAATCCAAGGTTGACTGCCTTGGTGGTGGACGTAGCACTCATTATAGTGTGAACCATCCCAAAATACTTGTGTCATTTCTTACTGTTTGTCTGATACTTGAACTATTTAGTTTCATTGTTTATATTTATCAATTTACAGTGAAACTTAAGTAAACGTCAAAGGTCTACCAGGTAGTCCTTATCGGCAGACTGAACATTTCTTGAAGGTCTTCCGCTACTTGATTCTTTTCTATAGATTGCAAGTAACTTTCAAGAAACTTACTTAAAAGTTTTTAAGTGTTAAATAAGCTATTCAACCCCCCCCCCCCCTTCTAGCTTATTATTGTGCTCATTGGGACCCACAATTGGTATCAGAGTCTTACTCTTTGAAAACTAGTTTTTCCAAGATTAAACTCTTGAGAGATACGATATAATGGCACAAACACACTATATGCTGCCTACATCTAATGCTAACCACGTCCCAATATTGGACGAAGGACATTTTGATGTATGGAAGGATAAAGTAATGAGATTCATGAACTCTATTGACAACAGGTTATGGAAATGTGTCACTGCAGGTCAACATGTACCAATGAAGGCCAATCTTCTAGCCTCCATCGTTGGGAACCCTGCAGAAGTTCCTAAAGAAGAATCGGAATGGACAGAGGACGATAGAAAACTGGTAGAACTTGACAGCAAAGCAATCAACATAATCACCAGCTCTCTAGACTCAAGCACATACCAGCAAGTGATTCGATGTACAACTGCGAAAGAGATGTGGGAAGCTCTTGTAGAATACTTGGAGGGAGACCAAGACACAAGATACAACAAAAAATATACATACATCCATCAGTTTGATTCTTTCAAAAAGGATCCTAAGGAAACCTTGAGACAAGCATATGATCGCTTCAGTGAGGTAATTAATAGTTGCTTTTCTTTAGGTAAAACGTATGATAAAAAGGAAATGAACATGGGGTTTCTAGGCTCTCTAGGTAGCTTATGTCATGTGAAGACCACGGCTATGAAAGAATCTAAGAACTTAAACGGGATGACCCTTCGTAGTCCCTACGCAAGTTTAAAGGTTTATGAACTTGAAGTTAATCAAGCTCTAGAGCAAGACAAACAATTCAGTTGAGCGTGTCTCGCGACCATGGTCCAAGAAGAAATCATTGTTGAAAACAAACCTTCTACTTCCTCCTGTGAAAATGATTTTTTATCTGATGAACAATTTGCTATGTTTGTTAAACGTTTTCAAAAATTTGCAAAATATGGAAGGAAGAACACTCACCAACAACCTTTCAGGAAGAATGGTGAAAGCTCATCTAAGGAAGAGCTTGTGTGTTATAACTGTAGAAAACCTGGTCATTTTGCCTCAAAATGTCCTAAGCCAAAATTTGAAGCATACCAAAAACCCTCTTTTAGAAAATTTCAAAAGCAAAAGGGTATGTTGGCTGAAGACATAGAAGACAAACATGTTGCTACATGGTTTGAGACTGATTCAGAAGAGGAGGAAGAGGATTGTGAGCAAGCTAATATATGCTTAATAGCTCATGATTCATCCTACCTATGACTCGAAAATGAAGTTGTAGTTTCACCAAGTCCTTTGGACAAAAATGAAAGGTTATGAGGAAGAACTTCTCAAGGATAATCGGGATATGCTTGAAGAATTTAATTCCTTTAGAGTAGCCTATGTTAAGCGGCACTGAGAAAAGGTTGATGGAGATTCAAACTCTCAATAGCCGTCAACAAGAGAGTATCAAAGTGAAGAAAGAAAACAAATTCCTTCATGACAAAATTGATTGAGCACATCAAAGGACCTTTGACCTAGAGACTAAATTGTTCAAAAGACAATTGACTTGGAGAATTCATGAGGTCATTCGAAAGAAGTTTTGAAGTGTGTGAAGCACATTGATTAAGAAGCGGCATATGATTCTCGATGATGTTTATGCTAGGTGGATGAATTGCATGACTAGTTTGATATAGAATGTTTACCTAAAACTAGCATATGAGTATATAGGCTCCAGGCACGATACATCGTCTTCACGAATTATGGGATTCGTGATCGCGATGTATCTTTTGCACAGTCGATGGCCAAAGTAGTTCAAGTATCTTAATTAGTTGTAGGTAAACAAATGACTTTGACTAAATGAGAAACTGGAGACGTAACGCCGATAGAGAGTGATATCGAGGGCACATAAGGAAGTCTTGCACGTGTAGCGACCTACTAAATCATATCCCTTATATATATACACACAAATTCAACCAAACTAATTTCTTTCTCTCTACAATTTTCTCTCTACAATTTTCCTATTAGGGTTTAGTGGTGCATGGCGGCGGCCAAGGAGGCTCCGCCTCCCAGCCCACCGGATCCGTGCATGGGTGGTCCGGCTATGTCCTATGCTAATGTTGTTCGCAACCAAAACCGCTCGTGGTAATGCCGAGCCCATCCTACAAGCATCCCTTTGGCTCCTCGACGGTTGTAGTGGATGGTGATCCCTGCTGCTTGTTCTCATCTATGGAGATGGACGCCTCGCCAAGCAATTCGAGAATACCTTGATCCCGAAATTTTCATCCGGGCGGCCAACAAATGAATGTTATACAGCAGATATAGCTAAGAACCGGCACCTCAAAGGTCCATTCGCTGTGGGTTTATTGGATCCGCGACATATTATGGTTCGGCTTTCGTCGTCGGAAGATTTTATTCTAGCATTATCAAAGGAATCACACATGATTCAATCTTGCATGTACTGCATCATTTAGGTGGTCGGCTAATTTTGCATATCGAAAAAGATGAGACAAGGTTGGCGGTTTGGGTCCGTTGCATCATCTACCTCTTATGTTTTTCAATCCGCCCTTTTGGAGCGTATCGAATTCCTTAGGGAATTTTTTGAGAGCGGACGAGAAAACTCTTTTCGTTAGTGAGACCTATGTTTGCTCGTATGTGTATTGAAATAGATGTCTCACACCCTTTGCCATCGAGAGTATGGATTGGTTCGAGTAAGGAAGACGGCTTCTGGCAGGCCCTTGAATTCGAAGGGAATATTCGGTATTGTGTTGGGTGGTCTATTAGGGCATCTTAAGAGTCAATGCAAGAAAGGGTCTCCTCGTTTGCCTAAGCAACAAGATGCTCTCGTTGAACAAATTCATATACCGAATGGTCCTGTGCAAGGTATGTCACGGATAAGGGAAGACAGCCCAATTAAGCATAATGAAGATATTGGCGGCGGTAAACCGTTGTTCCTCCACAAGCTTCCCACAAGGAACAACATGTGGACTCAAGCTAAACGAGATGGAGGGTCGGGCCATGGCCAAAAATGCTCAAGGAGTTCCGTGGAGGTAGAGCATATTGATGTCACCAGCCCGAGGTACCGAAAGATGGAAATGTTAGAGTTTCACTCATGTGAACAATGAAAGGTGGACAATCGGTACCTTTAACTAATTCTTTTGGCTTGCCGGAGGATTTGGAGGAGGATACTGGGCAAAGGGTCCTGATGTGACACTACCTCCATCAGCTTTGCATACAAGCAATCGTGGTGTAGGCAACAGAGCTGCTGAGAAAGTGTACAAAGAGTCGGTTTATATTGGTGAATTTTGGAATGGTTTTTTACACGAAATCCCGCGTAAATTTGGAAAGGCCCACTCTACTAACGGTGATTATGAGGATAAATCGGTAGAAAATCGTAGCTTTTACGCATGCCGATATTGGTAATGTTTCTCTTCGTAATTTTTTATGACCTATCGCACGGTCAATACGGAAAAGAAAAAGGCGAGGTTTCTGAAGGAGAATATTAGAGTTACTAGGGCTGCCAGTAAAGCCCGTTCAGCCAATCTAGCATAATTTTATGACGATAGTTATTTGGAACGCTAGGGGAGTTTGCAATAAGGATACTAGAGCGCATTCAAGCTTCTAATTCGCAACATCGCCCTTTTTGTGTGTCGTGTTAGAGCCCAAGGCTAGTGGTGATCGCCTTTTTAAATTTTGTCGTCGAGTTGGTTTTGCATTTAATATGCATGTCAATCCTATTAATAAACACATTTGGATTTTATGGAATAGTCCCGTTGACGTTAATCTGGTGAGTTATTCCTCGCAGCAAGTTTCAGTTATGATTAACATGCCTGATCGGGTTTCTACTTTGGCCACGTTTGTTTATGCTAAATGTAATAGACTGGTTCGGAATGAACTTTGGGCTGATATTATGAATCTTTCGTTGGGTGCACGGTTCCGTGGATCGTTGGGGAGACTTTAACGCCATTTGTCAATCTAATGAAAAATTGGGTGGTGCCCCATGCGACTTAGGTGATTTGGCGGATTTTAACAATTGTATCAATTTATCAGTTTGGTAGACGCAGCTTCGAGGGTTCTCAAGCTTCACATGGTGCAATAATCGCCGGGTAGGCATCGTATTTGGAAGAGATTGATAGAGTATTAGTGAATGGGCCGTTTAAGCTTTCCTTTCCGAGGCTCGCCGCTAAGCATTTGGTCACAAATGCTTCGCATCACTCGCCTCTTTTACTTGATTTTCAAGACTGCAAAGGAAAGGCGGCTTTCGCTTTCAACGAAGTTTGGTTGGATCACAAAGATTTTTACCTTTTGTGACTTAACAATGGAATAAACCTACGCTGGGAACCGGTATGTCTCTTCTATATCGCAAATTAAAGTTTCGCGCCCAAATTTTGAAAGATTGGAATTGAGGGTGTTTGGTCACATTCAACGGAATATTGCGGCTATTCAGACGACATTCTCAAGTTGGAGCTTGATTTGCAAAATGGAGGGGTTTGGCGCTTTCGATGGTTTGAAAGTCGCCAACATCGCCTCACTCAACCGCTTGTTGGGAATCGGAGATGGTCAAGCCAAATCTCGCCAATTGTGGGTGACCGAAGGTGAGCGCAATATGCGTTCTTTCACGCTAGTATGCGTGATAGAGGCCAAAAGAATAAACTACGCCTCATGCGTAATGATGGAACTCTCACCGAGGACCCAACCGAAATAGGGGCTATGGCCGAAGCTTACTTCTGATCTTTTGCCTCTACCGATCCTCGTTATTGATGATGCATTATTTGATGATTTTCCTTCTATCGTTACTTTAGCGTATAACATTTTGTTGATCGAAGTTACCAAACGAGGAGGAAATTTGGGCTGCGATCAAATCCCTTAATCCAAATAGCGCCGGCCTGATGGTTTCACCGGCTGGTTTTTTCAGGGGTGCTGGACGATAATTAAGAAGGAGGTGTTGGAAGCAGTCTGGGATTTTTTTAATGGGAATGTGCTTCATCGCGCTTGTCATCGCCTTTAGTAGTTCTCATTCAAGGTGGAGAATCCGATAACTTACGTGACTTACGCCCGATAAGTCTTTGTAATTTTGTCGCGGTTAATTTCAAGATTTTATCAACTCGCTTGTCTTCTCTCGCTCCGGCCGATTTCCGCCATCATCCGGCTTTGTTAAGGGTCGTAGTATTCAAGATAATATTTTGTTGGCTCATGAGTTGGTTCAACGATCGACTATAAGACTCTGGGAGGTAATATGGTTGTTAAGATCGACATGTCAAAGGCGTATGATAGATTAGAATGGAGTTTTTTGGCGCGGGCTTTGAGGGCTTTTGGCTTCAGTTCGGATTTTGGCACTTTGATTTTTAATTTGCTCTCTAATAGTTGGTACTCCTTTAAAATTAATGGAACTATTTCGGTTTTTTCAAGGCTAGTCTGGTGTGAAGCAAGGCGATCCAATCTCTTCCATGCTCTTCATTTTGGCTCGCAAGTGTTGTCGTATAATCTTGACAGGCTCGCCTGCGGGTTTGTTTCTCGCCTTTCATTCATGGTCGACGGGTCCTCGTAATCACTCATTTATTATATGCCGACGATATGTCCGTTATTTTGTAATGGTTCTAAGAGGTCGATTATTGGTTTGAAGACAATTTTATGGAATTATGAAGAGTCGCCTCGTCACGAAGTTAATGCTAGCAAAAGCGGCTTCTATGTATCGAAGAGATGCTCCCTCGCCGATTTTGAGAATCAAGGGATGGTCGGGTTTTAATCACAAGAATCGGCCATTGAAATACTTGGGTCTCCCTTTGTATAAAGGTCGGCTTAGAGAGTTTATTTTGAGGAGATAACGAGGAAGGTTACGGGAAGAATTTATAATTGGCGAAATAACTTGTTGTCGCTTGGAGCGAGAGTGACTCTTATTAAATCGATTTTATGCGCTTCTTCCGTTTATGCTTTGGCGGCATTGAAAGTTTGTAAATCGCTGCTTCAAACATTGAGCGTAATATGGCGAATTTTCTTTGGAGTGATCGAGGCAATAAACGCTTATTGATAGCTTGGCATCGCCCTGTCCGGCCTTTGATGAAGGTGGTCCGGGTATTAGATCCTTGAATCGATCATGGTTTCGTTACATGCAAAACTTGCATGGAAAGTCCTTAATCAACAAGGTCAAGGCGATTTTTGCATTGCAAAATATGGCGTGCATCAGAATTTGGTTTTCGGTGTGTCTCAAAGTCTTGGAGAGTCTTTTGGACCTATTGCCGATAGTTCAGCTTCAAGCCGCTGGGTCGTGGGTAGAGGAAATATTTCTTTTGGGATGATAATTGGTGCGGTTCTCGCCCGATCGGCCTCTTCCAGCTTGATAAAAATCTTTCTGTGGCTTCAAAGAATGCAACAAATTGATAGTTTGACACGCTTGTGCCTCAGCAAGCGGCATCGGTGCAACATATTATATGTGACGATACAATTCCGCATGTGTTGATCTATGAGTTCACCGCCGGGGGCTTTCAAGGCCGCTTTCTTGCATCAATACAGGAGCATGGTCGATTCGAGGTGGGCTCAAATTATTTGGCAAAAATGGCTTCCTATGCGAGTAAGTTGTTTTCTTTGGAAGTTGTTTCAAAATGCCTTGCCTCTTGATGTTAATATCCAAGCTTGCCGTGTTCGCTTAGCTTCCAAATGTCATTGTTGTGTTGATTCTCATGCGGTGGAATCTCTTACTCACCGCTCGTTAATTCTCGATATTGCTCGTCAATTATGGTCAAGTTTGGCGAATCGCTTTCGCTAATTTCGCAGATGAGAGCCTTCATCATATTTTCTCGCTTGGTCTTCTGCTAAGCGCCTCAACTTGGGGTTACTATGTTTAGTATCTTTGCTTTTACATGTTGGGAGATTTGGAAGGAGCGTTGTACGGCAGCTTTTGAGGATTCCGTAATGATCAAGGATCGAATAGCCTCGGATTTTTGATGGTGTTAGAGTAGCCAATCTTTGCTTTGTTCAAAACTAGAAGTGGCCGGCCGCTTGTGTTGCTATCCAATCTTTTCGCTTGAGGGTTAATTCGGTGCCCGTTAAAAGAGGCAAGTGGGTTCGGTGGATTCCTCCGATTAGTGGGTATAAACTTAATACGTATGGCTCTTCAAAGGATGGGAGGTGCACAGAGGCGGTGTGATTCGTGATGCTTCGGGAAATTTTTGTGTGCCTTTTCAAGCGATTATGGGAATGGTACGAACATGAGGGCCGAGATTATGGCCCTTCGAGAAGGTCTTCACCGTGTCACTCGCTTCATCTCGATATCGTGGTTGTAGAATCTCGATTCTCTCACGGCGGTTAAGGTTTTGATCGATGGTCTTAGTGAACCTTGGCAATATATATACTTGCTTCGGATTGTAGAGGTCTTTGGGTGGTTTTTCGCTTGCATGTGTTTCGAGAACGTAATATGGTGGTCCGATGATTAGCCGCTTAAGATACTCACGGGAGTCAAGTTGTGTTTTCGACTATGTTAATCTTCCTGCCTTTGTTAAAAAGTTTTAGCTTTTGATAGGGATGGTCTCAGATAGTTTCAGAAATAGTTGCTTCGGCCTTTTGGTCCTCTTGGTTCTCGTTGTTTTTGAGGTTCGTGCTCCTTTGTCCCCCTCTTTGGGTTAAGGCCGGGTTGTCCCCCTCTCTCTTTCTTTTAATAAAATCTTTGCGAGGTCGTCTGTTTCCTAAAAAAAAAAAAAAAAAAAAAAAAAAAAATAACGTGCTTGGTGAATTTGGATATGATGTGATGTTTGTTTTGGTTTCTTACATGTTATACTTAATAGATAACATACTGATTAATGTTGTTAAGCATATATGCTATCACATGGACATTGTTCATATGTTGTTTTATGCCAAAGGTATAAGCTATTATTGTTAAGACTAAAATGCCTTGACATGGGTTATGATGAGATGTCATACGTTAATGATAACATAATTATTTAATGTTGAGCATGGATGCCATACATGATTTAATATAAGGTTATTTCATGACGATAGCATGACATATTTTATGATTGAGCATTATGCCATGGTAGGAAGTTATGGTTAGTAACTTACTAAGTCATTGTGACTTACTTTTATTTGTTGGTTGTTTTTCCCTAGATCCGAGCGGCGGAGCGGATCCAAGTAAATCAGGAAGGTTACTTTGGCAAGGAATTCTTTTGGACAAGGTTGCTACTTAGATGATTCTTTTTGCTTTTGGTGAGGTCGTTGGGAAGATGAAGTTATATAAACTTCATGATTTGGGTAGCAAACCTTAATATGATCGTAATGTTATATTTATGATGTTAGCTTATTCTTTTGGTAGCCAACCGGTGGTGGTTGTGCTTGATGTATATATATGGTTGTATCTCCATATGTTTTATGGTTGTTAGTACTTATTATTATTAGTACTATGTTCATGTTGGTAGCCGATGGTTTTAGTCGCTTGGTTTATTGGTGAAAAATGTTTAGCATGCTATATTGTTAGTTAATAATATGTTTGTTCTCCGGCATGTGTTTAGCCGTTGAGTTGTTAGACTAGAGTCTTAGACTTAGTTTAATGTTGGAGTTCACGTCCGGCCGTAGTTCGCCGATGACTTGGTTTTGATTTTATGCTTATTATTTGAATTGCATAACGGGAGTTTGTCTCTACGTGCCCAATGTTGCGGCACTTGACGCGAGTCGAATTTTTGGACCGAGAGATTAATCATCTCTTGGTTGTTTTAGTTTGAGCTTGTTAGCTCGGGCGCCAATCTTGTTATATTATATTGTGCTTCCGCATGTGTTTTAAGTTGTCTGTATCGCCGTTATGGCCCTACCCATTATTTGCTACTTGTGTGTTGTTATTTGTATTCTTGGCGGCACGACCTTGGGATTTCGTCTTGGGATCCGGGTCGGGTCGTCACAGAAAGCAAGACATGATCTTGGCTCATATTATTCTAATTAATAATAATTAAAACAATTTTAAGAATAATGATACTTATATTTTATAGTGTCACGCCTAAAACCCGTGTCTAGTTAATAATCAGGCCCCATACGACACGAACCCAACCAACAAACCAACACAATACTAAACTAGAAATGATACTTTAAAATATATTTTTGAAAATACACAACTTAGTATAAACGGAGTCATAAAAGACCGAACTATTTTACAAATATCCTAATAAATTGCTACAAGTTTCAATTAAAAGAGTTAATCCCAAAAGAAGACTACCTGCCTCTCTCCTACAACACAAAGATAAACTAGTTTTATACCCGCACGTTAAACGCCAACAAAAAACTTTTTAATTAAATAATATTCAAGTAAAATTAAGAAACAAATCAAATTCGAAGAATAAATAAGAAAAGTAATGTGGAGACAAGTAATTAAAAAAATACATCATTTTATTGAAAATATCATAGATTTTGAAAAATTTCCTTGTACACAACATTTGTTGTTTTATTTGTTGATTTCCATCTTCATCGACATTAATATCTTCAAGCGTAAACGGTTTGTTACCCCTAGAAATTGCGACATACGATCGCCATGGTCGAACACCGGCTTCTTCAAGAAGATTCCTACATGCGAAAGTAATTGACCTTGACTTTTGTTAATTGTCATGGCATACGGTATACTAATGAAAATTGTCTCTCTCTGAACTTGAAAGGCAACCTCACATCCGATGGGGACAACGACATTCTTGGAATAAACACTTTGTATCCAACATTATTCCATTCATAATTTTGCTTCAACAACGTGATTCCCAAGTTTGGTGATGATTAGCCTTGTTCCATTACACAACCTCCAGAAGATGGTCAATGTTTCAACAACATCACCGGAACACCGAATCTTAAGTGTTAATTCATGGCTAGGTAATCCTAAACACTTTATATTATTCAAAAAACTCTCAGAGAATGAATGTCTTCAAACAAACTTTGTTGTTCTATGCCCTACATAATATTAATCTGGAACTCAAATATGTTCTTCCTACCCCATTTAAAAGTTAGAAAATCATGTACTCATTTATAGTGCCAACAAACTTCCACTGCTGCTAAGTGTATAGCTCTTCCTTGCAAATATGACACATCATCAAAAGACTCCAAAAT
>CM028377.1:76548240-76664274 GCA_013146195.2 Codonopsis lanceolata
AACTTTGAAATTCCTACTTGTTTAGATATCTAGATGAAAAGCCCTAAATTTTATTTGTTTTTCTTTCAGCAAGAACTTCAAAAACTAAGAGCGACAAGAGAAGACTTCTTTGACCCCGAGAAAGTCATTCTCCCAGCCAAGTAAATATAAATCTTCCAGATATCCATCCTATCCTCGCCGCCACGACGCATTGTCGCCTCGACCCCAAGCTATACATTCTGTGCATGATTGACCTTCCGCTAATCAACCCATACGCCGGTAAAAGCTTGTGAGGATATGGATTCCGGATTCCGCCTCTTCGCCTCAACGACAAAACTACAGATCTTCCCCGGCGTAAGAATTTTATCAACGAATGGAGCTCATGAGCCACTGTTTTTCTGGTGGATTCGAGGTCCCATTGCCACCGCCAAATCTATTTCCACCATCATTGGCGTGCACTACAAGGAGCTGCTTTCAGAACAACCACGAGGCTTTACATGCCCTGAAGCCACGAGGGAGCCGACACACCTGAGCCACAAGGAAAATGTTCAAATCTGCCTCAGACACCTTCTTGACAAGTGGCCCTTTCAAGAGTGGAGCACATGATATGTTTATCGCCAATGATAACCGACTTCAGCTGGGTATTTCTACAAATTGCCTCGAATCATCATCATTCGACGAGTCAAGTAATGGTGGAGAAAGCTAAGAACAACCCCACTTGCAGCGCCTTCGTCAGCTTATCAATGCCCCCGTTGAGGGATGATGCATATCATCCTTTCTTGAGAAGATGAGTGTTTGCAGAGCATACAATCCCACAGCCCCTCAAGTACACCGAATACGAGAACAAGCGCCGGCTACAAAAAGGTCCGCAGTCTTCTGACAAAGTGGGCCAAACCTACACCGATCTTGGTCACCCGCCAACATGGAAGCACATTTAGCTGGGAGCAGACCTCCAAAAAGGTCTCAAAATATGATTTATCGCAGGGCCTGCCCTCCATCTTAAGGCCCAAGGCCCGGCAGACGAGGCCCCAGAGGGAGCGGTGCTATTGGTCAAAATAAAGCCTGTGGGCAAAGCCAAGAAGACAAGGCTCTAAGTGGCACCTCCAATCTGAAGAGGAGCAGCCAAATGGATAAGGAAGAAGAGATGAAGAAGAAGGCAAGGCCAAACTAGAAGGCCATTCCTCCCAAACCATCCACCCGCCATTCCTCCCAGCCATCCTCCACCACCGCCCAACCCAACAACAACCCTCCCCACCTCCCCGCCTCCACACCCCTCCCCACCTCCCCGCTCCAACCCACCAAAACGGCGAGACTTCAGAAGGACTGTAAAACCTTTCACCACCGAGCCCCAGCCACCCAGCCCCACCAACCTCTACCTGATGACTGGCCGAAGTTCCTCCTATTCACCGAGGAAGAAAAGGAGAGCTACCGAACCCCAACCCTACCGCCACCAACCCACTATACTCCCACCGACGACAACCAACTACCGACGCCCAAACCCTACTCGTCAACCCTTCATCTATACTCCTCAACCCTTCATCTATACCGTCAATTTCCTCTTCAACTACCCCTTCACCACCACCTCCTGAGGAGTCTATCCCTCGAGAGGAGTTTCAAATGAGGAGGAGCCAGCCTTAACCCCAACTCCTCCTCCCCCTTCACCCTTTAACTACTCACCCGACCCATCCACACCTTCCTCACCACCCCAATCCCAACCAACTTCTTCAACCACACCACAACCTTTAGATCCCGCTGCCGCCAAGTTCCTTCAACTTTCATCGAGTGCATCTATTCACCTCTTCTCATCAACCTCCTCAACCTTCTCAACCTCCTCAACCTTCCCTTCAAAACCCAAATCCTCTTCTACCCTGCCCTTCTCTCGGTTCTCTACCGAACCCATTCCCAATCCTCCCACATCGCTGAAAATTCTTCGACACCGATATGGAACCGGATTCCCCACCAACTCCCCTCCTCCCTCCCCTATAACCCTATCCTCTTCCACCAAAACCATCCCCACCCAAGACTCATCTTCTTCTGCCTGTAACTCCTCCCCAAACGCCTCTTCAGCTCAGACTCCGCCTCGCAAGCACCATTCACATTGGCCAAGCATCTATTTCCAATCACCACCAATGTTGAAATTTTGTCCCTTAGATGCCATCTACCAATAAGTTAGGCGAACTCACAAGCATATCTACCGCTACCGCCAGTACATCCGCAATGCCAAGGCCAACGACCCGACCGCCACTACTCTTCGACAATTTCAAGAGGATGTCCTGACTGTTGACAGATGCGCATGCGACTTCACCGATGTCAAGATCAACGCAAGCTCAACGAGATGAAGGCCGCCCAGATCATAGGTTCCATTTTCTACGAGCTCTTCCACGCCATCACTCTCCATCTTAGCCACTAGGCCGATTCCTATTATGGAACTCAACAACCTCGCCGAAACTCGCCCATGACATAATGAATGCCAATCGATCGTGATCCGCCATCACGAGGAGAAACAAACAATGAGATCTATCATCGTATCGCCGATGGAAGAGAATGCCCGCCTTCGTGAAGAACTCGACTACTGCTCGCTCCACCGCACTCCAACCGATGCAGATGCCGAATACCAAAGAAGAATGGAAGAGCTAGAGCGAGAAAGAAAAGAAAAGGAGGTCAGCAGACAAAGGCAAAGTGGAAAAGACCTTGGTAGCTTTTTGTATCTTTTCTTCCCTTTCTTTTGTATTTATCTTATTTTTGAAAACTCGTCAAATGTAAACATCTTGTTTATGAATACGTATGATTACTTGCTTTTTCAAAATTATATTGTTTAAATTCTTGTCGCTTTATTGTTTATCTATATGAGAATTTAAACATTTAGTTTAAATTGATTTAAACCGGCCGCTAATCTATGTGCCGCTCCTCCTGTCCCTCTTATCCCGTATGCACTTAGTTTAGTCCCTTGCATCCGAGGTGTTATTCTGCTTAATAGAGGCATGTCTACCGATTACGTAATATATAAACTTTCTCGCATGCTATTATCTATTAAATAGCTTGTTTTAAAACCCTCATTTGTAGTAATGATGACTGATATAAATAGGAGGAGATTGTTGATTCTTATGTTAAATTTATATCTCGATCAAGACATTACATTAGTTTTATACTTTCGCTGGCTAATCGGCCGCTGTGATCGATTAGCGTGGCAACCTGTATAGAACTTTGCCTTGTATAGTTTTTGTAGGACTCTTTTCGTGTTCCGAAGACCCTTTCTCGCCTTCACCTGAAGACTCGCCAACGCTTAAGATCGGTGAGACCTCGTGGTCCAAATGATTCCGCTTCTACGTGTCCTCTTCAAAGATAGCTAGTGGATTAATTCAAACTTATTTCTATATATTATTTGAATTAATCCAAGTCATTCTCTCGACATGTCAAGCCGCCGAAAGCAACTTTCCGAAAAGCAGAAGACTTTTCGCCCCGAACAAGCTGAAAGCAAGAAAGCATCGCCCCTACTTTCGCTTCATCTCTCGATCCGACACCAAATCATCCACCTTTTGAAGATCTCGTAAATGATTATCTCGCTCCGGATATCTCGTGAAGACGAAATTTTGATCGACAAATTTCATGCATTTAATGCATTTATGAATAGAGTCGTGAAGCCTTCGCCCTTCCAACGGATTCTTTTGAAGTGCACTCTGCTTTAAATACGCCATTGAAGATCGGAACAATGCACAAACCGCATGTAATCAATCGAACACTTAAAGAATTGCTCAATCTATACAACTCCAAGTCTTTCACCAAGCATTCAATAGATCCTCAACAGATCTAGAAGTCCTCGTCAACAACAAGAAGTCGCTCTTCAACATTTATTGTTTTATTCTTCTTGTTGTTTACTTCCATTAACTATATTTTCAGCATCTAATTAAATATCTTGTATTTACAGATATTTAATTCCATAGACCCAAACACAAGTCAATATTTTGTACACGATCCATTAGGGATATTCTTTCTAATTGATCTAAGTGGAAAACATAGTGCACAATTTAAATCCAAGGTTGATCGCCTGGTGGTGGACGAGCACTATTTACAAGTGTGAACCATCTCAAAATACTTGTGTTATTTCCTTCTGTTTGTCTATTACTTGAACCGCCTAGTTTCCTTGTTCATTATATCCATTTCTTAAGTAATCTCTAAAAGGTCTACCGTAGTCCTTATCTGCAGCACTGGAACAATTTTCAAGGTCTTCCGCTACTTGAAACTTTTCATAAACTTCAAGTAACTTTCAAGGAACTTACTTAAAAGTTTTAAAGTGTTAATAAGCTATTCAACCCCCCCCCCTTCTAGCTTATTATTGTGCTCATTGGGACCCACAGGCGTGTTCTCCAAAATACCGATTAGGGTTTTATCCCTTTTGTTGCCCTATTTATATTATTACAAGAAACCTATTTCTTGTAGGTTAAGTAATCCTAAACCCAATTGGATTAGGATTCTATTTAACCAATAAATAATATAAATATTATTTCCATGTGGGCGGGACTAAATAATCGGGCCGCAAGCCCAATTACCAACAGCAACCAAATCAAAATTAATGAGTGAAAAACACATGCCCGTTTGAATGCGAGTCACTCAACTTAATTTAACATCACCTCTATAAAAGGTACAAACAAATTTCTTATGGATTCTAAATTTCTAAGTTCCATGATCAGAACACTTTATGTAGTCCATATATCTAAGTATCTAACGTTATATTTCAACTGAGAACAAAGCTAAAAGAAAACACAACTGTGAATTTCTAAATGACATAGGGATAAATATGATAGGAAAAAAATTATTCATCGACAAATAGAATCGATTTAACTAAAAGTAAAAACGACACTACCCGTGTTATGAGTTACAAAATTGTCATAACAAAACAGCCATACCAGAAGTAAATATGTTCTACTGGAACATTTCACAGTTACCATAATTTACAGCAACGATAATCTTATCCAAAATGAAAAAAAAAACAATGTCACAAAACAAATACTCCAATGTGTTTCACCACTTTTTTGCATCTGTTTCTAATTTTCACCAAAACCCACCAGAAAGCAAACAGATTTCAGGCACTGCACAACTTTTATCAGAAAGCATCAGAATTTTAAACCCTAAACCGAAGGTTTAACTTTGCCTTTTACGATATACAAAAGGAACAGACAAATCCAACCTAGATTTTGCCCTAACATGTTACAGAAGTTTTTGTGAACATAAAGTGGGTTCTAATTGTTAGGTGAATCCTTATTATATCATATCAATACTCAAATTAAAAATAAAAACTGAAAAAAAAAAATTGTTTAACAAAGGATAACCAGTGTATACTTTTCAATAATTTCAGCAAATAACCGACAATTAAATTCCCAAATTCTTTAATTAAACTGGCAGATTGGATGGGGAGTCGGTGGTGAATTTAACGCGACTGGAAGTTGCGGCAGACAGGCGGCTGAGCTTGTTGGATTTGAAGGTCGGAGCAAGCTGACATGGTGGTTGGATGTGTTGATTCAGTAGATCGCCAGTGAAGGAAGCCGACGGTTGAGATTGGGGTTGGGACTGGAAAATTGAGGAGGAGATGAAGGGGTTCACCGGATTTGAAGGTTGGGGCGAATTGCTAGCGCAAGGGCGGCGAGGAGGAAGAATTGAGATGGGGGCGAAGGCGGTTGTGAATGAAGATTTGGTGATGGCGATGGAAACAGGATATGAAGAACGGGAGGGGAGAATAGCAACGGAAAGGGCCGGCGGCAGTGAGAGAGAAGATGGTGGATGGTGGCTTGAAGGGAATCGCCGGGTCTTGTAGACGAAGGGTGACTGAGAGATGAAGGGCGATGAGAGAATGAGAGAGGAGATAGGTAAGGGGGCTGGGTGTGAAAGAGATAGAAGATTCAATATATTGGGGGGAGACTTGTGAGGGCGGGAGAAGAGAGCGGGAGAATGAAATATTGGGGAAAACTTGTTTTACTTGAATTTATTTTATTACATAGACAAAACAATTTTATTTGAATATTTTCTAAATTTATACTTTCAATTTATAGTCTTTATTTTGCTTGAATTTAATTTAATAAAAAAAAGTGTGAGCGTTCTACGCATCGGTGTAAACTAGTTAAATATTATTATATTTTATAATATAATATTATTAAATTACCAAATACAATTTATTTTAAAAATCAACAGATTAACTACCACAATTATTTTTAAGTAAAAAATTATTCAAAATTATTCAAAATTATTTTTAAGTGAATATTTTATATAACTTTCACAATATTATACCGAGTTTTTTACCAAAATATTGTAGCTTTAATTAAATATTCCCAAACTATAGTATTTCTTAATCTAATTCCCAAATTATGGTACTTTCAAAAATACTAATGATATAAGGGTACCAAGGTGGACCGAACTGATCAGACAAGTGGTTGGGTTGCAGTGGGATCTAAGAAAAATGTTGAGTCAAGTCGTGGCTGGGAGTAGGTGATAGACAAAATGCAGAATGTGGGTCCGTAAAAACCAAGATCAAATGGGTGGTCAAAGGAAGAACTTTCTAGATCCACTGGTTGGGGATGAATTAAATCTGCGAAAGATATTGATCAGCCTAGGTCAAGTACTTCTTGGGGGAAGAAAGTTGTTAATGACAGCCAACGTTTGGTGGACCGAATTGAGCAGACCACTGGTTGGACGGTAGCCAAATCTGAGAAAAATCCAGACTAACCAGCATCAGTAAAACCCGGAGGCCCGAGGTTGAGACAAGTGGTTACGTTACGTTACGTTACGTTACGTTACGTTACGTTACATTACGTTATGTTAAGTTACGTTACGTTACGTCACGTTAAGTTACATTACATTAAGTTACGTTACGTTAAGTTAAGTTAACTTACGTTACGTTGAGTTACATAAGTTAAGTTAAGTTACGTTACGTTATGTTACGTTACGATAAATTAAGTTACATTACGTTACGTTACGTTAAGTTACGTTACGTTAAGTTATGTTAAGTTACGTTACGTTAAGTTACGTTACGTTAAGTTATGTTAAGTTGCGTTACGTTAAGTTACATTACTTTACATTACGTTAAGTTAACTTACGTTACGTTAAGTTACGTTACGTTACGTTATGTTAAGTAACGTTACGTTACGTTAAGTTACGTTAAGTTAATGGTCCATCGTATTCCATTATGCCATTTCGCCAATACGCGTAATGTCTTTTCATGTTATAATGGTTAATCGTACTCCATTATATCATTTCGCCAATAGGCGTATCATGTTTTCATGTTATAATGGTCCATCGTACTCCATTATACCATATCGCCAATAGGCGTAACGTATTTTCATGTTGTTATGGTTCTTCGTACTCCATTATACCATTTTGCCAATAGGCGTATCGTGTTTTCATGTTATAATGGTCCATCGTACTCCATACCATTTCGTCAATAGGCGTTAAGTGACGTTAAGTTACGTTACGTAACGTGTTAAGTTAAGTTAAGTGACGTTAAGTTACGTTGCATTAAGTTAAGTTAAGTGACATTAAGTTACCTTTAGCAACAGAAAATTCCATCGTTGGAATTAAATTAAAATTAAATTCTGAAAATATTCAGCGACGGAAAATTCCATTGTTGGAATTAAATTAAAATTAAATTCTGAAAATATTCAGCGACGAAAAATTCCGTCGCTGGAATTAATATTTGTTTTGAAATTTTTGTTTTTGTAAAATCCCTTTGTAAATTTAAAATAAATAATCTTTTGAAATATTTGTTTTTTGTAAAATCCCTTTGTATTTATATATATATATATATATATATATATATGAAATATTATAATCATTTTAATGAATGATATTTTATTATTAAATTAATATTTAAAATATTAATTTAATAATATAATATCATTCATTAAATTGATTAGCATCAATATAATTACAAAAATAAAAATATTCACATTACAACTTAATTTATATATATAAGAAAATAATGACAAAATTATATAAATAGAGTAAATTTGAATTTGCATGTGGTCATGCTGTGTTGCATGTCTCTAGCACATTTTGTCGCTAAATATTTTCATAATTTAATTTCAATCTAATTCCATCAACGGAATTTTTCGTCGCTAAATATTTTCAGAATTTAAAATTAGGGAAACCTGCTAAACGAATTGATGCTTTGTCGTGAACAAATATTTGATCCAATTGCGTTTTACCCGATCGGATCGGGTCGAGACAAAAATATAACCAGAATCTGTTGTGCTCATCATTCTATACAACATTGTCTTGGAGAATGGCATATTCATGTAAGTTAAGTTACGTTACGTTACGTAGCGTTTTTTCATGTTATAATGGTTTATCGTACTCCATTATACCATTTCGTCAATAGACGTAGCGTGTTTTCATGTTATAATGGTCCATCGTACTCCATTATACCATTTTGTCAATAGACGTAACGTGCTTTCATGTTATAATGGTCCATCGTAGTCCATTATACCATTTCGTCAATAGGCGTAACGTGTTTTAATGTTAAGTTACGTTAAGTTACGTTTTGTTAAGTTAAGTTAAGTTAAGTTAAATTAGGTTAAGTTAAGTTAACTTATGGACCATTACGTTAAGTTAAGTTGTGTTACATTACGTTAAGTTACGTTACATTACGTTATGTTAAGTTACGTTACGTTAAGTTAGGTTACATTACGTTATGTTAAGTTACGTTACGTTACGTTATGTTATGTTAAGTTAAGTTATGGACCACTACGTTACATTAAGCTAAGTTATGTTAAGTTACGTTAAATTAACTTACATTACGTTAAGTTAAGTTACGTTAAGTTACGTGAAGTTAAGTTAAGTTAAGTTAAGTTAAGCTAAGTTAAGCTAAGTTAAGTTAAGTTAAGTTAAGTGAAGCTAAGTTAAGTTAAGTTAAGTTAAGTTAAGTTAAGTTAAGTTAAGCTAAGCTAAGTTAAGTTAAGTTAAGCTAAGTTAAGCTAAGTTAAGTTAAGTTAAGTTACATTAAGTTAAGTTACGTTACGTTAAGTTAAGTTAAGTTACGTTACGTTAAGTTAAGTTAAGTTAAGTTACGTTACGTTAAGCTAAGTTAAGTTACATTACGTTATGTTAAGTTACGTTAAGTTACATTACGTTACGTTATGTTACGTTACGTTACGTTACTTTAAGTTAACTTACGTTACGTTAAGTTACGTAAGTTAAGTTACGTTACATTACGTTAAGTTATAACATTTTGCCAATAGGCATAACGTGTTTTCATGTTATAATGGTCCATCGTAATCCATTATAAGATTTCGCCAATAGGCGTAGCGTGTTTTCATGTTATAATGGTCCATCGTACTCCATTATACCATTTCGTCAATAGGCGTAGCGTGTTTTCATGTTATAATGGTCCATCCGTTGTACTCCATTATATCATTTCGTCAATAGGCGTAGCGTGTTTTCATGTTATAATGGTCCATCGTACTCCATTATAACATTTCGCCAATAGGCGTAGCGTGTTTTCATGTTATAATGGTTCATCGTACTGCTTTATACCATTTCGCCAATAGGTGTAATACCCTAGATTATTGCATGTTTGTCTTATGCTTGAGTTCATACATTCATATTCATCATAAGTATGTTTACTTAGTTCAATCGTATGCTTGAATTCAATAGCATGTTTGTTGACGTTGATTTCTATGCTCATATGCATCCTTTTCTTCATGACATGTGTTAGGACTTTGATTGTATACATATATTGAAAACATGTGTATAAGTATTAGATGTCATTCATAACATCCTTAACATGATTTAGATGTTGATTGAATGCTTGTTGCATCGTCGATTCGATCATTGCTTGCTTCTAGTTGTTGTTCTTCTTCGTTTGGCCTATTTGAGTGTTTCTCAAGAGTGTTCTATTTGAGTTATAGATCATCTTTGAGTGAGGTTTGAGCCTTGGGAACTTTGGTCTTGAGTTTGGAGTTGTTTTAGGTTGATTTTAGACCTTTTGAGCATTGGAGACCTTGCGGCCGCAAGGGGGTTTGGACCTTGCCCCCGCAAGGTAAGCAGATTTTTGAGGCGTAGAGTTCTGCCTAGCATGTGGTCGCATGCTAGCCAAGACCATGCGGCCGTATGGTGTTGTTTGCTGCTTCGGGTAGTTTGCTTTGTGACGAATTTTGTCTATCTTAACCCCACCCAAACCCATCCTAAACCACTCCTAAACCATCCTAACTATCAACCAACGTATCCTAACCATCTATTTGAAGTTTTAAGTGGGTTGGTTGACACTTGTCATGGGAAGACCTCAACATGCATTGGTCACACTTCCCACTCACCCTTTTCAGCCTTTGGGAACCCAAATACCCACTAAGCCTCCATTTTTCTGCCATTCACTTCTAAAAAAACGTGGAGAGCCTCTTGAGAGCTGAAAGGAGAGTTTTCTTAGGGTTCTTGAGTGTTCATCCATGGAGTCCAAAGCTTGAGAACTCCATTTCCAAATCCAAGCCATAGAAGTGAAGAGGAGGTTGAGGAGAACACTTTCCACCCATTGCATGTCCGTTTTTATTGTTTGAAAGACTGATTGTAGGTAAGTTACTACATCTCTTTCTCTTTGTTTTTGTCTCATTGACCCTAGGGAAAACAATCTTGCTATTTGAGGTCAATGAGAGCACTTAGGGCTTTTTAAAGATGCCATGTTTTGTTATACGCTAAATGACAAATTTTGGTTGGATGAACATGTTAGAAATCATGAGTAGGATATTATTCATGTGTAGAGATGTATGTTAATCTATCATATCTTGCATTTTTTTTTAGGGAAACAGGGGCGGCACCTTGCTAGATTTTATTAATTAAAGAGAAAAATACAAACTTGAGGGGGACAACCAGCCTTGCCCTTATAACATGGGAGGACAAAGGAGCCTGACCTCGAATGGAAATACAAGAGCAGAAAGCAAAAAAGAAAAATAAGCTAATTAATTCTAATATAAGGAGTGGCATGTTTATCAAGAGTAATCAGACCACGAATACGAGTTGGGAGCGAATCAAAAGACGCATAAGTAACAGCAGAACCATGATCCCACCCATGATTAGCCAGAGCATTGGCGATAGAGTTAGCTTCTCGAAACACATTGCGAAAGGAAACATTAAGCGACTCCTTAACCGATTGAATGGCACGAATAAGATAGAGGCTTCTCCAAGGAGGTTGAGCTTTACCTTCAACACAATCCAAAAGATATTTGGAATCTGATTCCACGATGGCTCCCTTGAGGTCATTAGAATCCAGCCAGATGACGCCTTGATGCATAGCCATACATTCTGCATGGAAACTGGAAGCTTCTCCAAAGAAAAAAGAGAAGGCAAAAAGCATATCACCTTTAAAATTCCGAATGATACCTCCTCCCGAACTTGGACCTGGGTTACCTCTACAAGCTCCATTTGAATTAAGCTTAACTGAACCCAAAGGGGGCTTCAACCAAGAGACTGCCCGAATCACCTTAGGCAAAATGATTCCCAGCCAAGATGAGAAAATAGAATGACCAGATTGGTAATAAGTAAAACCGGCCCCTTTAGAGATCGAAGAGAAGGAATGATGAATGCGGTTAATAATGACACCAGGGGGTATACGACTTCCTTCAAACAGGCTAGCATTCCTAGCTTTCCAAATCTCCCATAGAATAATCGAGGGGGTAATGGAATACAACATAAATTGGGCTTACTTAACCACCAAGCAAAGCAAGCTTGATCAAATGAGAGAGAGGACGTTGATATCCCACCGAGCCAATTGAATTCAGACCAGATACAGCAAGCGGAAGATGACTCCACAAAGATGTGATGATATGTTTCAATATATCCCGAAGGATAGCAAGAACAACGAGAGGCTATCTGAATACCTTTACTAGAAAGACTTTCATCCAAGGGAAGCTTTCGCGACCAGAGATGCCACATGAACATACGAATCTGACGGGGAAGGAACTTGTGCCATATGAATTTGGAAGAGAAAACCAAAGGTTGAGAGTTACGGACTAGTTGCCAGGCCGTTGTGAGAGAAAAATTCCCTTTATCCGAGCTGATGCAGTAAGCAGAATCGGGATCTTCAGTAATTATGATGCCGAGTTTATCAATTAAAAACGAGATTTTAGGGCCCAACTCCACGCGAGCAGCCCCTGAGAGCTGTGAAGGAGACTCAAAGAGCTCATGAACATACTGGAAGGAGCTGGAAGTGGAAGATTGAGTCTACCTATCTGCAGCCACTGTTCAGACGAGATAGAACATAGGCCTTTACCAATAATCCAGCCAATTTGATCTTCTGCCATGTCTTTAACAGAACACATACGACGCCAAGTATGAGAGCCCAGCTTAGAAGAATTAAGAGGATGAATATAAGGACAATATTTGCGCATCATAAAATCACACCACAAGCTGTTAGACGACCTAAAACGCCACCAAAGCTGGATAGAGAAAGCTAGAATAATATCTTTAATTGCCCGAATACCTATACCTCCTTCATTCACCGGCCTACAACACTTGTCCCAAGAGACCCAATGAGCCTTGTTCTTGCCATCAATTGATCCCCAAAAGAAATTGGCAAGCATCCTGTTGATCTGATTAACAACCGAAATTGGGGGATCTAAAATTGCAATTTGGTACATGATAATAGAATTCAACATAGAATTGATGAGAGTCACTTTACCCGCTTGGTTTAGAAAAGCCCCCATCCAATAATTAATCCGGAGCTGTAATTTCTCCAACATGTGATCAAATAGATTCTTTTTCTTACGCTCCTCAAAGAGTGGATAGCCCAAATAGATGACGGGAAGAGGCTTATGGGGAAAACACACAATTCTCCCAATAGACGAAATGCGAGAGGCCAAAGAATTTTTTGAGACCATAAAGCAACTTTTATTTCGGTTGATTAATTGCCCAGAAAGATGTTCATAATTAATAAGGAGCTACTTGTGCCTAAGAAGATAATGCTTATTGCCATTGCAAAAGATGACAATGTCATCGGCGAAGGCCAAGTGCGATACAATAGGACACCCGGGGGAAGTAGAGAAAGCATAGCCAGGATTATCGCATTGAAGCTTGTTTAAACCTCTGCTAAGGACTTCCGCGACAATAATAAAAAGGTTGGGAGATAGCGGATCGCCCTGTCTAAGGCCTCTGGATATGGAGAAGAAACCAGCTGATGACCCATTAATCGATACTGAAAACCAATTATTAGAAATAACCCTCCAAATCATATCGATAAAGGATTCACCAAACCCAAACTTTCGGAGCACCTTAATCAGATATATCCAGAAACCCTATCAAAAGCTTTGGCCATGTCCAGTTTAATGATAGTATTAGATCCATTGACTTTTTTACTTAGCTGATAAGTCAACTCATGAGCAAGAAGTAAATTATCCTGAATCAGACGACCCTTGGTAAAAGCACTCTGATTGTCCGAGATGATATTAGGAAGTAAGACAGCTAGCCGAGAGGCAAGAATTTTGGTGATGACCTTATTGCAAAATTGCAAAGACTAATAGGACGAAGATCTTTAAAGGTCTCCACCTAGCTAGATTTTGGAATGGTAATAATCAGAGTACTAGTCCAGGACTTAGGCAACTCAAAACCTGCAAAAAATTCTGAAATAGCGAGATGAAGATCCGCAACTATGATATCCCAGCACAAAGTATAAAAACGACCAGAGAAGCCATCTAGACCTGCCGCACTATCTCCATTGAGAGAGAAAACAATGCTTTTAATTTCTTCGAGGGAGGGAGGTTCAGTCAACATATTATTCTGGGCATAAGAGATCAAATGGGGAATAACGTCAAGAAGAGAATCATCTGAAGAACATGGACAGGCCGTGAGCTGCTCCTTATAAAAATCAAAAGCTGCAGCCTTAATTGAAGAGTCATCTGTTGCATCAACACCATGGAGATCTTTAATGCGATGTATGGCCAGCTTAAGGCGGGTATGCTTAACCGAGGAATGAAATAACTTTGTATTGCCATCACCATCTTGAAGCCATCGCAGATGCGATTTTTGCCTCCAGTAATCCTCCTCCCGTTTCAACTTAAATTTAAGATTGGCTTGGGCCAAATGAAGAGCAGCTCGATTAACCTCAGAATTATGGTCTTCATACATAATCTCCTTCTCTAAAACCTCGTCTTCAGCTACTTTAATGGCTTGGAATATTACCAAAAACATCCCGATTCCAGCTTTTAAGGCTCGCTCGGACATTCTTTAATTTATTAGCGAAACTGACCAATGGTCTGCCACGAACATTGATACTCCAAGCAAACTTTACTGTGTCCATGAAGGAATGGTGAGAGGCCCATACATTCAGAAATCTAAACTGATAAGACCGAGAAATTCTGGAAGAAGTGATACTAATGAGCAGCGGAGAGTGATCGGAGTAAGTGCGATTGAGATGGGACACCGAAGTTAGAGAAAAATTCGATAGCCAGCTAGAGTTACAAACCGCCCGATCTATTCTTTGAAAGATGGTTCTTTGGCCATGATGATTATTACACCAAGTGAATTTACTACCTTGGTATCCAAGATTTGATAAGCCAGCAGCATTGAGACAAGCCTGAAATTCAAAGGCACCTTGACGATCCCATCCCGAGCCACCCAATTTCTCTTGAGGAGAAAGAATGATAATGAAATCACCACATACCAGCCAAGGTATATAATCAAAATCAGAACCCATATCAATAATATCATTCCACAAAAACTGGCGCTCTTGAGAAGTGCATTTAGCATAGACTGCAGTCACATTAACTAGGAGCGGCCAAGAATAGTGACGGATGTTGATATGCTGAACGGAATCATGGGTAATTTGACAGCTATAATAAGACTTGGCCAGAATCCAAATTTTGTTAGACACATTATGAAAATAAAACCGAAATTTCAGCTTACGAGCAAGTAACGGCAGGTGAGATAAATCTAACATAGGTTCATAAATAGTAATAAAAGAAATTTGATGAAGAGAAACCAACTTTTTAAACCGAATTATCGTGGAGTCGTTACCTACTCCCCGAAGGTTCCAGCAAAGAAGATTAATCGTCATGAGAAACAGTAGGAAGATTTCCATCGTGAGTTTTATCATGCGACTTGGATCGAGTGGTTCTGTCCGTAGGGGAAATATTGATAGGTTTTCGTCCCTTCTTTTTTGGTATATCAGTTTGAAGATTCAAGGCATCTAAATCAGCATTATTTGTAGGAGGATCATCATCCTCAAAAGTTTGAAGCACAACAAATTTGTTGGGGGATGTAATGATCGTATCATTCAAATGTTCAGGATCGTCTGATTCAGGATTGGTATTAACACTGGAAGTATGAGTTTTATCCGAGGAGCGATTCTTGTGAGAGGCGTCTAAAGGGTCAGGCACATAATTTCTTGGCGAGGAAGTTTCATTATTATTAATGATAGGGGTGGAATCAGAGATATGGTTTTGGATACCTTGCGAGACTTGAGCAGCTGCAGAAATATTGTTAACATCCAAACAAGAGGGGGAATGCCGAGGTGAGGGAGAATCAATGACAATATTAGGGGGATCAGATTTATTGCCTTGCATACCACGTGTGGCTTGATCAGCCTCAGAAACATTGTTATTATCAGAACAGGTAGGAGCCTGAACATCTGGACAATTATTGGGTTTGGGGCCGATAGGAATGTCACCTTGCACAGATTGAGAAGCGTTGACTCTTTGGCCTTCCAGATTGGTTTTTTGGCCATAGCCTGATGAGCCTGGTGATTTTCAGCATAAACAGAGGGACTTCTTGACCCATAGATTGATCTTTGGCCTTAGCAGATTCCTTATTCCCATTGGAAATTTTGCAAGAAAAACCATCATGACCTTGCCGATGGCAGAAGGAGCAATAAAGCGGGAGTCTTTCAGCCTCGATAACTTGCCAAAATCCCGATGAAATACCATTATCAATCCAAATACGATTGGGAATATGTTTGGTGAGATTAACTTCGATGCAGATTCTCGCAACACTAGGCCGCGAAAGAGTGGCAGTGGGGGTATCAATTATGAGAGGTGTACCAATCAAATTACCTATAGAGAAGAGAGCTTGCTTATTGAACAAGTAAATTGGGAGGCTAGGGAGTGAAAACCAAACAGGCACAATAGGGCTCTCAATGTCTGCTCGAAAATCTGGTGTCCATTTGAAGACCCGCATAAGAAAGGCGCCAACATACCACTGATCTTTGATCCATGACGCTGAAAATCAGCCTAATGGTTGGTTTGTATTAGAACATGCTTAGAGTCTAGGTGACCTATTGTGACTGCGGCTTTGAGTCCAAAAGTAAGTATTTCTCTCCTCATAATCTCCATAAAAGGACGACCATGAGAGAACTTACCAACAAGAGAGAGCTGGAAGGGCTTGGCAAAAGCTGAGGCTTGGGCAGGTGTTAAACAAAGAGTCGGTTCACCTTTGTAGGAAGAAGGAGGAATAAGCGAAGTAACAGGCTGTGAAGATGAAACATTAGCAGAAAATAAAGAAGCAAAGGATTTGAGATGAGAAGGGGATGGAGGGGCCGGAGTGGCACCAGCCTCGCCTCCGTCATGGCCGCGGCCATGAGAAAGCCGGAAGACCAAAACGGCAACCCTAAAGCGGCGGACAGTAGGGTTTTTTAGAGAGAGAAGTAATCCTAAGAGTCATCATTATCTACCATTTCTTGCATGTTCAAGTATTGGAAGCATATTTGATGAAATGGCTAGAATGTATATATGCCTAATTTGTGACTTTGGTTCTATGTTTCCTAATTAAATGTTTTATTGGGGTTTTATGGGTTTGACGACCTTAAGAACATAGACATTGATGTTAGTATGGACATAGGAGGGTATTGTGGTCGATGGCTTCTATGCCCTAATTTTTGAAAGTTTGGAAATGACTCAACGGAGTCAACCATTGGGTTAGTATGACATTAAGGAACTATATGCCTAAGTCCTACGAAATTTGGGGTAGTATTGATGGAGGTTAAGCCTCCAAGCATTTAGAAGTGTATGAAGAACACTTGATGATTAGAGTCTTAATGTTATCTCTAATGTGTTTATAATGTGTTTATATGCTAGTTATGATTTAAATGCATGACTAGATGATTGTAGAAGTACATGCCTACTTAATTGAGCATATGAGTATGTATTACTTGTGCTTGAGTTTGAGTCCAGCTGGAGTTGGTTTGTTGAGTCGTTGGAAGGACGATGTATAGTCTTCACGAATTGTGGGATTCGTGATTTCGATGGATTGCCGCGCCGGGTTGCACACACCCCTCCATCGATGGCCACGGTGGGGGAAGTAGTTGATCATAGTTGTTGTATGAAAATATGACTTTGATAACTATGGAACTCGAGCGAGGAATGTCTTGGGGACGTCGATACCACGATTTGGGTATCGAGAACACATATGAATTGCATGTGTTTTTGCAGGAGTGACACGGCGGAAAAATAGTAACGATATCATATCCCTTTTTATATGAATTGACTCACGAGTGCTTATATGTGAATAACGTGTTACGTGAATACGATATGATATGATATGAGGGTTGAGATGATTTAGTGAACTGTTATACTTGTTGATAACATGTTATTCAAAATTGTTAAGTAATGAATACCTTGACATGATTATTAATGAAATGTTATATTATGATGATAGCATGAATTATTATTGTTGAGCATAATGCCATGACAAGAAGTTATGTTTAGTAACTTACTAAGTCTTTATGACTTACTCCTATTTGTTTGATTGTTTTCCCTAGATCCGAGTCGTGCTAGCGGATCGAAGTGATTGTCGAGTTGCGTTGGTGAAACTTTTGGCAAGGTTGCTACCTTATAGTTTAGTATCTTTTCTTTTGACAAGGACGATGGGAACGTAAAGTTATGTAAACTTTATGAGGGGTAGCAAGACTTATTATGTGTTTGATATTTGTACTTGTTAATTAGTACTTAATCTTTTAAGAGCCGACTTATGTTAGTCGTGCCTTGTGTATTTATGATGATCATGTTTTAGTTATGTTAACCATGTAATGGTTGGTTATTATGTTGTTCTCTGGCATGCTTTTAGCCATTGAGTATGTTAGACTAGAGTTGTAGACTTAGTTTAATGTTGGGTTACGGCTGTAACGTCGCCGATGACTTGACATGTAAATTGTTATTCATTTATATCGCATGACAGGTGGTTTTGTTCTACGTGCCCAATGTTGCGTCACGTGATTTTAATTTTTGGATCGAGAGATTCATTATCTCTTTGGTTGTATTTATTTGAGCTTGTTAGCTCGGGCACCACCACTGTATTTATGTTTCGCTTCCGTATGTGTTAAAGTTGTTGGCGTATTGCCGTTATAGCCTTGCCCATTATTTGTTGTTATGTGTTTTTGGTGGCACGACCTCGGGGTCTCGTCTTGGGATTCGGGTCGGGTCGCCACAATAGGCGTATCGTGTTTCATGTTATAATGGTCCATCGTACTCCATTATACCATTTCGTCAATAGGCGTAGCGTGTTTTCATGTTATAATGGTCCATCGTAGTCCATTATAACATTTTGCCAATAGGTGTAACGTGTTTTCATGTTATAATGGTCCATCGTACTCCATTATACTATTTCGCCAATAGGCGTAGCATATTTTCATGTTATAATGGTCCATCGTACTCCATTATACCATTTCGCCAATAGGCGTAGCGTGTTTTCATGTTATAATGGTCCATCGTACTCCATTATACCATTTCGTCACTAGGCGTAGCGTGTTTTCATGTTAAGTTAAGTTAAGTTAAGTTAGGTTAAGTTAAGTTAAGTTACATTACGTTACGTTACATTACGTTACGTTACGTTAAGTTACGTTACGTTACATTACGTTACGTTACATTACGTTACGTTACATTACGTTAAGTTACGTTACGTTAAGTTAAGTTACGTTACGTTACGTTACGTTACATTAAGTTAAATTAACTTAAGTTACGTTAAGTTAAATTAAGTTAAGTTATAATGTGAATGTTTTAATTTTTGTAATTATATTGATGCTAATCATTTTAATTATTGATATTATATTATTAAATTAACATTTCAAATATTAATTTAAGTTACTTTCAATTTAATTTCAAATATTATTGATATTTTATCATTCATTATAATTTAATTTCAATTTATATTCAGCGACGGAATTTTCCATCGCTAACGGTTAACTTTAGCGACGAAAATTCCGTCCCTGAATATAAATTAAAATTAAATTCTGAAATATTCAGCGACGAAAAATTCCGTCGCTAAAGGTCACCTTTAGCGACGGAATTTTCCGTCGCTGAAAATAAATTGAAATTAAATTCTGAAGTATTCAACGACGGAATTTTCCGTCGCTAAAGGTACCTTTAGCGACAAAATTTTCCGTCACTGAAAATAAACTGAAATTAAATTCGAAATATTCAGCAACGGAATTTTCAGTCGCTGAAGGTCACCTTTAACGCTGAATGTTTTAAGAATTTAATTTCAGCTTATTTTCAGTGACGAAAAATTTCGTCGCTAAAGGTGACCTTTAGAGACGAAAAATTCGCCGAGCAAATTTCTCTCGATGCTCAATTCCGCTGATGTTGAATTCGCCCGATGCACTTCTCGCTAATCAGAGACGGAAAAATTCCGTCGCTGAAGGCACGCTTTCTAGTAGTGGGTTTGTTTGATTTTATGGAAGGATTATTTTGGTCTCTGAACTATCGTAAGAGCAAATTTGAGATTTTAAATAAATTTTGACGGTAAAATTCACGATAACCCCATAAGGTGGAATCTCATAGCAAAAACAGAATTCAAGGACCAAACACATATTTCGTGGATAGTTTAGGGACCAAATAATATATTAATCCTTTTATGTAAAGAGTAAATTATTTTATACTCCCTCCCAAAATGATTGTCTTGCTTTCATTTTCCGTTCGTGCCAAAATAATTATCTTGTTTTAAACTTTCCTTTTTAGGATAACACGTATGCCACTTTGCCCTTACTTTTCCATCCAACTTTAATTATATGTCACATAAACATGAGTTTTAAAGTAACTACACATCCAACTAATATTAATAATCCAATCAAATGTGTTTTCTTAAACCGTACGTGAAGTGAACCCAAACGATAATTTTAGAACGGGAGAGTATAGATTATAATAATTTATTGAAAAATTATTTTAAATCCTTAACTTTTTACTTTTACTCAGTATATATAATACAAACGTATTAACTATTTCAAATATTTTTGGAATTATATCTTGTTATAATTAAGTCTAATAGTAGGAATGTATCTAACAGGTTCAATTATGATTTTATAATTTGAATTAAGAAATAATTTGAATGGCCGGCCAATCTAATGTGGAAAAACCCGCGGAATTGGCAATCAATCTCATCTTTTGCAAAGATTTGTGTAGGACGGTCTTACGGATCTTAAATCCGTAAGACGAAGCCCTATTTAAAAATTTGTGGGTTAATAACAAAACATGTTAATAAAAATAATAAAAATTGACCTATTGAGTTGGTTAATGGCTAAACCTTGAAAGTTTAGTCCAAGGAGGTTAATGGTTCGACACGCCCTAGCTACAAAATTAAGTTTTAATGCTCATTTCCTTTATTTGTTACGGTGTCTCTCCACTTTTAATATTTTACGTCGAATTCTCACGCCTTGCAGTGTAATCCTTTGTCAGCTCTGTTAGCCATCCGTTAGCACCAATTACCTTGGGATACTTGACAGATCCTAACGAACTTTGACGAAATGCTAAATGACACATTTAAAACCAAACGTGACACATTAAAAACACAAAAGTGACACATTTTAATGTTAAAAGTGACACTATAAATGAATTTTTTTGATAATTCTTATTAAAATACAAAGTAACACTCTTAATACTAAAAAGTGACACTCTTAATATACTAAAAAGTGACACTCTTAATATACTAAAAAGTGACACTCTTAATACTAAAGAGTGATATTTAATACTAAAAAGTGACACTTTTAATACTAAAAAGTAACACACTTAATACTAAAAAGTGACACATTTAATCCTAAAAAGTGTTACATTAAAACTAACGTTGACTGCTAAAAGTGACACATTTAATACTAAAACGTAATATTTTCAATGGTAAAAGTGATACTTTTAATTCTAAAAAGTGATACTTTTAATGTTATAAAGTAACACTTTAATGTCAAACGTAATGATTTTTATTTATAAAAAAATAAAACACTTTTCAAAATGAAAGTAATACATTTAAGACTAAAAGTGACATATTTAAGCCCAAAAAATAACATTTTTAAGGAAAAATTATAGTTTTCATTAAAAATATAGATTGACACTTCTAAAATAAAAAAATGACACATTTTTTACTATAAAGTGACACAGTTAATAGTAAAAAGTGACACTCTGCATATATAAACATGAGAGGTGATGCTGTAATTTTCAAAAACTAAAGAATTACATTAAGATTTCTGAATTTTGTCCTATTTAACCTGAATAAATTTATTTTACAGATAAGAAACCATAAATCGTCTTGCCGGAGCCACCTCCTTTTCTTTTTGTCAGCAGATTGGTGGTGTGGTAATTTTGTCAAAGTAGACATTTCCAGGAAAGATCATTTTTGTTTGTGGTAGAACCCTTACACCGTGGACGTGGAGTTCTTCTAGATATTAGAGTAATTGGGGGTTTATTTTGTTTGTGGTTTTTACTGAATTGAAAAGATAAACTCAAAAGTAATCGGAGAATAAAACCCTAATTTACATTATAGATAACGGCAATTGGCGGAGCCCATTAAGTCAAAATAATATGTTTTGAAATCGTTTTGGTGAGTAAATGTTTATCTTTTGAATAGATAAACTATGTGTATCCACCACCTTCCTTTTATTCATCCTTTACTTTTATTTTTTCTTCCTCTTCTCTCTCCCTCCGTATATATATCGACTATTGTATATCTCCCACAGTAATTCACATTGCTCTGCATAGTACATAATTCATCAATTAAGCTTCTATTCAAAAGGTTAATTCTTTTTCTTTTCCTTTTGGTTGTTTATATAAGTTATCGATTGCAATAGAAAGCTAATGCTTTGCTTGAATGAAGAGTGAACACTCTTACTTAATTTGTTTCCATATTGTTCGTTTAATTTCCTGCTTTGTATTGAACTTAATTTGAGTATATTCATTCAACTTCCTTTGGTATTCATCTCGTCAAGTGTTGTGTCTTACTAATTAATTATGTTACTCATCTTGTATTGGCTTTTTTGGTTCCATGCAGGAATATGGATATAACAGTTGACACTGGTGTTGATAAGTCACCATTAGGTAACTACAGGATTGGAAAAACTCTTGGCTATGGCACATCTGCTAAGGTGAAAATTGCAGAGCATGTATGGACAGGGTCTATCATGGCTGTGAAAATTTTTAATCGTCGTAAAATAAAGGACGCCGGTACGGAGGAGAATGGTAAGATCATTAATTGCTCCTTTGCTCGAACTAATTCCATCTTTTGTGCGTGTATATTATGTTTTGGTTACAAACTCTTTTGAAATTCAATATTATATTATTATTTATTAGTAGCTAGTAGTTTTATACGGCATCGGTTTCATGTCCGTGAGGATCTTGTACCCGCCTCAAGCGAAGAGCATCTTTCCAAGTTAAGGATAGGTGTGGGCAAACGGATTCGGGTTTTCGGATCCCCAACCGACCCAATCGGGTCGGTTTTATTCGATTATCGGGTAACCCGAACCTGATCTGATAAAAAGCAGGTCGGTTAGCGGGTTTTGATACAAAACCCGAAATATCCGATCGGGTACCCGATTTTAAAAATGTCTTTTTTATTGTTATTTCTAATTTTTTTTGTTATTAGAAGAAGCATATAAATTCAAAACCATATAAAGGACCCAAAAATTCTTGAAAATTTTAAAACGCATAACAAATACTAACATGCAAGTTATTATGAAATTCAAATCTCAAATACATTACAAACGGCAAACGGAGATCTGTTTATTAATCCAATTTTTTTTGTAACTATTGAGAA
Source organism: Codonopsis lanceolata (assembly GCA_013146195.2). Taxonomy (NCBI): domain Eukaryota; kingdom Viridiplantae; phylum Streptophyta; class Magnoliopsida; order Asterales; family Campanulaceae; genus Codonopsis; species Codonopsis lanceolata. The sequence continues at coordinate 76,571,188 of CM028377.1, forward strand.
GTTGAAATAACGGAGATCTGTTCAAATACCATCCCACTCGTTCTCAGGAATGGAATATGGTTGCATGTTATTTAGTATTTGTTAATGAACAGATCTCATATTCTCATATCTCATACAATTACAAAAAAAATTGGCGACTCGGAGAGACTAGTAACTTATTAATCTTGGAATGCATCTACTTCTTCTATATCAATAGAGAGGCCCACCCAAAGAAAATAGCAAGGAGAAGATGAAGATAGATTGATGACTTTTGTTCCAAGTATAAAATGCACGTACAATCACTTCGATGTTTGTTGATAAGTAACACATAGCGTCCTATGTTTTCTTATTCCGGAGAGAGACTGAGTAAGTTAAGTAACTGAGCTTATTTCGTTTTCGCCGTCGCCGGATCTAAAGTCGCCGGCAGCGTGAGAGACTCTGAGGCGTGAGCGTGACTGCTGTTGTTGGTGTCTTGGCGAATGGCGGTGAAGACTGAAGAGAGAGATTGAGATTTGAGAGAGAATCAGGAAAGTGGAGAAGACTGAAGAGAAGAGAGAGATTGAGATTTGAGAGAGAACTAAAGAAGAGAGAAGACGGATTAGGGATTTAGGAATTAGGAAGAACCGCAGGATAGCTCATAGCTGGATAGGGGGCGGCTGGTGCTAAGGCCCAAACAAACCAACTAAATGACCAATTGGGGATTTAGGGATTTTTTCCAATTAAAAATTTTTGTGGTTTTAAACAAAGCGGGTAATCCGAATCCAATGTAGCGGTTACCCGATTATTTCGGGTACATGAAGTGCGGGTACCCGATTATTTCGGAGCGGGTTTGGGTAATGAAATATCCCACCTGATTTTTCGGGTACCCGACCCGAAAACCCGAAACTAAAATGATCACTAGTGATTCCCTCCTTACCCCTAAGGTGACTCGAACCAACAATTTATATATAGTAGTGGTTTTCTATGTCATCATAATCATGTTGCTGACTATCATCAATCTTACTTACAGTAGTATTTTTTTACGTCGTCATAGTATCATGTTCATAGCCATCATCAATCATCCTTAAGTAATAATAATAACACTATTTTTTTCATTATAATTAATTAATTATTGTTAGTTATATGATGTTAGTAATCTAATTATTAGTAAATGAGTTCTTGCATGCATCATCCTCTTTCTAGTGCCTTTAATTTTACTCTATGCATTATGCATTTAGCACTCGTTTGTGTATATATCAGAAGATTTGACATTATCAAAAGTTTAATGTTTTTATAATTGATCTTTGTGTAGTGAGAAGAGAGATCCATATAGGTAAATTCTTCACGCATCCACATATTATACAACATTATGAGGTGGTAGAAACACCAACAGATATATATATTGTTATGGAGTATGCCAAGCGTGGAGATCTCTATGACTATATTATTAAGAAGGGTAAGTTAGAAGAAGGTGAAGCACGGAAACTTTTCCAGCAGGTATTACTTTTTATCACCCAATTTTTTTTTAAATTTATGATGCTACTAGCCACATTTAATATTAATGTTATATATGTAAACAGATTATTTCTGGAGTTGAGTACTGCCATAAGAATAAGGTGGTCCATCGGGACCTAAAGCTGGAGAATATACTTTTAGACGCTAGTGGTAACGTGAAACTAGCTGATTTTGGGTTGAGCAATATAATGTGGGATAATCATCTTCTTAAAACAAGTTGCGGAAGTCTGAATTATGCATCGCCAGAGGTTTTAATTAGTTCTTGACGATTCTTATCTAGCTATCTACTTTATAAAATGGTAAATGAGATTACCTATGAGTAGAAATTGGAACTTGTGTCTCGTAGGTTGTTTCTGGTAAACTATATGTAGGGCCTGAGGTGGATGTCTGGAGTTGCGGCGTAGTCTTGTATGCTCTCCTTTGTGCTACCCTTCCTTTTGATGATGAAAATAGTGCCTACCTCCTTAAGAAAATAAAGGTAAATTCATTCCACTGTCAAAAAACATAAATAAATCTTGTGGTACATAGCTAGGTTATGGATTCAATGAATTAACAATTGATATTCTGTCCCGCAGGCTGGAATTTATGCTCTTCCAAGTCATCTATCACCAGGAGCAAGAGATTTGATTTCAAGGATGCTTGAGGTTTACCCCATGAAGCGAATTACAATTCCTGAGATCCGTCAGCACCATTGGTTCGAAGCTCAGCTTCCCCCCTATCTAGTTGTTTGATGGAGATGAAGCTGCGATTATTTACTAGGAGAAGAGGGATCACATTTTGTACCAGAGGCGTGCTTCGCACCCCCTTTGGGTGATGCTTCTCAAAAACCATTTGGATTTTTTTGTTTTGTTTTTTGTTTTTGAAATTAGTTTTACATCATTTTGGTGACACAATTGATGAAAGAGTTTTTTTTTTTGGGGGGAGGATTTTGGTCATTTCACGAGGCGGGTGGCTGCATTAAGTTGGTATGAAATAAAATTTAGAATATTTAATTTGATACGGATAGAGTAGCATAGATTAGTGTTTAATATTTTGGCTAAGAATTCGTTATTAACTTTCATCTTGCCATATTCCTATTCCCAACATCACATTGCTTTTTTGTGACCTTTTGTGTCCCCTCCGAAAAATTGACATTGGATTATGATAATCAATCTAATTCAACAGAATTTTACCCCAAGGATCTCGTATGAAATAATATATGCCCTGATCTGACTGCACCGAGTACTGACAGTATATACATTTTTACTATGTCAAGTGGTCGTGTCTCGCCCAGCAACATTCCATGTCATGGTATGAAAGATTGTTGAGTTAATAGCAATGGAAGATCAAATTTCTGATTCATGGTTTTGGAAATATGCACTGTTAGACCGGTCGGGTCTAGCCCATGTTTTGTAACCTACGGGTTTAATTTAGAATAAATTAATTATTAGGTAAGAACCTTAATTAATAATATTAGTCAAATAATATTATGAGCTTATATAATTTAGTCATCTAATATACTTAAGGGAAAATTCTGGTCAGTCTTTTTTTGTTTAAGTTTTTAACCCCAAAAGTTTATCATTCTTTTTTTCAATCACAAAAGACTAGTTTTCGAAATAATCAGAGACCGAAAAATTCCGTCGCTGAAGGCACGTTTTCTAGTAGTGGGTTTGTTTGATTTTATGGAAGGATTATTTTGGTCTCTGAACTATTGTAAGAGAAAATTTGGAATTTTAAATAAATTTTGACGGTAAAACTCACGGTAACCCCATAAGGTGGAATCTCATAGCAAAAACAGAATTCGAGGACCAAACGCATACATAAAAAAAATAGTGGGACCAAACACATATTTCGTGGATAGTTTAGGGACCAAATAATATATTAATCCTTTAATGTAAAGAGTAAATTATTTTATACTCCCTCCCAAAATTATTGTCTTGCTTTCATTTTTCGTTCGTGCCAAAATAATTGTCTTGTTTTAAACTTTCCTTTTTAGGATAGCACGTATACCGCTTTGCCCTTACTTTTCCATCCAACTTTAATTATATGTCACATACACATGAGTTTTAAAGTAACTACACATCCAACTAATATTAATAATTCAGTTAAATGTGTTTTTTTAAACCGTGCGTCAAGTGAACCCAAACGATAATTTTAGGATGGGAGAGTATAGATTATAATAATTTATTGAAAAATTATTTTAAATCCTTAACTTTTTACTTTTACTCAGTATATATAATACAAACGTATTAACTATTTCAAATATTTTTGGAATTATATCTTGTTATAATTAAGTCTAATAGTAGGAATGTATCTAACAGGTTCAATTATGATTTTATAATTTGAATTAAGAAATAATTTGAATGGCCGGCCAATCTAATGTGGAAAAATTCAATCTCATCTTTTGCAAAGATTTGTGTAGGACAGTCTTATGGATCTTAAATTCGTAAGACGGAGTCCTATTTAAAAATTTGTGGGTTAATAACAAAACATGTTAATAAAAATAATAAAAATTAACCAATTGAGTTGATCAATGGCTAAATCTTGAAAGTTTAGTCCAAGGAGGTTAATGGTTTGACACGCCCTAGCTACAAAATTAAGTTTTAATGCTCATTTCCTCTATTTGTTTCGGTACCTCTCCACTTTCAATGTTTTACGTCGAATTCCCATGCCTTGCAGTGTAATCCTTTGTCAGCTCTGTTAGCCATCCGTTAGCATCAATTACCTTGGGATATTTGACAGATCCTAATGAACTTTGACGAAATGTTAAATGACACATTTAAAACCAAACGTGACACATTAAAAATACAAAAGTGACACATTTTAATGTTAAAAGTGACACTATAAATGAATTTTTTTTGATAATTCTTATTAAAATACAAAGTAACACTCTTAATACTAAAAAGTGACACATTTAATACTAAAAAGTGACACTCTTAATATACTCCCTCCGTCCCTAAATTATCGTCCTCCTTTCCTTTTTCGTCCGTCCCAAAATAATTGTCCACTTTGAAACTTACCTTTTTAGAACATCACTTTTACCACTTTACCCTTACTTTTTCACTCTACTTTAATTATGAGCCACATATACATGGATATTAATGGAAACTACACATTAAACCATTATAAATAATCAAGTCAATTACTTTTTTCTTAAACTGTGCGTCGGGTCAAACATGACAATTATTTAGGGACGGAGGGAGTACTAAAAAGTGACACTCTTAATACTCAAAAGTGACATTTAATACTAAAAAGTGACACTTTTAATACTAAAAAGTGACACACTTAATACTAAAAAGTAACACACTTAATACTAAAATATGACACATTTAATCCTAAAAAGTGTTACATTAAAACTAATGTTGACTGCCAAAAGTGACACATTTAATACTAAAACGTAATATTTTCAATGGTAAAAGTGATACTTTTAATTCTAAAAAGTGACACTTTTAATGTTATAAAATAACACTTTAATGTCAAACGTAATGATTTTTATTTATAAAAAAATGAAACACTTTTCAAAATGAAAGTAACACATTTAAGACTAAAAATGACATATTTAAGCCCAAAAAATAACATTTTTTTAAGGAAAAATTATAGTTTTCATTAAAAATATAAATTGGCACTTCTAAAATAAAAAATAACACATTTTATACTATAAAGTGACACAATTAATAGTAAAAAGTGATACTTTGCATATATAAACATGAAAGGTAGTCTGTAATTTCCAAAAACTAAAGAATTACGTTAAGATTTCTGAATTTTGTCCTATTTAATCTGAATAAATTTATTTTACGAATAAGGAACCATAAATCGTCTTGCTAGAGCCGCCTCTTTTTCTTTTTGTCAGCAGATTGGTGGTGTGGTAATTTTGTCAAAGTAGACATTCCCAGGAAAGATCATTTTTGTTTGTGGTAGAACCCTTACACCGTGGACGTGGAGTTCTTCTAGACCGAGTGGGTCCTCCTGAGTCAAGATATTAGAGTAACTGGGGGTTTATTTTGTTTGTGGTTTTTACTAAATTGAAAAGATAAACTCAAAAGTAATTGGAGAATAAAACCCTAATTTACATTATAGATAACGGTAATTGGCGGAGCCCATTAAGTTAAAATAATATGTTTTGAATCCTTTTGGTGAATAAGTATTTATCTTTTGAATAGATAAACTATGTGTATCACCACCTTCTTTTTATTCATCCTTTACTTTTATTTTTTCTTCTCTCTTCTCTCCCTCTGTATATATATCGACTATTGTATATCTCCTACAGTAATTCACATTGCTCTGCATAGTCCGTAATTCATCAATTAAGCTCCTATTCAAAAGGTTAATTCTTTTTCTTTTTCTTTTGGTTGTTTATATAAGTTATCGATTGCAATAGAAAGCTAATGCTTTGCTTGAATAAAGAGTAAACACTCTTACTTAATTTGTTTCCATATTGTTCGTTTAATTTCCTGGTTTGTATTGAACTTAATTTGAGCATATTCATTCAACTTCCTTTGGTATTCATCTCGTCAAGTGTTTGTGTCTTACTAATTAATTATGTTACCCATCTTGTATTGGCTTTTTTGGTTCCATGCAGGAATATGGATATAACAGTTGACACTGGTGTTGATAAGTCACCATTAGGTAACTACAGGATTGGAAAAACTCTTGGCTATGGCACATCTGCTAAGGTGAAAATTGCAGAGCATGTACGGACAGGGTCTACCATGGCTGTGAAAATTTTTAATCGTCGTAAAATAAAGGACGCCGGTACGGAGGAGAATGGTAAGATCATTAATTGCTCCTTTGCTCGAACTAATTCCATCTTTTGTGCGTGTATATTATGTTTTGGTTACAAACTCTTTTGAAATTCAATATTATATTATTATTTATTAGTAGCTAGTAGTTTTATACGGCATCGGTTTCATGTCCGTGAGGACCTTGTACCCGCCTCAAGCGAAGAGCATCTTTCCAAAGAATTCTTGATTGGTAGCTAGTTAAGGATAGGGGTGGGCAAACGGATTCGGATTTTCGGGTCCCGAACATTTACCCGATCAGGTCGGGTTTATTCAATTATCGGGTAACCCGAACCTGATCTGATAAAAAGCGGGTCGGTTGGCGGGTTGCCGAACCTGATCTGATAAAAAAAATTTGGATTACAAACGAAGATCTGTCATTAATCCTTTTTTTTTTTGTAACTATTGAGAAGTTGAAATAACGGAGATCTGTTCAAATACCATCCCACTCGTTCTCAGGAATGGAATATGGTTGCATGTTATTTAGTATTTGTTAATGAACAGATCTCATATTCTCATATCTCATACAATTACAAAAAAAATTGGCGACTCGGAGAGACTAGTAACTTATTAATCTTGGAATGCATCTACTTCTTCTATATCAATAGAGAGGCCCACCCAAAGAAAATAGCAAGGAGAAGATGGAGATAGATTGATGACTTTTGTTCCAAGTATAAAATGCACGTACAATCACTTCGATGTTTGTTGATAAGTAACACATAGCGTCCTATGTTTTCTTATTCCGGAGAGAGACTGAGTAAGTTAAGTAACTGAGCTTATTTCGTTTTCGCCGTCGCCGGATCTAAAGTCGCCGGCAGCGTGAGAGACTCTGAGGCGTGAGCGTGACTGCTGTTGTTGGTGTCTTGGCGAATGGCGGTGAAGACTGAAGAGAGAGATTGAGATTTGAGAGAGAATCAGGAAAGTGGAGAAGACTGAAGAGAAGAGAGAGATTGAGATTTGAGAGAGAACTAAAGAAGAGAGAAGACGGATTAGGGATTTAGGAATTAGGAAGAACCGAAGGATAGCTCATAGCTGGATAGGGGGGCGGCTGGTGCTAAGGCCAAACAAACCAACTAAATGACCAATTAGGGATTTTTTCCAATTAAAAAATTTTGTGGTTTTAAACAAAGCGGGTAATCCGAACCCGTATAGCGGTTACCCGATTATTTCGGGTACCCGAAGTGCGGGTACCCGATTATTTCAGAGCGGGTTCGGGTAATGAAATATCCCATCCGATTTTTCGGGTATCCGACCCGAAAACCCGAAAACCCGAAAACCTAAAGGATCACTAGTGGTTCCCCACTTACCCCTAAGGATGACTCGAACCAACAATATATATATAGTAGTGGTTTTCTATGTCATCATAATCATGTTGCTAACTATCATCAATCTTACTTACGGTAGTAGTTTTTTACGTCGTCATAGTATCATGTTCATAGCCATCATCAATCATCCTTAAGTAATAATAATAACACTATTTTTTTCATTATAATTAATTAATTATTGTTAGTTGTATGATGTTAGTAATCTAATTATTAGTAAATGAGTTCTTGCATGCATCATCCTCTTTCTAGTGCCTTTAATTTTACTCTATGCATTATGCATTTAGCACTCGTTTGTGTATATATCAGAAGATTTGACATTATCAAAAGTTTAATGTTTTTATAATTGATCTTTGTGTAGTGAGAAGAGAGATCCATATAGGTAAATTCTTCGCGCATCCACATATTATACAACATTATGAGGTGGTAGAAACACCAACAGATATATATATTGTTATGGAGTATGCCAAGCGTGGAGATCTCTATGACTATATTATTAAGAAGGGTAAGTTAGAAGAAGGTGAAGCACGGAAATTTTTCCAGCAGGTATTACTTTTTATCACCCAATTTTTTTTTAAAATTTATGATGCTACTAGCCACATTTAATGTTAATGTTATATATGTAAATAGATTATTTCTGGAGTTGAGTACTGCCACAAGAATAAGGTGGTCCATCGGGACCTAAAGCTGGAGAATATACTTTTAGACGCTAGTGGTAACGTGAAGCTAGCTGATTTTGGGTTGAGCAATATAATGTGGGATCATCATCTTCTTAAAACAAGTTGCGGAAGTCTGAATTATGCATCGCCAGAGGTTTTAATTAGTTCTTGACGATTCTTATCTAGCTATCTACTTTATAAAATGGTAAATGAGATTACGTATGAGTAGAAATTGGAACTTGTGTCTCGTAGGTTGTTTCTGGTAAACTATATGTGGGGCCTGAGGTGGATGTCTGGAGTTGCGGCGTAGTCTTGTATGCTCTCCTTTGTGCTACCCTTCCTTTTGATGATGAAAACAGTGCCTACCTCCTTAAGAAAATAAAGGTAAATTCATTCCACTGTCAAAAAAACAAAAATAAATCATGTGGTACGTAGCTAGGTTATGGATTCAATGAATTGACAATTGATATTATGTCCCGCAGGCTGGAATTTATGCTCGTCCAAGTCATCTGTCACTAGGAGCAAGAGATTTGATTTCAAGGATGCTTGAGGTTTACCCCATGAAGCGAATTACAATTCCTGAGATCCGTCAGCACCATTGGTTTGAAGCTCAGCTTCCCCCCTATCTAGCTGTTTGATGGAGATGAAGCTGCGATTATTTACTAGGAGAAGAGGGATCACGTTTTGTACCAGAGGCGTGCTTCGCACCCCCTTTGGGTGATACTTCTCAAAAACCATTTGGATTTTTTGTTTTGTTTTTGTTTTTGAAATTAGTTTTACATCATTTTGGTGATACAATTGATGAAAGAGTTTTTTTTTTTTTGGGAGGGGGGGAGGATTTTGGTCATTTCACGAGGCGGGTGGCTGCATTAAGTTGGTATGAAATAAAATTTAGAATATTTAATTTGAAACGGATAGAGTAGCATAGATTAGTGTTTAATATTTCGGCTAAGAATTCATTATTAACTTTCATCTTGCCATATTCCTATTCCCAACATCACATTGCTTTTTTGTGACCTTTTGTGTCCCCTCCAAAAAATTGACATTGGATTATGATAATCAATCTAATTCAATAGAATTTTACCCCAAGGATCTTGTATGAAATAATATATGCCCTGATCTGACTGCACCGAGTAATGACAGTATATATATTTTTACTATGTCAAGTGGTCGTGTCTCGCCCAGCAACATTCCATGTCATGGTATGAAAGATTGTTGAGTTAATAGCAATGGAAGAGCAAATTTCTGATTCATGGTTTTGGAAATATGTACTGTTACACCGATCGGGTCTAGCCCATGTTTTGTGACTTACGGGTTTAACTTAGAATAAATTAATTATTAGGTAAGAACCTTAATTAATAATATTAGTCAAATAATATTATGAGCTTATATAATTTAGTCATCTAATATACTTAAGGGAAAATTCTGGCCAGTCTTTTTTTTTTTTTTTTTAAGTTTTTAACCCCAAAAATTCATCATTCTTTTTTTCAATCACAAAAGACTAGTTTTCAAAATATTGTTCTAAAAATGTCATCGCCTTCTTCAACAGCTCCGGCAACACAGTTTAAATTCAAAAATCACGATTGTGCGCAACGAAACGAGGATCGACTTGTGTTGTGTTGAAGGATTCATGACATACGAAAATATAATTGATCTGTGCTGGGTTGAATGATTTTTCAGTTGGGACAAACACAGAGAATGATGAGGAAAAACGTGGAGGACTATTGTATCGCGGTACAAAAATGAATTAGATAGGCAAAACGCACCTTTGGGCCACTGTACTTTTCCAAAAGCTGCAATTAGGCCACTGAGACGTCCAATTTTTCGAAATGGCCGCTGTACCATAGTTATCTCCCAATTTAACCCAATTTTTTGATGGATGTTAAGTTCGGACGTTGATTTATGTTAAATACCTATTTTGCCCTCATCTTCTTTATCATCATCCTCCCCGATCAACTAAGGAAACAATTCCCAGATTTCGGTAATCTGTTACAGTGTGACCAAGTAACCCAGATATGGATTTTGTAGAGATTTCACGAAAAGGTGTAGATCAGAGTTGGAGATGGTGGAGGATGACGACACAGGAACTAGGTGGGCCTTGACTGAAGATGAAAAGATTGAAGGCGGCCATAGATGAGAGATAAAGGGCGCATGAGGGCCGGTGTTTACCAAAAACGGAAGTTGTCTCTGCCGGATCTGAGGGACGAGAGTGACTCCCTGTAAAAATTGAACCTGTATTGTTGTTTCACTCCAAATATGAACCCTAGATCACTGAGCCGAGGTTCGACGACACTGGAGCTGAGTGGGCCTTGACTGAAAAATGAAGAGATTGAAGGCAACATGAGATTAGAGATGAAGGGTGGATGAGGGCCAGTGATTGACTAGAAATGGAAGCTGTCTCCATCGGATCTGAGGGACGAGAGCGACTCCTTGTAAAATTGAACATGTATTGTTGTTTCACTTAGGGGTGAGCAGAAATTTTCCGGAACCGGACCGAACCAATGGAACCGGATCAAACCAGTCAAAAATGGACCAGACCAATACTTTAGATTGGTCCCGGATCTGAATTTTTACAGAACCGGACAATTGGGTCGGTCCTCGGTTCCAAAAACCAAAAACGCAGAACCGGACCAATGTGTATTTATTATTATTTTATTATATATAATATACTAATATAGTATAATATATATATATATATATATATATATATATATATATATATATATATATATATATATTGATAAGAAGATAATAAAAGGAATACAACTTACAACCTAAAGAAAATATATAATAATTTGATTCAATATTCAACCAAGTTTCCTTATTTGATTAAAGAGAAAATATGAGAGAAAACATTGTTCTTCCCTATTAATTAATTTTCTGCCTCTTTTTGTGATTCCAAACATTATTAGTTTGAAGGATTGTTACATGTAAATTAATTAAATTAACCATAAGGAGATCGGAGAGGAAGATGACTTGCAATAAATTTCCTTACAACTTTCTTTTTCGTTACTCTTTATTAATTTGGAAGTAATGATTTTTACCTTTAGTTTATTTTCACAAGAACAACGAACCCAACAAAATGTTGTATGAAGGAAGAACATGATTTGATTATTGATCATTATTTTTTAGAAAATCTAGTTATCCTCTTGATCAAAGATACGCATCGTATTGGTCCGGTCCCGGTTCTCGTGACGCCTTCAATTCAATTGGTTCGGACCGACCAATGTATTGGTTCTCAGACATATTGGGTTGGTCCTGGTTCTATATTTTTTAAGAACCGGACTATTGGTTTGGTCCTGGTTCTCTCAGTTTTTCCAAAAAAATGGACCGAACCGGACCAAGCTCACCCCTAGTTTCACTCCAAATCTGAACCCTAGATCACAGAGCCGAGGTTCGACGACACTGGAGTTGGGTGGGCCTTGACTGAAAAATGAAGAGATTGAAGACAGCAGGAGATCAGAGATGGAAGGCGGATGAGTGCCGGTGATTGGCCGAAAATGGAAGCTGTAAATCGTAACCATTTGTTGCTAATGCACAAGAACAGGAAGAGGCACATATATTTCCAACTCATGCTCAAGTTGAACCGATAAAGCCGGAGGAGGAACAAATTTAATCAAAGGAATACTAAGTGGAACACCAGAGGCCTCAACAAACACTGTGGGGTTGGGGTCCACAGGAGCCAACCTCCGAAGTTGCTCTTGAGAGATTGCATGATTACTTTTTGGATCTGATGATGATGTGGCTGACCACCGTGATGAAGACAAGGGAAAAATAGATATTTAACATAACTTAACGGTTAAACTTAACGTTCATCCAAAAATTGGGTTAACATGAACGATAAGTCTAGTACAGTGGCCGCACCGAAAATTTTGACGTCTTAGTGGCCTAATTGCAATTTTTGGAATAGTGCACAAATCACACAGATTAAGAAACCTAATTAATGAGGGGTTGTAAAAAAACATTTTGACAATAATACCCCTTTCACTATCTCCCTCTCTCTCTCTCTCTCATTAAATTATGCACGCATCTCTCATTAAATTCGGTTTTTTTAATTTTTCATGTCCATGATTTTAGGAGTTAAAATATAAGCCGTAAATGTTACTCTAATCTCTTCAAAAATTTAGTCCTCTGTAGTTAATCGTGATCTGTTCAAAAAAATTGATCTTATCTCCAAAGATAACTACTCTTTATATTCCCTCCATAATTTTAGGAATTTCCAAACTAAATCTAATTTTGTTTGCCTCTATTAATTTAGAGAATGACACAAAAAATTGAATTTTTTCATTAAGCGGCAATGAAGTACTCCCTCCATAATTTTAGGAATTTCTAAGCTAAATCTAATTTTGTTTACCTCCATTAATTTGGAGATTGACACCAAAAAATCTGAATGTTTTCGTTAAGCAGCAATGAAATAATTACTCTTTATATTCTCTCCATACTCTGTCAGCTTCATTATTCTTGCACCTTATTCATTCCTTTTTTTACGTCTTCTTCTTCAATGGATTTTCAAGCTTATGATGGAAATTATGTGAACAATGGAGGGAAAAGAAATTTAATGGTAAAAGAGTGTCATACAATCATTGAAAGTCTTTTGAAGGAAAGTATCAATGGAAGAGCAACAAAGGGTTCCATGACTCGTCTTGCCTCTCAATTCTCCGTTACTACTAGAAGTATACGAAAGCTTTGACAAAAGGCTAGAGAATTCATGTCTAATGGGTTACCAATGACTGATGTTGCCATGAAAATTTCAAGAAGAGTGCATGCAAAAGCAGTTGAGATTGATCCTTCTAAAGTCAATGCGATCCCCTTTAATCGACGCAAAACCATCTGTGCTTTAGCTTCTTCGTTGGATATGAAAAAAATCAACAATCCACATAAGATTCAAGGAAGGGGTATTGAAGAGACACACTAATATTGTCAAGCCTCTCTTGACAGATGAGAACGTAAGGCAAAGGTTTGCATTTTGTTATTCCATGGTTGATCTTACTAGCATTCCTTATCCAAAATTCATCAACATGTACAACTATGTACATGTAGATGATAAGTGGTTTTAAATGACTAAAGAATGTCAGACGTATTATTTGCTTCCCGAAGAAAAAGGTCCATTACGAACTTGTAAAAGTAAGAGGTTTATCACAAAGGTTATGTTCTTAGCCGCCGTAGCACGTCCACGTTTTGATGGCTATCATGGTGAGATGTTTTCTGGTAAAATTGGAATGTTTCCATTTATTTTTAGAGAACCTACCAAAACAAGAAGCAAAAATAGGGTTGTTGGAACCATGGAAACGAAACCAATTACTTCAGTGACGAAAGATGTGTATAGGTCCTTCTTGATAGACAAAGTGCTACCAGCAATTAGAGAAAAATGGCCATACTATGATAGAAATTCAGTAATCTACATCCAACAGGATAATGCCAAGCCACACATTGAGAGGAACGACCCTGCTTTTGTTGCTGCTGCCAAAGAAGGTGGGTTTAACATGGAATTATGTTTTCAACCTCCAAGTAGTCCTGATGTGAATGCCCTTGATCTGGGTTACTTTAGGGCCATTCAATCTCTTCAACAACAAGAAGCTCCAAAATCTGTAGATGCTTTGATTGAAGGAGAGGAGAAATCATTTGATCAACTCTCAATTAAAAGTCTTAGTAATGTGTTTCTTAGTCTACAATTATGCATGAAACAAGTTATGAGGTTAGGTGGAGGGAACAACTACGATCCTCCTCATATTGGAAAAAACAAGACTACAACGACAAGGTTTACTTCCTATCCAAATTGAGTGTGAGCCAGAGTTGGTGAATAAAGTAGCACTCACATTGCAATGAACCTAAGCGTTCAAGATCTTTCATTTTCTGTGTTTGTTCAGTGAGTTGAATAGCTTGATCTTCCCATGGAGATTCTGAGTTCATAAGATATGTGCTTCTAGTTATGTTTTGTTTTTGTTTTTTTAATTTTTGTTTTGTTTGGGGAGGTCAATTTATTCAATATGAGTGATGCTTTCCTTTTTTTTTTTTTTTTTCATGAACTGTTGATTTTTTAAACTACGTTCTCACCATATTCAAGTTTACCGGTTTACACTTGTTGGAAGGCAAAAAACTCTCAAGTGTTTTATACCTTTCTACACTGCAACGCAATGACAACTTCAAATATATAAAGTAAGGCTTAACATATCGGGCCAAAGGACCTTGAATCCAAGTTGTAATTAAGTAGTATGTGGAGTAATTCAATGCAACCATCTTACTGATGAGTTTCATCGTGTCTTCTTCTCATGATATGTGCACGTAAAATTCACAATCTACACCCATTTCATCCATAGGACTTCCTCAACTGCATATTCCTTAAAAGGTGGTTCCATAATCATTGATAATGGTCATGGTGAGCGTAGGAGTTACATGATTAACTATTGGTAGCGGCAGGATTGCCATAAGGTTTGTTGAGTTACAAAATATTTCAACAACTAATTTGAATAGGTGTTCTTGATTATTCAGCAACAAGAATTACCTCGGCACGAAAAGGAGAAATTGGTCACCCAACTATTTGCCAACTTCCAACCTGATCAGCCACTTTAAAAAAATTGATAATTCATGTGATTAATTTTTTGAACTGTCCTCACAAGATGGACGGCACCGTTAATTTTCTAATGAAAGGTAATCACTGTGAGGTCACATGATTATCTCCTGCTGTTAACTTTGGCTAAGTAGATGCTGGTGTGACCATTGAGTCCTTACTCTCTTCCTTATTTATCAAATAAAAATAAGAAAACAAAAAGATAAGTAAAAATAGAACTAGAAGATGGAAGAAAACAACTCCTAAAATAAACCCTACTTTCTTTTCAAGCAACCCACCCACCCCAATGACAACCACGCCCTCCCTAGTTACTCCATCACTTTTCCCAGTACTAACACTATTAATAATTTCATTGAAAGATCTGATTTATTTCTTCACTATGACCAACACAATGGCTTCTCATATTTCCTATAGAAATTCTTTAATCCTTATAAAAGGGTTGCACCATGACAGAGGTAAAAATACAAGAACACAAGAAGAGAGAGAGAAAAAAAAACATGGGCAAGTAAAACAACATGGAAGAGCAAAAGACTTTTGAGGAGAATATTTTCATGGAAGAGCACAGTAAAGAAGAACAACACATCAGAGATAAGCAAACTCTCATTGATGAGGTCCCTCTAATGGAAATCCAGAGTTTTCATTTCGGGATTGACTTGAATTTACCGGCGGACTGCGGTTTAGATCTGAACATCATATCAGATGATGAATGAGAGCTTTCTAAAGAGGAGCTGGTAGATCTTTTTATGCGTGAGATATTAAGGATTTGGATTTACCAACCTATAGTTGTTTCGATTTGAATGTGCCATTGATGCTTAGTTTTGTATCATTTTCAATTAAAAAAAAAGAGGAAGAAGGCTAAGAAGCTTATGTAAGAATGTACTTTAACCGTAATGCATGAAGTTGAGTATTTATCCTTTGATATTGTTTTATGTTTTTTTATGTTGGATAAAAGTTGGTTAATTAGGATTAGAATTAATTGAGTTGGTTTCTCTAGGATGTGTTATGTTGATAGTAATTAAAAGATTTAAGGGTATAATGGGAAGAATGATAGATAATTTGCCATCATAAAGTATTTATGAACATTAGTTGGGACATCCCAAAATAGAAAGTAGGAATATTTATCTGGGACGGAGGGAGTATAATTTTAGTATATTAGATGACTAAATTATATAAGCTCATAATGTTATTTAACTAATATACTTAATTAAAGTTCTTACCTAATAATTAGTTTATTCTAAATTAAACCCATAGGTCACAAAAACATGGGTTAGACCCCGTCGGGTCTAACATTCTCCCACTTGACCAAGGTCAGACTTAGAATAACCTCATAAGTGTGGTTTAATAAGAACAAACTATCATCTCTTAAGTTATGTCATATTTTACAAAATACTATAATCAAATCAAAAGCAGACTAAGCAGTATATGTGTCAATTATTGTCACACAACCATCCTTCGGTTATAATCACAATATCCTAATAAAACATGACAGTCAAATACCTTAATAGCATGAACAAATATTTAATGGTTTCATAAAATAACGATACAACCATGTTCATGAGGTTCAACTTAAGTGTTAGTTTCATAAACCTCAAATGTGCACTTTAAACAAGAAGTAACTAACTGTTAGTCATGATGTCCAAAATCAAGAAAATATAAAGTGATCACTTACAAAATAGTCTTTATATCAGTAACACATTATCTAAAAGGAAAAACTTTATACCAAATTCATGCTAGCAACATGTTTTCGAAAGAGGTTGGGTGGTAAGCCTTTCGTCTAGGGGTGTGGCAATTTGAGGCACGACACGATTGGCCGACACGAAATTATAGGGTTTGGGTTGGGGATTATCGAGTTCGGGCTGTTATAGGGCCAACACTATAAGGCTCGATAAAAAAAAGTTGTTATCGGGCTAGATGATAAGTATGGTAAGGCACGATAACTAAAAAATATATTTTTTAAATATATTTTTAAAAATTTACTAGTGGTTATTCACTTCTTTCGAATTATTTTCATGATTATTTCATAGTTTTATCATTTGAAAATTTATGACTTTTAAACTATTTGACTATGTATATTGAATTTTTTTTTTCAAAATATGTATTAAAAAATCAAAAAATATATATTTTATAATATTTATTGGGCTTAACATACTTAACGGGTCTGACTAAACAAATCATACTTTTTTTGCTTATCGTGTCTATCGTGTTGTGTCATGCTTTTCGTGTTTTTATCGTGTCGTGTTTGAGTTTTATTATTAGGCACGATAAGCTTATCATGTCGTGTTCGTGTTCATGCTTATCGTGTCATGCTGTTATCATGCCGGCTCGATAACGGCCCACACGACCGATTTGCCACCCCTACTTTCGTCATGGGATCCGCTAGCATAGCAGATGTACTAATATGCTGAATAGATACTACTTGATCATGGACTATTTCCCACACAATAAGATACTTGATATCGATGTGTTTTGTAGCACCGATTGACTTGTTGTTCTTGGAAAAGAAAACAACAGCTTGATTATCACAATATATTGAAAGTGGTCTAGATATGGTATCAGCCATTGTAAGTTCGGTAATGAAATTCTTCAACCAAACACCGTGACAAGTAGCCTCATAACATGCTACGAACTCTGCCTCCATAGTGGAAGAAGCCGTTAATGATTGCTTGACACTCTTCTATGAAACTGGTCCTCCAGCAAGCATGAATATGTAACCTAACGTGGATTTCTTGGTTGCGATGCATCCAATATAATCAGAATCAGAATAGCCAATAACCTCAAGGTTATCTATTTTTCTATAGGTAAGCACAATGTGTTTGGTACCTTGTAAGTAGCGCATTACTTTCTTGGTAGATTTCCAGTGACCCATTCCTGGGTTTATCTGATAATGTTCGAGCATACCAGCTACGTACGCTAAATTTGGGTGAGTATAAACTTGAGCATACATTATACTCATAACTGTAAAAGCATAGGGAATGTGTTCCATTGTATCAAGCTCAAGTTGGTTCCTAGGACATTGTAGGAGACTGAATTTGTCACCCTTAACAGCATAGGCAACACTGGGAGAACAAGCGTGCATGTTGAACTTTTTGAGTACTTTATCAATATAAGATTTTTGAAATAAGCCCAAAATACCTCGAGACCTATCACGGTGAATCTCAATGCCTAAGGCGTAAGTGGCTTCAGCAAGATCTTTCATATCAAAATTCTTTGAAAGAAAAGATTTGGCCTCATGCAAGATGTCTTTATCGCTACTTGCAAGCAAAATATCGTCAACATACATGACTAAGATGATAAATTTGCTCCCACTAACCTTTAGGTATATACATTCATCCACAACATTCTCAATACATCCAAATTTACTAATCACATCATGAAATTTCAAGTACCATTGTCTTGAGGCTTGTTTTAGACCATAAATGGATTTCTTTAACTCACATACCATGTGTTCCTTGCCCTCAACCTCAAAACCTTGAGGTTGTCTCATAAAGACTTTAGGAAACAAGTCACCATGAAGGAATGCAGTTTTAACATCCATATGATGTAACTCTAAATCGTAATGAACTACAAGGGCCATGACTATACGAAAAGAATCCTTTTTTGACACCAGCGAAAGTTTCAAGATAATCTATGCCTTCCCTTTGAGTGAACCCTTTAGCAACCAGTCTAGCTTTATATCGTTCAACATTGTCTTTAGAGTCAAGCTTAGTTTTATAGACCCATCTACAGCCTACAACTTTGGCTCCTTCAGGCAACTCAACGAGATCCGAGACATCATTTTTCTTCATCAATTCTAACTCATCATTCATGGCATCAAGCCACTGACTTGAATGGTCACTTTTAAAGTCTTCTTGGAAGAATTTAGGATCATTTCCAATGCCAAGATCATAGTCAACCTCATTAAGGTATACAAAATCATCAGATATGGTTGGTTTTCTAGCCCTCTCTAACCTTCGAGGAGGTTGTTCATTAGCAAGAGGTTCATTAGGCTCATCAATGTGGGGTTCAACATTAAGTACATTCTCAGGTGCACCAACATTCTCAATAGGATCCAAGATTTGATCCTCATCAGAATACTACAACATTTTGAGGAACAGGAATAGAAACATGTTCTTGAATTTCCTCTATAATTATTTTTCTTAGAGTACTCCCACTATAACCAGCAGTTTCTAAAAATTCTGCATACCTTGTTTCAACAATTCTTGTGATATGAGATGGACAGTAAAAGCGAAAACCCTTTGATCATCCAGGGTAGCCTATAAAGTAACAGCTTATGGTTTTAGGATTAAGTTTCTTAATATATGGGTTGAAAATTTTAGCCTCTGCATGACAGCCCCATACATGCAAATAACTCAAACTCCTTTGTGTCCATGATCATAAGGTGTTTTAGGCACGAACTTACTATGAATTCCATTGAGTATATGCACAGCTGTTTTGAGAGCCTCAACCCATAGAGACTCGAATAGAGTAGAACGACATATCATACTTTGTACCATGTCCATGAGGGTACGATTACATCTTTCTGCAACACCATTTTGCTGGGGTGTACCCGACATTGCATATTCACCAACGATTTCATTTTCTTTCAAAAACAAGGTAAAAGGTCTAGGGTGTTGACCCAAATCAAAGAATTTTCCATAATATTCTCCTCCCCTATCGGATCTTAAAATTTTAATTTTAAGCTCAAGTTGGTTTTCAACCTCAACTTTGTAGACCTTAAATACATCTAGGGCCTCAGATTTGTCATGAATGAGGTAGACATAACCATATCGTGAGAAATCGTCAATAAAGGTAATGAAGTACTTATGTCCACCAATACCCAGAGTAGTAAAAGGTCCACAAATATCAGTGTGCATAATTTTTAAAAGTCCAATACTCCGGGTAGCTCCACGTTAATTTTCTTTTAATGCATTCAATACATGTGCCAAAATCTGAGAAATCTAAAGGATGAAGAATTCCCTCCTTTATGAGTCGTTCCATTCTTCTCCTAGATATGTGACCTAAACGATCATGCAACAATCTAGAAGAATTGTCATCCTTTAGTTTTCTCTTAATACCAGTTGGAACAACTAGATCGTTCACATTTATCGATTCTAAGGATTCAGAAATCGAAGGATCTAAACATAATTTGTAGAGGTTTCCCTCTAACAAACCAAAACCGACAACTTCAGAGAAAAAAGAAAGAGAGAAGCCTTTATTCTCAAACTTAAACGAAAAACCATAAGCGTCAAGTTTAGAAACAAAAATAAGGTTTCTAGTCATACTGGGAACATAAACAGTATCAACTAAATCCAAATTGAAACCACTCTCCAAGACTAAACGAAGAGTTCCAACATATTCAACTTAAGCTTTCTCTCCATTTCCTACTATTGTGTATCAATCTCCTTTATTTAGTTTCTTCACGGAAAGGAATCCCTATAATGAATTAGTAACATGCACAGTTGTACCAATATCAATCCACCATGTGTTTAAAGGAGCATTAATTGTAAAAGATTCATAACAAACATTAATTGGTGAACTACCTTTCTTCTCGAGCCACTCACAAAACTTAGGGCAATCCCTCCTCATATGCCCTTTCTCTCTACAAAAGCGACACTTGATGTTGCCAAGGTCTTAAGCAGTAGAAGAGTTTGCCTTCTCTACTTTAGTGGTAGAAATACTCTTGTCCTATTTCTTGTTACTTTTGGCATAAGTCTTTCCTTTTCCTTTAGATGGTCCAGATGTGATGATATGGGCACTTTCAATCCACTCGGATTCAAGCTTTTCTTCTTCTTGAGCACACATTCTCATTAGCTCACTCATCTTCCATTTCACTTTAAGCGAATTATAGTTAACCTTAAATTGGCCAAACTACGCTGGAAGAGAAGTCATAATGAAGTGAGTGAGAAAACCTTCAAAGATTTCCATGTCCATTGCTTTAAGTTAAGCAGCCATGTCAATTATCTTCATAATGTGCTCACGTACACCACTCACACCATCATATGTTGAATTTGGCCTAAATTAAATTTGCTTAAAATCATTATACTTTTATTTAGCTAGAACTTACAATTTGTTTGGTTAAGAAATTGGCCAGCTTGAAGTAAAGTAGTGTCAGCTACTTAGAAGCAGCTGACCCTCGTTTTTAAGTGCCAGCTTCTTTACCTTCTTTGCTTAAACATTTCTTGGTACTGACACTTACTTGTTTTGTGCTATGATAGATCTTACTGCTCTTTATCTTTCCAAACAGGATCTTTATGATCTTGTAAGAAGATACTTCAAATTTGTGGCACATTTCAAATTCAAAAGTGTTTCTAATGGGCTGCACTTCAAGTTCATCTATAAATACCCTCAGGAACCTTTTGAAGAAACCAACTGAAGCATTCATACTCCCAATAGTGGATTACTCACTTGAAGTGCCTCAGCCTTAAAAATTTAGCTAGATAGTTCTCATTGTTATTTATTTTCTAGTTACTGTTTTGACAATCATTGTCTTGCTATTCATTACTTCTTTCATATTCTTTAAGGAATCAGTCTGATTGTCTCACGAGTGTGATTGTTTCCAAACATACTCTATAAACACCGGTCTTTGTTGTATACTGATCAATTAGAGATCATTTAGATTTTTAATAATATTAGTGCACTTCAAAAATCTAAGTTTGACCAACTTGGTAGTGTACGTAGCAGTTCTTACTGTGAACCACTTCAACTCGTTTGTCAGTTATTTTGTCAGTTCTTACAAACTGCTCTAACACTTAAGAAGTCTTAATCTACTTAAGTGTCAGCCAGTTATTTACATAAATTGTTTACTTATTTGTTTTGATAAATTGTTCTTCAACACTTTCCTTGTATCTTGTGATCTATTTTTGAAAGCACTTAATTGTGTCAGCCATGGCAATCAATTTCTTTTCAACCTACAACGTCGGCCTATTTCAAAACATCAGCCAGCTGACACTATATCAGCTAACCGAGATAATTACATATTTTCGCTGCAACTTTTAAAGGTTTTTCAAATCTACCCTCAAAGTTTTTAAAAGGCTATTCACCCCCCTCTAGCCTTATCAATTGTTCAAAACCTTCAAACTCAAAAAGAGTGTGAAATCATAAGTGTTATATTAGACAATGATGCAGAATTCAAAAACCTTTGTATGGATACATGCTGTGATGATCATGGTATTGATCATAATTTCTCAGCAATAAGAACTCCTCAACAAAATGGTATAACTGAAAGGAAGAACATGACATTGATTGAAGCAGGAAAAACAATGCTAACTGAAGCAAAGCTGCCAAAGTATTTTTGGGCAGAAGCTGTCAAAATAGCTTGTTTTACTCAAAACAGATCTCTCATCAACAAGTTTCATGAAAAGACTCCATATGAATTATGGTGAGGTAGAACACCCAACATTGCCTACTTAAAATTTTTTGGTGCAAGTGCTACATTCACTACAATGGCAATGATCACAGAGGTAAATTTGATGAAAAATCTGATGAAGGTATCTTTGTTGGCTATGCTAAACATAGTAGAGCCTATAGAGTTTATAATAAAAAAATCTCAAATAATTGTTGAATATATGCATGTTACATTTGATGAATTTAGTTTACTTGAGTCTGCTGAGACTCGTAATGTTACTGACAATTTTGAGATTTTTGAGACAAAAACAATGGTAGCTCAACTCATAATAACCCTTCATCTTTCATTTCTCCAGTTGATATCTCAGATATTCAAAATGAACTTCAGCAGGCTGACAACACTCAGCCAGCTGACAATCTAAATCATTCATTAGATCCTATCATAGCTGACTAGTCAGCTGACACATATCCTACTAAAACTCTTCAGTCAACTGACACTCCATCATCCTCACCTTTGTAATTTGATAATATCTTTCCTTTCCCCTTAAACATTGAACCTCTTCCAGATCTTCCTAGGGAAATCAGAGAAGCTAAACATCATCCAGTTTCAAACATCATTGGTGATCCCTTTGCTGGTCTAAGAACAAGAAGCAGTTCAAGAAATGAAACTTTTGACTCACATGCTTTTGTCTCCTCCATTGAACCCAAAAAGATTGATGAAGCTCTAGAGGATCCCCAATGGATTGAGGCCATGCAAGAAGAACTAAATCAGTTTAAAAGATGTGAAGTTTGGCAACTTGTTCCCATACCATCAAATCAACAAGTTATTGGAACTGAATGGGTGTTTAGGAACAAATTGGATGAAAATGGAAATGTCACTAGAAACAAAGCAAGGTTGGTAGCCCAATGCTATAGACATGAGGAAGACATTGACTATTATCAAACACTTGCTTCTGTTGCCAGGCTGGAAGCTATCAGATTATTCCTTGCGTATGCAACTTTCAAGGATTTCAAAGTTTATCAAATGGATGTGAAGAGTGCATTTCTAAATGGTGATCTACAAGAGCAAGTCTTTGTTGAACAACCTCCTGGATTTCTTGACATCAAAAAGAAGGATTATGTATAAAATCTAAGAAAGGCTCTCTATGGTCTTAAACAGGCTCCAAGATATGGTATGAAACTTTATCCAAATTTCTCATGGAAAAAGGGTTTTAGAGAGGTAAAATTGAGACTACTCTTTTCTCCTTAAAGCACAAATGTAATATCTTACTAGTTCAAATTTATGTTGATGATATTATTTTTGGCTCAACTAATGATGTTTTGTGTAAAAGATTTGAAAATCTTATGAAGGGAAAATTTGAGATAAGTGTTTTGGCTCTACTTATGAAACTAACATTTTCCTTTTCTATTTCAGGTAAAATGGCGAACAATACCACTCTAGGATGTATTCTAGATGTTGTTTCACTCAGCTCCGAACCTTTAAGGCTCGAGCTCCTTCATCTTTGACAACTTCTGGACTGATTCCTCTTCTGACCTTCAACATTCAAAACTATAGCTGCCAATTAACTGATGAATTCTTCATGTCCATGGTGGAAAACCCCTCTGACCCCTTCTCTCTTATTGGATCTATCAGAGGGGTATCGATTGTCTTCGACTCAAAATCTATTACAACGGCCTTCCCAAATCTCTCAGATGATGGCTCAACCATCTACACCATAGAAGAAACACAATAGGCCGGATGGATTACTATGAGATGAGAAGTTCCAGTTGAGCTTGCCTTTAACAGGCACAAGAACCGGTTTTCTCCCCTTCACTATGCCCTAGCCACAGTCCTGGATAAATGTCTTCTCATAAAGTCTGGAGGGCACGACAAAATTATAGAATCCCAACTGTTTCTTATGGAGGGCATTGTTGAAAATTATGAAATCAACTAGGGTGCTGTTCTTGTGGAGTGTGTGAAAATCAGCATAGCCAAGTACAAGGATAACATGGCTTCTGGAAATCAGAGATTAACTCATCATCTCATTATCAATCATTTTCTTGGGTCCCTTCCTGCTCTTCAGCATCGTCTTCTTGCCATTGGGGACTTGAAGCAAGTCAGAATCAAGAAATATATGGCTACAAATATCAAGTGAGCAAATGTATCCAGCCGCTTTGGCCAGGAAATCTCCACAGCTCAATCAGGACGAAGGCCTCGAAGGACTAGGACTCATGCTTTAACTGCCATTTATACCAGTCAGCCAGCTAAAATTGATCAGCAAGCTGAAACTGGTCAACCAGTTGTGGGTGGTCAACCAGTTGATGATGGTCAGCCAGCTGAAGTTGGTCAGTCAGCTCTTGTATAGCCAATTGACAATACTCCCCCTATTCCTATGTCCAGAAGGACTAGAAGAATGAGACTGATTACAGTTGCTGATTCAGCTGAAGATGAGCCTGCTGAAGTTACACACTCTCACTCTTTGCCTCTTCGATCCCAAAGACAAAGAAGAAATCCTTATCTCAATCCAGGTAATTTTGTTCCCTTCTCACCTGCTCCAGAAATTCCTGTTACTGATCCTGCATCCAACTCTCCTCCCTCAAATCCTCGTTCACCAAACACAGCTCCTATCAAATTCTTTCCTCCTATTTGCAATCCCACCTTTCATCCTAGACACTATTACTATCAAGCCAATCCTATTCCCATTCCTCCAAACTAGGTCTTTCCCATTGACCATTTACCATATTTTGTTCAATTCCTTCTCTCTTTTCACGAAGAAAAGAAATATGAAAAACCCCATGTCAATCCTATCAAATATATTGACCACAATCTCAAGAGGATACCCTATGTTCTGTACCCAGCAACCCCAAATCTGACTCAAGAAGATCTCGTTGCAAATTATGGCAAGTATTTTGATCCTCTCCCTCTACTCTGGAATCGGTTTTATCTCTCAAACGACTGTTTTGTTTAAGATGAGCTCATATTTTTGGCCTAGACTATCTACAACAAAGTACATCAGCTACCTGCACTACCCCATGATGACCCATATCTTGTTGGGAGGGCTGCACTGCTTGAAGATCACCTGCTGCATCAAGATTGGGAACAACCATCAATTGACCCAGCCAAACTGACAAGAATTCAGAGAAAAGCGAATAAATATGTGCATGATGCTATCAACTATGCAAATTTGGCTTATATTGAACTTCAAAGAAAGATGGCCTCCATGCAAGGAGGAGCTTCTGTCTCTACAGATTTCCCAGATGCATTCTCTAGTGATCTTGCTCCCTTAATCTCTTATCTTATCCCTTCAAGTCCCACCTTGGTACCTCCTCCTACTGTCTCTCATATTGTCTCTTCAACTATTTTACCTCCTCCTGCACCATCTGTTGATCTTCCTATTACTCCAACTGAACCCTTACCCACTTTCACATCTACCCTGACACTTATTCTAGTAGTACCTATTTTTGTTCCAACTGTTGCAGCCTCCTCATCAGTCATTCCAGTTCCTACCTCTATTCCTATTCTAACTCATTTGTCAGCCACTCCCGTGTCAGTCACTCTTGTTCCTCTAGTTGATCCACCAGTTGATGTTGTACCTTCTTCAGTTCCAATTGATATTGTGGTTCCTTCTCTTGAGCTTCATACTACTATGACTGATCAGCCTACTCATCCACCTACAGTTTCTCCTCTGCTCATTATGCCTGATTTATCACTTCACTCTACTATTCCCATGCTAGTCAGTCCTCTCAATGCACATAAGGCAGCTATGACAGATCACTCTACATCTGATGAATCTGACCATCAGTCAGCTGAAGAAACTGCTGAAGATTCCTCCATTGCCTCCTCATCCAGCTCTTCCAAATCGACAACTATTGATGAGTCTCTTCTCACTCCATCTCAATTGGCCTTCAAAAAGGCACGGAAGCAACATGTCATTATCACTCAGGCCCTTCAGCAACCAACCGGCAGAAAGACTATCTTTCTTGATGAGTCTCCTGAGTCTGAACCAGAACCCACATCTCTTATCCCTGCATATCCAATGTCTACCTTCTTTCCAGCTGATCCCTGAGGATGAAGGGATTCAAACATTTCAGCTATTCTCAGATGCTCCAGGACCTTCTAACTCACCTGCTACTGAGCCTGTTGATCCTTCTCCACCTGCTACACTTAGTGATTCTGCAAAGCTGGACATGATATACATTCATCATCTTCAAATGAAAGCAACTTACAAACATCACACAAATCAGCTTGCCACTTTCAAACAACAGGTTGCATCCATTCTTCTAAATCTTGTGCAGATAATCACAATTGAAGTTCAGACTACTATTGCTACTGGTGCACCTCGTGAGCCCCATATGGACGATTGGAGGTCCATCCTTCTTTATCAGAAGGAATGGGCTAACAGGACTTTCAATGCTGAAGCCGCGATGCTTCAAACCATTCAGGAGGAGAAGAAACAAAAAGCTCGAGTTGATGCATTTCTAGGCTGAGGACAAAATCCTTAGACAAAGATTGGGTCTCATACTATCTCAGTTAGTGAATGAAGAACCTGAAGCTGACAAGGAACATGAAGCTGATGTTGGTCTATCATCTGCTACTCAAGCTGACAAGCCTGCTGAAGGATCCACATCAGCAAACAAATGATCAAACTCAACTCTGTCAAACTTTTAAACTCTTTAAGATACTGGTTTTACTGGTAGAAGTCAATTATTTACCTTCTGGTTTTTAATTTCTGCAGCTTAAAATTATCTCTTATCTACTTGGCTTACTAACATCTATTTTGCAGAATGATAAATTCTATATCTTGCTCTCTACTTTAAGTGAATGGTTTTAAGAAAATAGGAGGAGATTGTTGAATCTTGCCTAAATTAAATTTGCTTAAAATCATTATACTTTTATTCAGCTAGAACTTACAATTTGTTTGGTTAAGAAATTGGCCAGCTTGCAGTAAAGTATAGTGTCAGTTACTTAGAAGCAGCTGACCCCCATTTTTAAGTGTCAGCTTTCTTACCTTCTTTGCTTAAACATTTCTTGGTACTGACACTTACCTATTTTTGTGCTATAATAAATCTTACTGCTCTTTATCTTTCAAACAGGATCCCTATGATCTTATAAGAAGATACTTCCGAATTTGTGGCACATTTCAAATTTAAAAGTGTTTCTAACGGGCTGCACTTCAAGTTCATCTATAAATACCCTCAGGAACCTCTTGAAGAAACCAATTGAAGCATTCATACTCTCAATAGAAGATTACTCACTTAAAGTGCCTCATCATTAAAACTTTAGCTAGATATATAGTTCTCATTGTTATTTATTTTCTAGTTACTGTTTTGACAATCACTATCGTGCTATTCATTACTTCTTTCATATTCTTTAAGGAATCAGTCTAATTGTCTCACGAGTGTGATTGTTTCCAATCATACTCCATAAACACCGGTCTTTATTGTACACTGATCCATTATAGATCATTTAGATTTTTAATAATATTAGTGCATTTCAAAAATCCAAGTTTGACCAACTTGGTAGTTGGACGTAGCAGTTCTTACTGTGAACCACTTCAACTCGTTTGTCAGTTATTTTGTCAGTTCTTACAAACTACTCTAACACTTAAGAAGTCTTAATCTACTTAAGTGTCAGCCAGTTATTTACATAAATTGTTTACTTATTTGTTTTGATAAATTGTTCTTCAACACTTTCCTTGTATCTTGTGATCTATTTTTGAAAGCACTTAATTGTGTCAGCCAGCTGACAATCAATTTATTTTCAACCTACAACGTCAGCCTATTTCAAAACATCATCCAGATGACACTATATCAGCTGATTGTGATAATTACATATTTTCGCTGCAACTTTTAAAGGTTTTTCAAATCTACCCTCAAAGTTTTTAAAAGACTATTCACCCCCCTCTAGCCTTATCAGTTGCCAACTGGATTTACATCATACTTAAGCGTGACCATATTTGTGATCAGAGTTGTAGCTAGTGCCTTTGAAGAGCTAATAAATTGTTCTTCGATATGAGAAAGATACTCCTTAGCATTATTAAAATCAGGAATTGCTTTGCGAATAGCGGTGTTAATGGAGCCTTTCATAATCAATATGGATATGCGATTGGAACGCTCCCATGCCTCTGAAGCAACTTTAGCCTCAGTAGTGTTTTCGGTAGTAATTGGCGGAGGGTTGTTCACACGTAAGGCATAATCCAGATCAGAAACCCCAAGAATAATGTCAATATGCTCTTTCTATGAGGCAAAGTTCGTACCACTCAGGGATTCAATAGAGGAAAGACAACTCGTAATAGTAGCTACATGATTAAATGCTAAAGGAATACGAAAACAATCATCCAAATTACAACCTTTAGACAAACCCACAAAATACAATAATAAATCATTAATGTTCAAATAAACTAAAAAGTAAACAATTTATCTATAAAAAGTTAAAATATACACACAAAAAAACTTTTTTATTCAGAAATTTAAGGCATCATCAATAGCTTTATGTTGGACTGACTATCAACATATGATCTCTCCTTAAATCATTATGAAAATCATGAGAAGTTGAAGTCACTTAAAAATTACATCACCGTTGGGCAAAAATAATTAAAGTCATGCAACTTAATATTTTCATTTCATTTTATTCAATAACTAAAAACACAAATATTCCATTGGGCCAATTTATATTTTAAATTAATAAATATCTCATTAGGTGATTTTAGTGTTAGCTTAATTTGTCCAAAAAGGAACTTCCATTAGAGCGTCCAATTTTCAAACAAACAAGAATCACAAATACTATTTAAAGCACACAAAGGAATCAAGAGATTTTCTATGCTTGTAATTAAACTAGTATTAATGCATACCAAAATTAAACATAACTTAGTGAAAACAATCAGTCAACGGAGCAGAAATAAGGCAGAGTAATGGACGTGTGAAATCATGCAACAATAGTTCATTATCACGCATGTGAGTTGAAACATTTAATAATGGAATCATGAAACCATTTAAAGAAATCCATTTTTTTTTGTCATATTAGCAGTTGAATCATATGAATCCATGAATCTAGTGGCGGATCTATGCCTACCACTTGGGGTGCAAGTGCCCCGCTGAAGTTTTTTTTTTTTGAATTTATACACTAGAAAATTATATTGTTTTATTTTAATTTTATTTTTAAGTAATAATTAATATTAGTGACACCACTGAGATTTATTTTTGGATCCGCCACTGCATGAATCCATGTATTTATATAGCAATCATAAGCTTGTGGTGACACAGACGGTATAAGAATTATAAATTTCTTATCGTAGTTGGAGTCATGAAACAATGAAGCCATCAACATATTTACAATATCAAACAAACTTTCCACCGCTTCGATTTGCAAATAGTTTAAGTAATTTTCGAGAAGCAGCTACTTCACATAAATCAGGATCGATTTAACTGTTTGGATACAATTTAGAGTAATAAACCTCTAACCTTATTTTGTATTATGATTATGTAAAAATTAACAAGGCTCTGATACCAAAATGTTATAACATTTATTTACATAAAACTTGTACACACAATCAAGTACATGATCATATTTGTAAAACCCTAGAACATTGCTTGATTGTTTTATGCATGAGTTCATACATTCATATTCATCATAAACATGTTAACTTAGCTCATACATATGTTTAGAGTCAATAGCATGTTCATTGACGTCGTTTGATATGTTCGTATGCATCTTTCCTACACGGGATGCTTTGAGACTTTGATTAATGATTTATGTTGGATGCACATGTATAAATGTTAGAGACCATTCATAACATCATTAACATGATTTAGATGTTGATTGAAAGCTTGTTGCATTGTCGGTTTGGTTGCTAGTTTGCTTCGAGTTGTTAACCCTTATTCGTTTGGCCTTTTCGGTTGACGTTCGGGAGTGTTCTTCGTGAGTTCTTGACCATGTCTGATTGAGGTTTGAACCTTGGATGCCTTGGTTGTAGATTGTAGTCTTTTAAGGATGAATTCTAGACCTTTTTGGCTTTGGAGGACTCGAGGATGCATGCGGGAGAGACCTAGGCCGAGCATGGTAAGCAACAAAATTGGTAAGGTGCATTTCTGGATGAAGCGCTCGCATGGAGGAGGAGCCATGCGACCGCATGCAATGCAGATCCCTGTTACGGGATTTCTTGGATATTTTGGAAAGTTGTCCAACCTAACCCTACCCAAACCCAACCTAACCCACTCCTAAACCCTCCTAACTACCTTAGGTTATATCCTAACCATCTAATGGAGTTTTGGAGGTGGATTATTGTGGTTAATTAGAGGGAAACAACCACATTAGTAAACACATAACCCACTTTACTTTCTAACCTATTTGAAGCCCTAACACTTCATTTAACCCCATTTTCTGCCTATCACTTCTAAAAAACGTGGGGAGCTTCTTGGAGAGCTTGAGAGGGAGTCTTCTAGGGTTCTTGAGGGCCCATCCTTGGAGGCCATAGCTAGAGACCTTCATTTTACAATCCACACCATAGATTTGAAGAGGAGCTTGAGGAGAACAAATCCCACCGATTGGAATTCCGAAATTGTAGCTTGAAGGGCTGATTTGAGGTAAGTTGCTACATCTCTTCCTATTTCTTTTTGGCCCCATTGACCCTAGGGAAAACAATCTTTGTGCTATGTGAGGTCAATGGGTGCATTCTAGGGCTTTTTAGAGATGCTATGAACCCTAAATGTCTAAATGATGATTTTGCTTGGATGAAATTTACTTGAGACCTTGATTAACATGATATCTATGTGTAGTCAAGTATATTAATACATTCTATGTGATGTATTCATGTTTTGAGGGCATGATTGGTGAGGTGACCTAAATGGGTTTATGATTGAAATGTGATTTTTGCTCTATGTTGCCTAACCAAGTGTTTTGTTGGGATTTTTTTGGATTTAATGAGCTTGGGAATCTTGCCTATGATGTTAGTTATGAACATAGGAGGGTATTGTAGCCCATGCTTCTATGCCCTAATTTTTGGAAAGTGTAGATTGGACTCAACAGAGTCAACCTTTGGGTTAGTATGAATTTTAGGAACTATAATCTTAAGTCCAACGGAATTTGGGGTAAATTTGATGGAGGTTAAGTGATGCAGGCAGTCTCGCATTTGATTATCTCGATCGTTTGGACCGGATGCACGGAAAAGGGCATAACTTTTGACTCGGGTGGAGTTACGGGCCCCGCCACATATCAAATCGAAGCTCTCGGAAAGACGGACAAAACTAACCAAGTGAAACTCTGCTATGAGCTATTTTAAGGCCAAAAAACGTCATTTAGATAGGGTTACGGGCCATTAAAGTTTTTTTTGTTAGTTTTGGATTTTTTTGTAATTTCGACAATTTATTGCTTTTAGGGTTTTGGGCATATTTAAACACTTTTAGGGTTGTTTGAGAGGCAGTTTGCCGTTTTATGAATAATACACTTTTCCCCAATTCCGGTATTCATTGAATCAACGCGAATTGATGTCCAGATCGTGGTAGGTTTGTGAACCTCAACAAGGTTTGGAAGATCAACGCTGGTAGTCGTGCACGATCTCAACAACTTTGATAGTTATCGTTACTCTCAATTACCTTCCGCTACATCATTAAGCCTCCAATAATTTTTGAAGTGTATGAAGAACACTTGATTATGAGAGCTAATATCATTCTCTAATGTGCATTTATGCTAGTTGTGAATGAAATGCATGACTAGTTTGATGGTAGAGTATGTGCCTACTTGTTTTTGAGCATATGAGCATATATTACTTGTGCTTGGGTTTTGAGTCCAGCTGGAGTCGGTTTGTTGAGTCTTTGGCGGGACGATGCATCATCTTCACGAATTGTGGGTTTCGTGATCGCAATGGATCGTCGTGCCGGGTTGCACACACCCCTCCATCGATGGCCACGGTGGGGAAGTAGTTCATCTTAGTTGTAGTAATACACATGACTTTGATAACTATGGAACTCGAGCGGGGATTGTCTCGGGGACGTCGATATCCACGAAAGGGATATCGAGGACACATAAAGGTTTGCACGTGTTTTTGCAGGAGCGACACAACGGAAAGAAATGGTAACGGTATCATATCTATTTTATATTAATTGACTCACAAGTACTTATGTGTGAATAATGTGCTTGGTGAATATAATATGATATGATGGTTGAGATGGTTTGGTAATTGTTATACTTTATGGATAACATGATATTTAATGTTGTTAAGCATAAATGCCTTGACATGGATTTTAATGAAATGTTATACTATAATGATAGCATGACTTATTATTGTTGAGCATGAATACCTTGACATGATTTTTAATATAATGTTATTTTATGATGATAGCCTAATATATTATTATTGAACATGATGTCATGATGGGAAGTTATGTTTAGTAACTTACTAAGTCATTATGACTTACTCCTATTTGTTGATTGTTTTCCCTAGATCCGAGTCGTGCTAGCGGATCGAAGTGATTCTCGAGATTGCGTTGGTGAAGTTTTTGGCAAGGTTGCTACCTAGTTGTATAGTTACATTTTCTTTTGGTAAGGACGTTGGGAAAAGTGAAGTTATGTAAACTTCATGTTGGGTAGTAAACATATTTGTGGTTGTGATGTTTATACTTATGTTGGTTAACTCTTATTCTTTTGGTAGCCGACTTGTAGTAGTCGTGCTTGGTGTATGTTGATGATTACATTTCAATATGTTATCTTGATGTTTGTACTTATGATTATTAGTACTTATTCTTTTGGTAGCCGACTTGTGTTAGTCACACTTGGTGAATGTTGGTGATTATATTTTAGTATGTTATATTGATGGATAAATTATCATGTTTGTTCTCCGGCATGTTTTTAGCCGTTAAGTATGTTAGACTAGAGTCTTAGACTTAGTGTAATGTTGGGTTCCGCCTGTAACGTCGCCGATGACTTGGTTTATTTGTTGCTATATATTTATATTGCATGACAGAGAGTTTTGCTCTATGTGCCCAATGTTGCGGCACGTGTGTCGAATTTTTGGACCGAGAGATTGATTATCTCTTTGGTTGTATTTAGTTTGAGCTTGTTAGCTCGGGCGCCATTGTGTTATTATGTTTCGCTTCCGCATGTGTTTTAAGTTGTTGGCGTATTGCCGTTATGGCCTTACCCATTATTTGTTATTTGCTTGTTGTTACTTGTTCCCTGACGGCACGACCTTGGGATCTCGTCTTGAGATCCGGGTCGAGTCGTCACAATATTTTTCACATAAGCATGATGGACGTAAATTGAAAACATACGGAACTAATTAACGACATTAGTACGAAGCAATTGAATCCAATCAACTGTAATGCAGAACGAGAGTCTTCAATTCAAGTGGGTATTGATTTTCACCCATTATCTATTTTACATGGAATGAAATGTATGTATTTTGTGGAGACCACTTATAGGGTAAAAGAACGTTAGAAACTCTAATTCCCAAAAAACTTTAAATAGATAGAGGGTGGAACCAAACCCTAAAGTGTAATCAATCTCTCACCGTACGTCAAGGTGTAGAGATTTATTGAGTCTATTAAGATTTAATATGCTTTAAGTATATGAAAAATTGCGGCCCGACCCACTTTTTGAAGTTTTTAATTGCTACAGTGCTCTCTTTTTTCAACCGAAAAAGTCACTTTTTGTGACAAAATGGCTACGATACCCTTAACAAACCGTATGCGCGCTACGAATGTCATTATTTTTTCATCACGTTACAATTTAACCAGACAATTAAACTATTGAATCACGATGCAAAAATTAATGCAATGAAATTTATGAATCGCGGTGCAAATATTAATACAATAAAATTTATGAATCGCGGTATAAAAATAGAATAGAAAATTAAACTTTGAATTGTGGTGCAAAATTAATGTAATGAAATTTATGAATTGCGGCGCAAAAATAGACTATGAAATTAAACTTTGAACCACGGTGTAAAAATAATGCAATTAAATTTATGAATCGCGGTGCAAAAATAGACTAGGAAATTAAACTTTGAATCGCGGTGCAAAACTAATGCAATGAAATTTATGAATCTTAATCCAAAAATAGATTAGAAAATTAAACTTTGAACCGCGGTGCACAAATATTATCTAATTGGCAAAATAAATTTTTTGGGTTTTGTTTCACTCTCTATCTATTTAAAGTCTTTTGGGGATTAGGGTTTCTAACGTTCTTGTACCCTATCAGTGGTCTCCACAAAATACATACGTTTAATTACATGTGAAATAGATAAGAGGTGAAAATCAATACTCACTTGAATTGAAGACTCTCGTTCCGCAGTTGATCGGATTCAATTGCTTTATACTAATGACGTTAATTGGTTCCGGTATGTCTTCAATTTACGTTTATTATCCTTATGTAAAAAACATGATCATGTATTTGATTGTGTGTATAAGCCTTATGTAAATAAATGTTCTAACGTGTACATAAAAGGTGATTAATTAGTTCCCTAGCCATAATGCATCAATGATGGAGTATATATTTTTACTTGGTTCCTGAATACATTTGCCTAAAGCATTATTTTTTCTTCCTATTTTGGTGCACATTTCATCTAAAAGCTGGCAAATTAAGGAGTTGAGCGTAGCTTCTTCTTCCTGACCGTGTGCTTGGACTTGAGTAATGAGTACAATGTGTTATTGTCTTTTTTGTCAATGAAATTAGTTTGCGCTCTCTACTGGAAATAAAATAAAATAAAGTAAAATATTAAAGGTTTGTGCTCGAGTTTTTGCCTAGTAAAGATGGAATTACGAACACTTTCTTCAGAAAGTAAGGGGAAAAAATCATTTAATTATAAGAGGCATAGACAATTCATCGTAGTTTCAGTTACCCAAGTAAAATATTTGGGGAAAATACAAAAAAGTCTCATTAAAAAATTCTCATATCTAAAAAGTTCCAAAAATAATTAATTTATTCAAAAAGTCTCAAAGTTAAACTTTTAATACAAAAAAAATCTAAAACTTAACATTTCCACTTACGTCGTTAGGGTATGAGGTTTTATTTGAAAGTAAACTTATATTTAACTTTAATAATGTTAATTATTTACTATTTCAAATAAAATAATACTAATATTTATTAGACACTAAAATAATAATAATATTCATAAGAAAATAAAATATAATAATAATAATAGTAATAATAATAATAATAATAATAATAATAATAATATGATAATAATAATAAGAGCTACACCAAGAAATAATTATACTATTAATAATAACAATAGACAAGCTTTTTGCTATTATTATTTTTACTAATTATTATTATGATTAATTATGATTAATTAATAATAATAATTATTATTATTATTATCACTACTACTAGGGCTTGTTTGGTAGTCAGACAAGGATAAACAATATTATTACTCCTAGTACTATTAGTGCCCTCGCTATTAATCCTCACTTGTATATCGGGGGTAATTTTGAGATTACAAATGTTAATCCTAATTTTTTTTAGTGAGGGCGCTAATAATACCACCTTCCTCCTTGGTATTAATAGTGAGGCAATAATGACTTAATCCGGATAACTCATGTTATTAGTCCCGACCACCTATTGCGTACCAAACATCAGACAACTCGGCTTATTAATCATATTTGTCCTTAACCCTGGCTATTAAACGGCATCCTAGTCTACTACTACTACTACTACTACTACAACTAATAATAATAATAATAATAATAATAATAATAATAATAATAATAATAATAATAATAATAATAATCATAATATAACTATCGAAACTTCATAATAGTGTAAAACTTTTTTGAATTTTTAGTATGAAAAAATTTAGATTCATGAATTAAGTAGTTGTTTTGGGATCGTTTGGGAATGAATTTTTTAAATAGATTTTTATATTATTTAACAGTAAATGTTGATGAAGAAAATGATAATAATATTATGGTTATAATAATAAAATTAATATAATTTTTATGATAAGAATAATTATTATTGTTACAGTAATAATAATTATTATTTTTATAATAATAATAATATTCAATGCAATTCTTAGCATCATTATCATAAAATGAAAAGAATAATAAGTTTTCATCCAATAATAACGTTTAACATAACGCCATTTAAAGAAGACACGTTAAGTATTAGACTTTCTACTTTTAAAATTCTAATTAGTGGGACTTTTAGGTAATTTTCCCTAAATATTTCCCCATTTTTTCTAATTTTCTATTGGTTTATGTCTTGATCTTAACTCTTAGTTGTTATAAAGGAGGAATGGAGATGGGTGAAATGCCGCATCACTTCGTATGGTTTGATCATATTCCAACGCTTACCCATTTTCGTTTGACGCGGTTCCAAGACACCACATAGTAAATAGAAAAAAATGGTGAAATTCAAGTCGGCCATTTTCTAAAAGTTTTCAATCGCTCTAGTTCATTATGTTTTTTTAATTAGAAAAAACACTTTGGGAGGGTGAAAAAACTACAATATCCTTAATGAATCGAACACATGCACGAAAAGTATTAGTTCAGCCTAGGGGTGGCATTGGCAAAATGGGTGTTTTGGATCAATGGATAATAGGTCATTATCCATCCATGGATAATGACCTATTATCCATTGATCCAAAACACCCATTTTGCCACCCCTAGTTCACCATTGATTTTTCATCACGATACACAAATCAAATCCAATTTGTGCATCATGATTTTCTGCATCGCAAGCATTGCGATTCAAATTAATACATTGCAATGAACAAATTGATTAACCGCAATGTCCTAGGTAAGTGGTCCTTAGCGCGCATCTGACTTATTATTTATTAATGACATAGTCATCTTTTCGCCACCAAAATTACATTTTTTTTGGTTAAAAAAATAGGAACTTAAGCATTTAAAAACTTATGAAACGAACTGCCCGCAATCTCTTCTAGAAAAAAAAAAGGCCTTTATATCAAAGATTAGAGCTAAGCCCTGCTCTCATGGGATCCAACCAAGTGTGGGTTGGGCCTAATAAGATAATTAAATGGTGAAATTCGGTTGGTTAATTTTTGACAATTTTCAAACACTATAGTATCTTACATTTTTTAATAGAAAAATGTATTTTTGAAGCGACAAGACTTTGATACCTTTAATAAATAGAAACTAATGTTCTAAAAATCACTACGCGAGCACTAGGCGCCAGACAAGGGCGTAGCACCTAAGGGGCCTAGGTGGGGCCTAGAAATTAAGATATAATGACAATAGTTTTCAATTTTTTAATGTAAATTTCAAAAACACGTCAAACATTGACTACAAATTTAAATTTTCCCAAAATTCTTATTATTATCATTTATTAATTTCATCAAACACACTGACTACATTGTGTAAATTATTAAAATTGATTAAAATTAAAAACATACAAACACAAAATTTAAATTTAGGGGTTATTTGTAAGTTTCTGAACTTTAGGGTCTATCTTTACTAATGAAAATTAACTATCAACAACCCATAGCTCAGGGGGTGTTTGTAAAATGTTCTCCCCGCTCAATAAATCGAGCCTATTAAACTAGGGTCTAGGATTTTCTACTTTTCTAGCTTTCTTTTCTTCACAGTCATCCCCCCTCTTCTCTAGTTCACCGCATCCCTCCTCGGTAAGGATTTTAGTCTTCTTCTTTACTTCTCCCTCCTGATAGAGATCAATCCCGTAACTCAAGGGACGACAGGCTGGACAACAACAATCAAGGAAGCTAATATTGGAAACTGATATAATCAAATCAATCTGTGTATATCCCGAATATAGCTCAGTAAATATCATGTGTAAACATACTTATATATTGGTACATATTCTAATGAATAAATAGGGAGAATATTATTTTTCAGGATCTTCTTCTTCTCCTATTCTATATGGTATCAGAGCACCGATCCAAGTAACTCTCTTTCTCTTTCCAACCCTCTCCGATTCTTTGCTTCATCTAGTTCACCATGTCCACCTCTGAAAACCAAATTGTAATTCCCAATACCCTGGAACCCACCAAACCTCTAATCATGATATCCTTTCACAATTCCATTAAACTCACCACCACCAATTTCCTCTCCTGGCAACTGCAGATCAAAGCCATTCTCATTGGTTATGATCTACTAAAATTCGTTGATGGGTCTCACCCTAAACCATCCAAAACAATCACCAAAAACAACCTTCCTGTTCCAAATCCCGAATACAATACCTGGGTTCGTCAAGACAAACTTGTATTCGAGCCCTTCTTCTCGGCACCCAATCTTTCACCCACGATCGTCCTCTCGTCACCCAATCTGAAACTGTCAAGAACTTTGGGCCGGTCCTTGCCAACACCTATGCCCGGCCCTCTCGAAGCCATATCAAACAAATCAAGGACCATCTTAAACAGATCACCAAAGGTGCCCAATCCATTTCTGAATATATGCAATCCATCAAAACTCGTGCGAATGAACTTGCTGTTCTAGGAAAGCCTTTGGACAACGAAGATCTCATTGAAACTACCCTCAACGACCTTAGTGATGATTATCAGTCAATCATCGATGCCGTCAATGGTCGGGACACCACCATTTCATTTGACGAACTTCATGAAAAATTAATCAACAAAGAGTTAGCCCTTAGTCACAAGTCCGCCCATCCCGTCCCTTTCGACCACCGCTAACCCAACCAATACCCATCACACCAATGGCGCTCCAACACCTCCTCCTTCAAACCTACCCATGGTGATACCTCCAACACCGTCCACGGTCCACCCGTCCCCCATTCCATTGGCGTTGCCAATGGTGCAACACCAAAGGCCATGTTCTCGCTCATTGTCCAAACCTGTCACTAAGCTCAACCTTATTGCTTAGCTACACCACAATCCCATCATTGGTGAACCTACTACTATTAACCAAGCCCTCAAAGACCCCAAATGGAGACAAGCCCTATCCACTGAATATAATGCTCTGGTTCAGAATGGCACCTGGGAACTTGTCCCTCCCACTTTTGTCCAAAACTTGGTAGGGTGCAAGTGGGTTTTTCGCACCAAATACTTACCTGATGGTTCTGTTGATAAACACAAGGCTCGTCTAGTTGCCAAGGGCTTCCACCAACGCCCCGGCATTGATTTTCATGAAACCTACAGCCCCATCGTAAAACCCACTACCATTCGCTTAGTGCTAAGTATTGCGGTCACACACAACTGGTCTCTTCGCCAACTAGACGTAAACAATGCATTCCTACAAGGTACGTTATCTGAGGAAGTGTACATGCAACAACCACCGAGCTTCATTGACACAGACTATCCTACCCATGTCTGCAGGCTTCGCAAGGCCATTTATGGTCTTAAACAAGCTCCTCGCTCTTGGTACACCGAGCTTCGACAATTTCTACTCTTCGTCGGTTTTCTAAACTCTATTGCGGACACCTCCCTTTTTATTTTTAATGACAATTGCACTATTATCTATTTTCTTATTTATGTAGATGATATAATTGTCACAGGAAACAACACTACAGCAGTTCATAGTTTCATCCAACAGCTCTCTCATAGATTCTCCCTTAAAGATCTCGGCCCCCTGTCCTACTTTCTTGGTGTTGAGGTCATCTCTCATGATCATGGTCCATTCCTTTCCCAAAGGAAATACATTTTGGACTTGCTTTCCAAGTACAACATGACATCAGCCAAGCCTATTGCAACTCCCCTAACTACTACACCAATATTATCCGCCCACTCTGGTACTCCCCTCCCCAATCCCACTGAATTTTGCACCCTTGTTGGCAGCCTCCAATACCTTTCCCTAACTCGTCCAGATATTGTCTACACTGTCAACAAATTATCTCAATTTATGCACCAACCTACTAATGACCACTGGCAAGCAGCAAAGCGCCTACTTCGTTACCTATGCGGTACCTTCGATCAAGGGATGACCATCTATCGTCATTCTGCTTCAGTCCTCCATGGCTTTTCTGACGCTGACTGGGCTGGCAATCGGGACGATTACATATCCACATCAGCCTATCTTATCTACCTTGGTCGCAATCTCATAGCCTGGACTTCGAAAAAGCAACGAACTGTTGCTCGTTCTTCAACTGAAGCCGAGTATCGCTCTGTGGCTGCCATGGCTGCTGAACTTCGCTGGCTATGTTCCCTCCTCACTGAACTGCGTGTCCCCATTTCACCAACCAATCTCTTTGTGAAAATGTTGGTGCTACTCATCTTTGTGCCAATCCCGTGTTCCACTCTCGCATGAAGCATGTGGCGCTTGATTACCACTTTATACGTGAACAAGTTCAGAATCATTTACTTCGAGTCACACACGTTTCCTCCTCGAACCAACTTGCTGATGCTCTCACAAAACCCCTCCCTCGCCAACAGTTTCAACTACTTCAGTCCAAGATTGGTCTTACCCGTCGGCCGACCATCTTGCGGGGGCATGATAGAGATCAATCCCGTAACTCAAGGGACGACAGGCTGGACAACAACAATCAAGGAAGCTAATATTGGAAACTGATATAATCAAATCAATCTGTGTATATCCCAAATATAGCTCAGTAAATATCCTGTGTAAACATACTTATATATTGGTACATATTCTAATGAATAAATAGGGAGAATATTATTTTTCAGGATCTTCTTCTTCTCCTATTCTATACCTCCTTCCTCAATTTTCTTTTTGTTTCTTCTTTCCCCACTCCCCTCTCCCTTGTTCCAGATTCTTATTATTGTTTTCTCTTTTCGGTTTCATCCCCCTCCGGCGAAAGGCAGTAGTGTTTCATCCACATCTTAGGCGTCCAACTCGTCCATTTCCATAATTTTTTAGAGATTCAATTCAGCAGATCTAGGCGTAGTTGGTGCCCAGGGTGACTAATTGACAATTTTTCCCCTAAGCGATTTTTCTTGCCGATTTGGAGGTAGTCGCGGCGGTTGGGTTTCGGTTAGTACCTAGGCCGATTTTTAGGAGTCTGGATCCTCTATTCATCCTCTATTCCAAAATTGTATTACATCTCCTATTCCACCGTCGGATTCTTGTCACGTGTCAATCGTAAATAAACAAAATCAATTACTAAATTGATTATGTTTCCATAACAATAAAAATCAGTGAAATCTAGCTCAATATTTTCGTTTGTGAAGATTTCTTATTGACACATGACAAGAATCCGACGGTGGAATAGGAGATGGAATACAATTTTGGAATAGAGGATCTGGACTCGATTTTTAGAACACTGATAGAAACACGCGCACGAGTCGCTTAATCAGACAAAATCATACATCGCGATACACAAATCTTGCATCACAAATCAAAATCATACATTGCGATGTATAAAATCACATCATGATTAAAACTTATGCATTGCGATTATGTTTGCGAAATAATTATAGGTTCATTGTATATATGTTGTTAATGTTTCCTTATTTCCATTGATATTGTATATAAGATAACAATCATTCATAGATTGATTGATTGATTTTCGTAAATATGTAGTCAAATTTTCCTTATTTTGCTTGATACTGTAATTAAGGTGAGAATCAGAATATAGATTGATTGATTGATTGATTTTCGTTAATATGTAATCAAAGTTTCCTTAATTTGCTTGATATTGTAATTAAGATAAGAATCAAATAGCTTAAATATAGAATCTGATTATGAATTCCATAAATATCACTTTCGTTTACAACATTGCGATGCCTCGCGATTGAAATTTGATCCATTTTGTCCGACTGACATGTATCTGCAATGCATTAATTGGTGCATCGCAATGGAGAAATTGATGCATCACGATGCACTGAGTAAGTGATATTTAGCGCGTGTTCGGTTCGTAAATGGAAAAGTCATCTTTTTCTGCTCAAAAGTGTTTTTTATCGATTAAAAAACACATAGTTAGCATGGCCTAGCAATGTTGTTTTATCTCTATTTAGTTTACTGTGCATTTTTGATAGCTTTTGCTCGATATTGAACCCAAATCATGTAGTTCCATGACTGAAGATCTCATTCATTGGGGTACAATATCATATGTTAAAAAGGTATGATTAATTCTTGTACATTAATTGATTATCTACTACCACATTTATTATAACATTCAACTAGTTTATAATGGGATGAAACCATACTTGTCAAAGGTGCTCGCCTGAGGTAAGAGGCAACATAAGGCGAAGGTTTGTCACCCAAAGAGGTGTGGGCAAGGCGGGCAATGGTTTCTGGCCTAGACCTGAAAGTTTTAATTCCAGATCTAAGCTTCAATCTTCAATATTAACCAATATAATAACACAGATGAACTCGTATGAACCTAGCGAACTGATCTGTGGCTTCGCCATTGCCGAAGGTCGTCGGAGTTAGCTTCACGCGCCGGTGCCAGAATTTTCTCACCGAAGCTCCACAGACTAGGTCGCCGGCTTCCAACGAACTTGGTCCCGTGGTTGGTTTGTTGGTTTTGGGTAGAGTCGTCAAAATGGACCAGACTCGTTGGGTTAGTCCGCCCCGCCAAGCAAAAAGAGCGGGTTGGGTTGGCAAATCATTGGTCCGCTAGGAGGCATGCCTTACGGGCTTGACCCGCATGGGTCGTGGCCCAAGGCGGGGTGGGTCGGGGCGGGAGCGAGTAACCCGCTAAATTTGACACTGCAATTGCAAATTTTAAAATATAGAACACAAGTTACAACTCTCTAAGTCAAAGACTAAGGTGAAATGTGAAAAAGACAAAAACCATAAGTTTGGTAGCTAGCTTCCTAGCTCATAGTTGTAGCTTGTAGCCTTCCAAGTTCCAACCAAGTAACCAAACCACAACCACACAAAGATTCAATGTCAAATTGCCAAACAATCTCCCTATTAAAATTTAAGACTAATATACTAGTAAAATTTACTCATTAACGGGGGGGGGGGGAGAGAAACCCTTCACAATCAAAAAATCACAATCATCACTTCACTCTTCTCGATTTGTCCGACTGTCTCTCTGTGATTGTGTTGTGAGTCAAGCGACCATTGTTGACCTCTCGACTCTCTCCCTCTCAGTCCACCATCCAACCATCTTCGATCTCTCGCTCGATTTCTCAGTTCGCCATTATGTATCTCCACCGGTTGGTCTCGCACTCCGTCTCTCTCCCTGATATCCTCCGGTGAGTCTATCCGGCCACGGCCATCGGTGCTCTCACAATCACACAACACAAGTCACAACTCTCAAGTCTTCCTCAAATGACTAACAAGTAACAGCTCCAAGACTTGATGAAAAATGGAGTATTTTTTTTTTGGGTGGGTTGGTCCGCCCCGCCCCCGCAACCCAAGGTGGGTTGGTTTGGGTCAATATCTTCTCAGTCTGTCATTTCCGTGGGTTGGTCCTCCCCGCCCCGTCATCTAGCGGGGCCCGTCATATTACGGGTTGGTCTGCCCCGTTAGTCTGTTTTGACGGCTCTAGTTTTGGGAGATTAAGCCTAGTTTTGTAATTTTATTTTTTTATTTTATTTTCCCTACTTAGGTTTTTTTTCCTACTATGTTGTTTCCTCTTTATCCCTACTTGGGGTTTTTTTTCCTTTCATTTTTAGGTATTTTATTTATCATATTTTTAATTTGGGTTTTTTTTTTCATTTTGTTTTCTT
The DNA here is from genome assembly GCA_013146195.2 of Codonopsis lanceolata. Lineage (NCBI taxonomy): Eukaryota > Viridiplantae > Streptophyta > Magnoliopsida > Asterales > Campanulaceae > Codonopsis > Codonopsis lanceolata. Next base: position 76,614,778 of record CM028377.1, read on the forward strand.
TTCTCATTTTTTCTAGTTACTTTACTTTTTTTAAACCTTATTTTCTTTAGTTGCTTAACTATTGATTATATTATTGAAATTTAAACTAGCTCAAAATTTCCTCTTTTTATAATATGTTAGAACTTAGTTTCATATATTATGCTCACTTATAACATGTTTTGTTGATATTTATTAAGTTATATGTATTATATGTATTTTTCCTTAGTAATGTTTATGTGAGCGCCTTTCGGGAGCCTTTTTAGCGCCTCGACTCTCACCTCAAATATGGACCTATTGTCTTTTTAGCGCCTCTGATCGACTTTGACAACTATGGATAACACTACCCTTAACTGAGTCCAGATCTCCTGTACCACTTGTGTGTATCACTGGTGTACCACTTTTAATCTCAACCATTGCATCCCAACTATTGCATCTTAACCAATGGTTGATATGAAAAGTGGTATACCAGTGGTACACATAAGTGGTACAGGAGATCTGGACTCCCCTTAACTACCCTTAACCAGTTACCTATTAAAATGATAGTTCAATTTCGAGTTATCTTTTTATTTTTTGACATAACAAATTAAAAGATAATTATTTTAATTTTCATTTGTATTTTCTACGAAAAGAATAATCAATATGTTTTTTTACATGAGATGTATTCAAGAATTAAAGTAAATATTTGCATGATATTTATTTGTTTATAAAACCCATATAAATAACATTATAATTGCAACTTTTATTGCTAAGTAAAAAGTGTAGATTAGATTTTAAAAAATATTATTTTAAAATATTACTCGATAATACAATTAGAGACTACGTAATTCTTATATTTTTTTTGTTCATTTCCAACAAACTTCAAATCTTAGAAGATAAGGATTATTATTGTCTACAAAACATTATCTTATATAAATATATTGGATAAGTAAGTATAAATTTATAATAGCAAAATTAGACACTCCAAAATATATAATATAATATAATATAATTATTAAGTTGATTCAAGGAAACGGAAGGTAAAAGAAATTCGAGAAAATGAATTGTATATAATTCAAGTAAGTAACTATTTAAAGGATGTTTATGTCCTAAAATAAACTAATTTAAAGGATTATTAATGAATGTAGTGGATAATCAATTAATGTAGTGGAAATAAAATTTATCACAATAAAATTGTACTACATTATATTCCCTTCGTTTCTGGCAAAACGTCCACTATATTATTTTTGGATGTTTCATTTTAAGAGTCTACTTTTAAAAATTATTAATGCAATCTCTATAGCATATCAAATTCGCCTTTTCATATTTAATATTAAGATAATGATTGTGCTCAAGCATCTTTTTATTATAATTGATGCGTCCAAAAAAGTATCATATTGGGGGTGCTGAAAGTAGCGGGGGACATGAGTCGTCGGAGTTGCCGTCCATCAGTCATGTTGTTGTTGGTAGTGGATATCTGGCTATAATATGTAAAACGAAACATCATGAGTTGGTAGGGAGAGCCCCGCCAAAAACCCTCCAGCGTGTTTATTAGTACACTGTGTATAAAAGAGAGAGCGCGTAGCCCCCAAGTGCGTGCTTTTCTCTATGAGCTAGAGGGGGTTTTATACATGAGGGGGTGGGTTCAGCCCATTGTGCATGGGCCTGACCCAATCCTTCGGACATCATGTAAAATATAGAAGGCCACTGAACGAGGCCCAAAACTTCATTGAGGCGGATCCAAAATATACATATCAGTATCTCCCTACTCATTATTCTTCGAGATTCATCTCGAGGGTAAGAAGTAATATTCACTCGTGTAATCACCTTTAATTTCTGGGGATGGACGAGGCTTAATTACTTTCATCTTGGCAAACAAAATAACAGAAGTGCTGGGATGAGTCACGACTTTGGTCGCTTTTGATCGCCATTGTATATTTTGATTAACAAGCCTTATAACTTGATTGTACAAGTTCCTTTCTATAGCGAGCAGAACGCCACTTGGGCCAAGGTCAAGTGCTTTTACTAGATATCGCGAGCGGAGCTACCTTTAAAAAGCTAGCAAACAAAACGCCACTTGAGCCAAGGTCAAGTCCTTTTAATCGACTTCGCGAACAGGACTACCTTTAAAAACCTAGCAACAGAACGCCACTTGGGGCAAGGTCAAATCAATTTATTCGATTTCGCGAGTAAGATTACCTTTAAAAAGCTAGCAAACAGAACCCCACTTGAACCAATGTCCAGTCCTTTTACTTGATTTCGCGAGCGGGACTATCTTTAAAAAACTAGCAACAGAACGCAACTTGGGCCAAGGTCAAGTCCATTTACTCAATTTCGCGAGCGGGACTACCTTTAAAAAGCTAGCGAGCATAAGCGCAGGTAGGTGTGGTGTACAACTCAACCGTAAGTTAACTTGAGTGGGAGGAAAATATGAAGCTCAGCCGCGAGTAAACTCGAGTGGGGAGCATAAGCGCATGTAGGCGTTGTGTACAAATCAACCGCGGGTAAACTTGAGTGGGAGGACTGATGCGGGAGCATGGGGGCCAAACAATGTGCACATAGAGGACCATGAGGGGATGCATTTGTATGGGGGAAAAGAGACATGGCAGCCATGTTTGATGGGTAAAATCAGTGACACAAATGGGTTAAAGGGCCAAAGGACCAAGGATACAACAAGAGGGTTCAACCCGCAAATGGAGTGGAAGTATTTCTTGGAAGACAAGAGAGAGATAATGCATAGCTCAAGAAGAATGAAAGGTTGGGATCAAGTGGTTTCTTGGAAAGGGGGCACGGATCTAGGAGGCATGGCATGGCACGGCATGCAAGCAAGGAGTGGCCTAGTTGCTTGGAAAGGTGGCCGGCCACCATAAGCCTTATGACACAAGGATTGGTTAATATTAGGAAACAAAATCTGCTAAGTAGGTGGTAGTTGTTTTCTTTAATTAATTTAAATCCCGTTTTTGTAAAATAAAGCCCTTAAAAGACTAGGTTTTAGTTAGTAGTTTCCTATTTTAATTGCTAATTAGAGTCCCTTAAGGACTTAGAAGTTGTTTTACTTTCCTTATAGAATTAGGATGTTTTTGTAAGCCTTTATAAGGCACTTTAATTCATGAAATAAAGCAGATTTGGTTTTTTAGAAAAAAGAAGTGATTCTTTCTAGAACAAGGTTGTTCTTTGCAAACCGATTTATTCTTCTCAAGGTGAGTGAAGCCAAGAGGGAATTGATCGTCGGGATTCTTTACGTTAGGTGAGTGAAGCCTAGCCGGTGAGCCCGTTTCTATCCTTTTATTTTATGTTATTTTCGTTTTTATTTCTTGTGAATTTCTGACGACCTTGTTATTCAAGAAGAATTCGGACTGCTTTGAGTTGTTGACTTGAAATCTCGGCCAAGGTAGGTTTTGGGCAGGATTATAGTCGTAAAACTTACAAAACAAGGCTAGGTTCTTGGGCATACTTGTGAGGGACCTTGTTTATAATTGGGTGAGAGTTTTGGGGAGTTTAGGACTGCTTTGTGGCTGATTTTGGATCGATTCGGGATTGTTCAAGTTGCTGACAGATTGTTGGTTTCACCTTCCGCATTCACATCAAGTGGTATCGAGCGAGCCGTGAATCATCATTCGCGAAACGATCATGGAGAACCAAGATCAAAGGGAGCAGATTTTCAGAATGCGTTGTTTGATACAAGAGAAGGTTTGTGAACTCGCAATTGATGGAGGAAGCTGTGTCAATGGAGTCTCAACCGTGTTGGTCGAGAAACTAGGGCTACCGATCTCAACACATCCTCTTCCATATGAACTATATGGGCTGCAAGAGAACAACGTAATCAAGGTAACTCATCAAACCTCTATTTCGCTTTCGCAGGGAGTTACATGGATGAAATCTTCTCGTGATGTATTACCCATGGATTTTTGTCACGCTCGTTGGGGCGTCCCGTGGCAATATGATAGATTTGTCATGCACGATGGGAGAGAGAATACCTATGTGTTAAGAAAGGAGGGAAAGAGATTTAGGTTGAAACCGTCGGCTTCAATAAAAAGTAAGGACAGCCCGAGATTGCTACAACCCGTCCAAGAATTGAAGAAGCCAGCTTTGCAAGAATCCAGTTTACTCGCTAGTGAACGCGAAAGAGAAACATCATTAAAATCGATTTCATGGCCAGCAAGAACGAGGCGTAACAAGAGGAGTTAGAGCGTAAAATTGAAGAAAAGGAGTTTGAAAGGAAACGAATTATTTGTGAGAATGAAGGAGAAGAGTTAATAGTGGTTCGTGAGGAATTGAAGCAAGCACACGTGTACAAAGATGTGTTTGACTGAAGTTTCAAATCCTTCTACATTAAGGATTCAAAATTCAGAAGTTAAGATGACTTCATTAGAAGAAACGGCAGACGATTTATTGCAAGAAAAACAGCCTAGTGTTGAAATTGTGGTCAAGAATGTGGGATTGCAACCCCATGAATTTTATTCTACTAAGGTATGTTGTTTCACAACTCAATTAATTGTTTGTAGGCAGATTTCTATGATGATTTGCATGGCTGGGAGTGGAAAACGGGATGCTATGTCAAGAAGGATCTCTTACGGGTTTAAACCACCTTGGAGAGTTGAATTGAAGGACAAGGGGAAAGGATTCGATTCGTGTCCGATTCATGTTTAGCCAAAGAAGTTGGGGCTGTTACAAGAAAAGACATGAAGCTTGGGGCTGCCTTACCACAAAAGAAAGGCTATTTAAGGGAGACGGGTTTTCTTCCCAAAAGGTTGCTAGAAATTACCACTACACCACAGCAACTAGTGAACGAGGACAGCAAGGTAAGGATTAAACAAAGTAAGGTTTCGGCTTTTGGAGTGAGTAAAATTTTGAGTAAGCTAGCAGCCCAAACTTTCAGCTATGAAGGTCACGGATTCAAGTTTGTTTGTCATATGATCCTTGAAGAAAAAGAAGTCGGAGAATGGGCAAGTTTCTTGGACACCTTCTTTAAAGCATGGAAGCTCTATGATCAATCAAGAAAAGGGCGTCAAGCTATAAAGAAACACGTGGGCAGCATGTTTGAAGAAGCAAAGATGAAAGCTAGAATAATGGGGTTCGATCTACTCATGGAAGGGCTAGAAAAAGAAGAAGCAACCAAGGGCATCGGGTTTCTCAAGCATACGGAAAGTGAGGGGATCAACCAAGGATTATTTGGGCAGCCCGCAAAGCAGATGAATTATCAAGAATTGTTTGAGTGGTCACAAGCTAAGAAGACCCAAGGATTGAAGACAATCCTTTTTCAAGAAGGGGAGTTTGATGCGGGAGCATGGGGGCCAAACAATGTGCACATAGAGGACCATGAGGGGATGCATTTGTATGGGGGAAAAGAGACATGGCAGCCATGTTTGATGGGTAAAATCAGTGACACAAATGGGTTAAAGGGCCAAAGGACCAAGGATACAACAAGAGGGTTCAACCCGCAAATGGAGTGGAAGTATTTCTTGGAAGACAAGAGAGAGATAATGCATAGCTCAAGAAGAATGAAAGGTTGGGATCAAGTGGTTTCTTGGAAAGGGGGCACGGATCTAGGAGGCATGGCATGGCACGGCATGCAAGCAAGGAGTGGCCTAGTTGCTTGGAAAGGTGGCCGGCCACCATAAGCCTTATGACACAAGGATTGGTTAATATTAGGAAACAAAATCTGCTAAGTAGGTGGTAGTTGTTTTCTTTAATTAATTTAAATCCCGTTTTTGTAAAATAAAGCCCTTAAAAGACTAGGTTTTAGTTAGTAGTTTCCTATTTTAATTGCTAATTAGAGTCCCTTAAGGACTTAGAAGTTGTTTTACTTTCCTTATAGAATTAGGATGTTTTTGTAAGCCTTTATAAGGCACTTTAATTCATGAAATAAAGCAGATTTGGTTTTTTAGAAAAAAGAAGTGATTCTTTCTAGAACAAGGTTGTTCTTTGCAAACCGATTTATTCTTCTCAAGGTGAGTGAAGCCAAGAGGGAATTGATCGTCGGGATTCTTTACGTTAGGTGAGTGAAGCCTAGCCGGTGAGCCCGTTTCTATCCTTTTTATTTTATGTTATTTTCGTTTTTATTTCTTGTGAATTTCGGACAGCCTTGTTATTCAAGAAGAATTCGGACTGTTTGAGTTGTTGACTTGAAATCTCGGCCAAGGTAGGTTTTGGGCAGATTATAGGCTGTAAAAACTTACAAAACAAGGCTAGGTTCTTGGGCATACTTGTGAGGGACCTTGTTTATAATTGGGTGAGAGTTTTGGGGGAGTTTAGGACTGTTTTGTGGCTGATTTTGGATCAGATTCGGGACTGTTCAAGTTGCTGGGACAGATTGTTGGTTTCAGCCTTCCGCATTCACATCAAGGACAATAAGAAGCTCAACCGCAAGTAAACTCGAGCGGGGTGCATAAGCGAAGGTAGGTGCTGTGTATAACTCAACCACGAGTAAACTCGAGTGGGAGGACAAATGAAGCTCAACTACGAGAAAACTCGAGCGGGGAGTATAAACGTAGGTAGGCGTGGTGTACTGATGTGCGCAAAAACGCAACTCGGGCAAGATTACCCAGCTGTATCAAGTAATAAAGTGTAACTAAGTACGAGTTATCGATCCCACAGGGAATGCACGTAATTCTTACTCCGACTAAGTACCAAAATTAGGCTAACTAATTATATTTGAGCGAAAAGAAATGAACTAAAATCTATAAATATAAACAACCTAGAAAGAAATTAAATCTATACTACTGTGGGGGTTGTTTGGCAACAACAAATCAAGATAAAATTATAGGAATACATTATTTCTAGTCTAGCCGGTGTTTAATTTAATCCTATTTTTACTTTTCTTTAACTCAAGTCTTGGTAGTCGGACGCACTATAATATTCACTCGGGCTCTCGCAGCGTATAGCAAATCTAGCTACGGGCTCTCGCTTCTTATAACATATGAGAAAATAGCCGCATATCAAAACAAGCACCCAATGACTATCTACACACGATCCCCTCTCGGTCTCACGTAACGTAAACAATTATTGTGATTTTCGTAATTAATAGGACGGGCTCTCGCATCTTATCCTACAATTCTAGTGATCATCTAATGGTTCGCTACGTCATTAAAAGCATGAAGAGCACACAATAATAACCAAATGCATGAGTAATACTTCGCCAAAAGAAACTCTCTATATTTTTCTACAAGTCATGTTGGTAGCCGAGACAAATAAAATTGATTAACTACGGGCTCTCGCATCTTATAGTCAATCCTAATCTCTCCGACCTCGCGAATGGCTAAGGTGATTCGATCGCTTGCCAAACCTAGTCTCATGATGGCTATCGGTGTGTGTCACAGAACACCAACTATTAAATCGATTGATCCAAAATATAAAGGTAGCTCTCGTGGATCCTAAATATTTCTAAAATCATTTAATTATTAGCCAGATAATTAAAAACATTAATTTCACAAAATAATAACCAACTGATTGTGTACTAAATAAAGAGATAAATTAAATTAAAACACTACATTGGACATAGAAAAATAATTGCATTCCATAAATAATTTAAGCACAACCCAATTCCACAATTACAAAATAAATCAACCCAAGAAATTATAACAACTATCAAGATAGGGATAAAAAGAATAAAACCGAACAAATCGCGTTTCCGGGGTTGAAATCCCTTGTAAATGCTTCCTTGGCCCTTGAAATGATGTTCCAAACCTTCAATGTTAAACAATTTTTTGGAAGAATGTTGACGTTTTGGAAAAATGGGGCTGGTGCCCCATTTTGGGAGCTTGTCCCGCAATGGGGGCTTGTCTTTTGGCAAATGAGGCTGCCTGGGATTTAAATGGGAAGGCAGAGGAGAGGGGTAAAATAGGAAGCACAAAGGAAAGCTAGGGGCTGAAAAGGGAAGGAAATAAAGGTTGGGTCAAGGTTGGGTCAGGGGCAGCCCAGGGGAAAAGACCGTAGGTTGGCCCAGGTGAAGATGGGATGAGACTGAGAAGGGAAATGCTCGAGAACAATATGAAATGAAGACGACGCTCAATTAAGATCCCACAAGCATTACCATTCAAGAGATCAACCCTAAGATTATAAACATGCATAATAGAGGTATGAATTGATTCATATGCTAGCAACAATCCTCAAACAATCATTCATACCATAAAACATTTTTTTTTCGCCCAAAAGTAGGAATGCTCTAACTTAGATTGAACGATCAACCGATATACCAAATGCAAGTCAAATCGAAAGAGTCATCAACAAATATTTTTTTTCACAAGACAAGGCGTTCACACGGAATGAAAATATCAATAGGACTTATAATGTTTGTAATGTTCGGCCAAGGTTTGGGCTACAAATGAAGGATAGGATAGTAAGTCAAGAGAGCAAAGAATTTGAAGTCTTCACATTATGACTAGCTTCACGAAAGCACGACTCTTCAAATTACCACAACCTCACTTCAACAACCCCTTAAACGTTAAACTTTGGGTTGAAAAAGGTATCTCATCTACCACAACAATTAAGCTTCATCCTTATATCTCCTTGAGAAAATGAATAACAATGACTTTTTTTTTCTTTTTCTTTTGTGGCCACCCTTAATTTTTCTTTTCTTTTCTTTTTATTTATCTTTTCATTGCTTTCCAAGGGGCTCTTTTCTTTTTCATTTCATTTTTTTTCACCACCATTCAACAACAATTTTCAAATTCCCAATATCAACATTAATAAGAACAAAACCTTCATGAAGCATACACTTCCCAACAAGATTACAAAAATAAAATAATTCATTCCAAATCATGCTCTCTTGGAGGGCGACAACTCAAATGTATAGGTTTATGGGATAGGATAATGCGGGTGTAAGAAATGAAGTCGAATGAGGGTCATTGTGTGCTCTAGGCACACGCCATTCTTTAAATGAGCTCAACGGGGACACTAGGGATTTTTGTGAGATAAATGGGTAGGATAGAGAAAGGCATAAATGGTCCAAAGATGACCTATATCATGCTCTTGTCATACACACATGCCCAAACCAATCTTTTCATCAATATAACTCTCGACATTTAGACTCACAATATGGTACTCTAAGACATGCACAACCATCACTAAAACAAAGCATAAAAATATTTTCAATCAACAACTTGGGCATTATCTATCATGAATGAGGTGATTTTATCACATGAATCACAAACATATTCTCAACTATGCGTATAGTAATCTCAAAATTGACTCCAAGAAAATAATGCAAGCAAAATTCAAAGAACGCCAAAAATGGAGAGACGAATGATCAAAACATAAATAATTTGGGACGTATAAAGCACAAGATTTTCAGAATTTTCAAAGTTCACTAACCAAACCATACTCCCTAAACTTTAAAGTAAAAGGAAAAAGAAAGGGAAGAAAACTCTCTCAAAGTTGATTTCGTATGAAGTCCGGGCTGAAAAGATCCACTCCAAGAATCTCTACAAGCAACCTCTACAATAAAGCGTTAATCCCCTGCATCAAATCAAGCTCAAAAGAAAAAAAAAGTAGGAATGCAATTATGGAAATAAAAAAGAAAAGAAATATTTTTGTGTGGGGACACTATTTACACCTCTCTACAAACCCACAAACTCGGAAGAGCTTCGAAAAGTGACTCAACATACAAAACATATAAATACAAAAGCAAGTAAACTAATTTAAAAAACATGCTAAAAAACGCTTGGTATCGATATTAGCAAATAGGAGCAAAAATTAAATCATTCCCCGACAACAGCGCCAAAAACTTGATGTGCACAAAAACGCAACTCGGGCTAGATTACCCAACCGTATCAAGTAATAAAGTGTACCTAAGTACGAGTTATCGATCCCACAGGGAATGCGCGTAATTCTCACTCGACTAAGTACCAAAATTATGCTAACTAATTATATTTGAGCGAAAAGAAAATGAATTAAAATCTATAAATATAAACAACCTAGAAAGCAATTTAAATCTATATAGGAATGTATTATTTCTAGTCTAGCCGGTGTTTAATTTAATCATCTTTTTACTTTTCTTTAACTCAAGTCTTGGTAGTCGGGCGCACTATAATATTCGCTCGGGCTCTCGCAATATATAGCAAATCTAGCTGCAACTCCTAGCTATGGGCTCTCGCTTCTTATAACATAGGAGAAAATAGTTGCATATCAAAACAAGCACTCAATGACTATCTACGCACGATCTCCTCTCGGTCTCAAGTAACGTAAACAATTATTGTGATTTTCGGAATTAATAGGACGGACTCTCGCATCTTATCCTATAATTCTAGTGATCATCTAATGGTTCGCTACGCCATTAAAAGCATGAAGAGCACACAATAATAACCAAACGCATGAGTAATACTTCGCAAAAATAAACTCTCTATATTTTTCTACAAGTCATGTTGATAGCCGAGACAAATAAAATTGGTTAACTACGGGCTCTCGCATCTTATAGTCAAACCTAACCTCCCCGACCTCGCGAATGGCTAAGGTGGTTCGATCGCGTGTCAAACCTAGTCTCATGATGGCTATCGGTGTGTGTCACAGAACACCAACTATTAAATTGATTGGTCTGAAATATAAAGGTAGCTCTCGCGGATCCTAAATATTTCTAAAATCATTTAATTATTGGCCAGATAAACATGATTGTGTACTAAATAAAGAGATAAATTAAATTAAAACACTACATTGGACATAGAAAAATAATTGCATTCCATAAATAATTTAAGCACAAACCAATTCGACAATTACAAAATAAATCAACCCAAAAAATTATAACAACCATCAAGAATAGAGATAGAAAAAATAAAATCGAACAAATCGCGTTTTCGGGGTTAAAATCCCTTGTAAATGCTTCATTGGCCCTTGAAATGATGTTCCAAACCTTCAATGTTAAACAATTTTTTGGAAGAATGTTGACGTTTTGGAAAAATGGGGCTGGTGCCCAATTTTGGGAGCTTGTCCCGCAATGGGGGCTTGTCTTTTGGCAAATGAGGCTGCCTGGGATTTAAATGGGAAGGCAGCAAAGTGAAGGTAAGGCAGAGGGGTAAAATAGGAAGCACAAAGGAAAGCTAGGGGCTGAAAAGGGAAGGAAATAAAGGCTGGGTCAAGGTTGGGTCAGGGGCAGCCCAGGGGAAGAGATCGTAGGTTGGTCCAGGTGAAGATGAGATGAGACTGAGAAGGGAAGTGGGTAGGATGGAACAGGATGGGCTGGAGCAGGACATGGGTTACCCAGATCCTTATTAAAGGACCGCGGGTCAGGCTTTGTGGAGGGAGCAGCAGCAAGCGACACGTGGCACCAGAGGTCAGGCGACAACACACGTGAAGTTCTGGAAATTGCTCCGGTGCCTCTGGACTTTCTGACTTTGGTGCCGCTTTCCAGCCCTCTCCAGCTCTTGCAGATTGGTCCTCCGTTAGCTCTGTTAGCCTCCGTTAGCCTCCAATTGCCTTGGAACTTTTGACGGACTTAACGAACGTTGAGCAAATAATTTCCAATTCAACTGTTAAGCCCGGAATTGTCTCGAACTTCGCTCCAAACATCATATAATTGCTCGATTATGCATGGAAACCTACATTAAGCACAAATACACAAATAATAATATTTCCAAAGCATAATTAACTCAAAAATAACACAAAATAGAAGAAAATTCTGGAAAAATTCGTGAAAATCTTGCGCTCATCATGTACAACTCAACTGCGAGTTTGAGCGGGAGGACAAATGAAGCTCAGCCGCGAGTAAACTCGAGTGGGGAGCATAAGCGCAGGTTGGCGCTGTGTATAACTCAATCGCGAGTAAACTTGAGCGAGGAGCATAAGTGCAGGTAGGCGTGGTGTACAACTCAACCGCGAGTATACTCGAGCGATCGAGAGGACAGAATGAAGCTCATCCGCGACTAAACTCAAGCAGGAGGACAAATGAAGCTCAGCCGCGAGTAATCTCGACCGGGGAACATACTTGCAGGTAGGCATTGTGTACAGCTCAACCGCGAGTAAACTCAAGTTTATAGAGCATGACTAATGTGTGTTTTTACTTGAGTAACGCGATCAGCGTGCTAAACAATGCTCTGGGCTTAGGTACAAGCTAAGCACGCTCAAGGCTTAGGTACAAGCCAAACCTTAAGCTCTCAAATCAACTTCTCGGAAAAGGAGCGTATTACACTTTAGCTTCCTTGGTGTAGCCCCCTGCTTCTCAAATGCAAGGGTTCATCTTGAAGTTGAGAAGTATCACTGGTTAATACTGGCTACCTGAAGTCTTAAGTGCATCATTCACAAATCAAACATATTTATGAATTTGATAAGATCATTATTAACAAATAAATCATGTTGATTTATAAACAAATAAATCATGTTGTCTCGTGTCCAATGTCAATTGAATAAATAATTGAATCTATATCAAGTGTATTTAACGCAAATTACGTAGCACGTAGCTCATGATGCCAAACAGAGCATGTCATAAAACTTATTACTTTAAAGAAAACATGGATAAATGATTATGAGAATCGAGAAATAATTATGAGGTTCTAACGTTGTCAATCATTTTTTCTTTATAACAGATATCGACTCATACATTATTGGAGTCCCGAGTAAATTTCCAGTAATAAAATAAGTACGCAAATTACTCATGAACTTTGATCAAGATAAATCCACAAAGTATGTGGTTGCCATGTTAAATACATGATCAACTATATGAAATACTTTTAATTGAGCACAATCGTGTAAGCTTAGTGTAGCATTTATCATACATTGGGTCATTTATGGTAGTTTTAACATGGCTACAAGCACAATTTAATCACAACTATTTCATTTTATACTAAATAGTCATTGTCACGATTAATATTTCTCGAGAATGTATCGGGGAATAAGCCCAATATCACAACTTGTTCACATTTTTCTCACTAATATTGGCATATCTATAGTGCTTGGCATTAACTTGTTTTTTGAAAATATTTATGGCTTGTAATATAGTACACACATGTAATGCATATTGTACTGTAATTTCGCACAATTATATTCAATATTAATTAAGAATGACCCTAAATGCTACACAAAAAACACTAAATACCACATTCATTTAAAAGTTTAATTACTAATTAATCCTTTTATAAAAATGAGTTACAATTAACCCTAAACTAATTACTAATTTATCTTTATCCTTTTATATAAAAGAATCTCAATTAATCCTCCTATAAATATATGTCAAACACTCCTTTACAATTAACTATAAACCCTAAACTTGTTTCTTTCCAACAATTTATTTAATGAATTTCGATCCGAATAATAACGTTCATGATGATTCTTCGGATTCTTCTTTTACGGTAAGTTGTTACCTATATTGTATTTTTTAAACAACTTGGCGATTTTCTTCAAAAAAATTTTAAAAACCTGGTGATTTTTGTCAAAAATTTTTTTAAAAAAGTGACGACTTTTTTCTACTTTTTAAAAAAAACTTGGCGATTTTTATCTTTTTTTACAAAACAAATGGGCGACTTTTTTCAAAATTTTTTACAAAACATGGCGATTTTTGTCAATTTTTTATAAAAAAGGGCGTCTTTTTTCATTTTTTAAATAAAAACTGGCGACTTGAGAACCTATTGAGCATATGAATCTTTTGTCCTAATCTTTTTTCATTATTTATGTGGAAGACCTTGGGCAATCCTTATCCCGTGTCCAGTTTCGCCTGCTTTTCCACCCAATTCAACAGCTCCTTCCCCAGTAGTCCTCCGTCAAAGGAAAAGAGGCGTCTCAAAGTGAGGAATATTCTTTTGATCGCAGCTGCAGCACCAGTTGTTCAAATCTCAGTCATGCTTATTTTCCTTTGTTATTACAGGAAAGTCTATGGGAAAGAAACTAATGCAGAGAATCCTACAGGTATGTAAATGCTCAAACTTGAACTCTTTGCTTCCCTCCCCAAACCTGACTCTGTTTTGAAAGCAGACCCCTTCATAAACGAGAAGGCTGGGAAGATAGTAATCTTTTTGCCGCTCTTTTCTTTTTCCTGCCAAATGAACTTAAAATTTCATTGAAAAAGATAGTAAGCTTCACAAAGAAACTTCTATTGATGATCTTGTTACTTTCTTCTTATCATTTGTAGGAATAGAATCAAAGGATGGAATGGAAAAGAAAACCCATTGGTCAGAGAGTAAAGATGATTCAGAAAATACAGTGGAGTTATAATTTTTCAACAAGGATAAGCCAGTATTTGATTTGGATGATTTGCTGAGGGCATCTGCTCAAGTTCTTGGGAAGGGAAAATTAGGCACAACATAGAAGGCAATGCTGGAATCAGGTCCTGGAGTGATTGTGAAGAGAGTGAAAGAGATGAATCAGGTCTTGGAGTGATTGGGAGAGCTTTAGGGGTTTAGGTCATCATAGTGCGTGTCAATGAAAAAGGGCTATTTTTTAATAAAATTATCCTAATTGATTTGATTTAGTTTAGTAAATGAGTGTTTTTTTTTAATAGAAGGAGGACAATTTGGCAAATAGAGTTATTTTAAAGTGTAGTCTTTTTTTTTTTAAATAGAAGGAGGACAGCTTGGTAACTTAACATATTAACTGATATTGTATTTATGGTTTTTCGGTGTAACATTTAGGAGTTTTGTTAATTAATTGTGAAATATCAAACAATCATAAGCAATGGTCATAAGTAATTGTCATATCGATACATTTTAACAGATGTACAATTAAGTACTCATATAATAATAACAACACACAAAAAGAGGGTACACGATGGAGGGAAAATATGGAAAGAATGCACCTCAAATAATAGGGAACCAGACCAAACTGGTTCTGAACTCGCTTTTGCTTTGATGTAGATGAACCGGGTCATGAACCCTGCTGGGAGCTGGTCGGTTCAGTTGAACCTTTAACGTTTCGTTAACTGCTTGTGAGGGAGTAAAACGGAAGCTAACGGAACTAGGGGAGCTGGGCGTAAATTTGATGAATCCCCAAGAGGCCTGAATGAAAGGCTGAAAGCTAAGTGGCGCTGCATCGTGGGTGACGTCTGCCACGTTAGTGCAAAGAAGACTTGCGTAGAAAACTGATCATCGTGCATCTGATCCAACTGCCCTGACGCATGAAGAGAACAGGTCGACGTCAGCCACTACAAGCGGCATGTGTGGGCTGAAGGCCGATGGCGGAAATTTTTCTAGTTCTGTACTCGTCCAGGCGCATCCGGTGGTGGTGTTCGATTTATGTTTCGGGTTATGAAAGGATCATTTTTGCTCGATGGAAGTGCTGCCAGCGCGTAACGGTGGAGCTCCGCCTCCAGTAACTTTAGGAGGCGCGTGTGGCCGCTGTGGTAGAACGATGACGATGATTTTTGCGTCATTGGCTTTGTTTGCTCAAGTTGCATCTAATGGGGGCCTCACTTTGCTGTTTCGATCTCGGTTTCTTTGCCTCGTTCATATGGATAACACGTACGCTTGTGTCTGTCAATGGAGTTCCGACACCCCCCGAATGGAATTCGACCGAAATTGACTGAGTCAATGAAGTCGTTCCGGCAAACCAACTGATGTGTCCAAAAAAAAAATCATGCCGGGGTGCCGAAAGTAGCCGGGGTTTGTTGGAGTTGCCATCCGGTGATTATGTTGTTGTTAGTAGTGGATATCTAGCTATAATCTGTAAAACAAAACACCGTGAGTTGGTAGGGAGAGCCCCCGCCAAAAATCCTCCGATGTGTTTTTCAGTACATTGTGTATAAAAAGGAGGATGCGTAGTCCCCAAATACGTGTATGATTCTGAATTAGAAAAAAAGAACTTTTCTTTATGAACTAGAGGGGGTTTTATACCTGAGGGGTGGGCTCAGCCCGTTGTGTATGGGTCTGGCCTAATCCTTCAGATATCATGTAAAATATAATAGGCTACTAAACGAGGCCCAAAACGTCATTGATGCGAATTCAAAATATGCACATCAATAATCAACTCAACTGTTAGTTATATATAACCCTTAATTATTATTATTTTTAACATGAATTATGTGGATGTGATGTACGGAGTATATTATGTATTTATATGGTTGCATTTATAAATTTGGATTTTGGAGTCCTATGGCGATTGCCCCTCTGGACATGGTTCATAGTCGGCCATGTCACAAGGGCTACTACGTATTTGACAAATATGACTTAAAAATGTACATCAGCATCACTTGTACTTTGTTTTCGATGCAAAGTTTTTACCAAAATGACAATATTAATGTTAACATTAGCATTATTGATAAAATAAAAAGTAAGCCCTACTTAAAAGATTGAAATACGAGCTTGGTACAACAAAATATCAAAGTAAAAATCTTTAGAGTGTTAAGTGTACGACAAAGTATCGAAGTGGGTGTAAAGTGGTTATCAAAATAGGTCAAATGTGAACACAAAACTAATTTTTGTCAAATTGTGAAGAATTTTTGTTTGAGTAATTTATAGATATCAAATTAAAATTAAAATTTATTTTTGTTAAGTATGAAATGTGGAGCATGTTTGATATTCTGTTGTCCATGATCTAAGCCACTGTGCTCCGACTTCTTAAATGCGGATTGGGTCCATCATAATAGCTGCCGCTACAAGAAAAGACCTCATAGTCAATTTAGGCTGCATGCCATTAAATCAATCTAAGAGCAGGATTAACAATAGAGATCATATTTGATCCTCATATACTACTCAACTTATTAAAAATAAATATAAAAGTTAATTTGATACTCATAAACTACTCAAACAAAAAAACACATATAACAGTTTGACACAAACCCCAATAGTCTTTAATAGTCCATCATCTTTATCTCTAATAATTTTAAATTTTGAAAAAAATCATTCGGTATCCAAATGAGTCAAACCAAGTCTCTATTTATTGATAAAAAATTATTCTTTTTAAAAATATATTTTTTAATTATTTTTAGAATTGCCAAAAAGCCAAAAAAAAAAAAAAGGAAAAAAAATTAGTAGGACCGGCCCTTATTTGGAAAGAGAGATAAATTGGCTTGGAAAGAGAAGGGCACATGAGCTACTTTTTCCGGAATAAGCGGTCTCTGGCTGAAATGGAAGAGGAGAAAATCAACATTGATTTCCTTTTGATTGGTGTGTGATACACCATTGTTTGTGAAAATCCCTCCTTTATTCCCATGTGATCCCCCGTTAAACCCCCTCTAAGAGGAGACTTGAGTCGTGAGTGCAGAAATTTGTAGGGAAGATATTTTTTGCAAATTAAGACGCAACCGCCGGGAAAAGCAGGGAAGGGTCCACAGTGCGCGCTTATTCATCAAAACCACCCAAAATGGCTCAACTCAGCCTCACAATTTCCATTCCATGCCTAAAAACCCTAATACTAGTATTAAAATTCTTCATGCTAGTAGGTAAATTGAACAACTTATCCCGACTAAACAACCCAAAAATTATAAGAGTATATTATTTGCTTATTAAAGAGGTCTGGGTGTGTGTTTTTGTAGGTGTTGTTTCGACGGCAAAATTTACAATAGTAAACAATTGCAGCCAGACGATATGGCCGGCTTCATCCACAAGTCAAGGTGCATCATTACCCATTGCTGGTATTACCCTTGAGCAAGGCCAGTTCAAGGACATAGACCTCCCATCCTCATGGAATGGCTGGATCTGGGGCCGGACTCTCTGTAGTAACCATAGCCGTTCCCAGAATGTCACTTGTGTCACTGGTGATTGTGGCTCCGGGAAGCTAGAATGCCCCGATGGTATGGCTAATTTATCCGCCACCACGCTGGTTGAGTTCTCGAAAGGCGGCTTCAATTACAATATGCTTGATTTCTACGATGTCTCTTTACTCAAAGGGTTCAATCTCCCGGTGCTGGTGACCCCACTTGGGGATGGGTCCAATTGTACTAGCACCGGATGTGTGGGGGACATTAACGGGGTCTGCCCGCGGGAATTGCAGGTGAACGGAACAGACGGGGAAGTTGTTGCGTGCATGAGCCCGTGCGCGGCCTTTAATCTAGACGTGTACTGTTGCCGTGGATCAGCAAAGTGCGAACCAACCTCGTACTCGCGTCTTTTCAAAAGCAGGTGTCCGACGTCATACAGTTACCAAAAAGATGACGCCACCAGTTCATTCTCGTGTGCAGGCACGGATTATGTTATTACATTCTGCCCATCTCCTCTCAATTCTAGGTAAAACTTGCATACCCTTTCCATTCTTATGCCTAAAGTCCTATCAAATTGTTTAGAAAATGTTAAATGTACACCAGATCTATTTTTGAGCGAAAAGAAATAATCAATTCATCCATCGATTTTGCATTGCGATTTACAAATTGAATCCAATTTGTTTAATATATATAGACCATTATAAGTAAATTTGGATCTATGTTTGGTACTCAAAGTATCTCCCTAACCAAATAGAGTCCACCTTTCCGGCCCCTTGTGTTGAAGAAAATAAGTATGTATGGAACTACTTTGGTCCCAAAACAACTGTCTTTTCTTGGAAGCATATCACCAAGTGTTTTTTGTCCTTCATTCCCTTTTACAAAATTACCTACCTACCCCTCTCTACATTTAAACTATACCAACCCCTCTCTCACTGCCTCTCTCCTTACTGTCTCCCTTCACGCTCAACCAACCCGCCTCCAAATTTGAAAGGACATATTCTACCGGAAAACTGAAAAAATTGAAAATTTATTCACTGGTATATATGTTTTGATTTCACAAAATAGCGGACCTGTGCCTAAACATCCGCCAAAACAGCCGCTACATGGAAACGGATGGTAAGCAATATAGCCGCGACATAGAAACGCTATAGTAGAACTGTCGCTCCTATTAAACGGACATACAACAAAACTTCCTCTAACATGTAGCGGCATTATTGCTAAACATCCGCTAGTGGATGTTTTACCCGTTTCGAAATTTTTAAACGAAAATTGCTATAAAATTCAATCTAAAAATAAAAATATATGCTCCCTTCGTCCCAAAATTATTGTCCTACTTTCCTTTTTCGTCAGTTCCAAAATAATTGTCTTATTTGAAACTTTCTTTTTTATGACAACACTTTTTCCACTTTACCCTTATTTTTTCATCCTACTTTAATTATGAGTCATATGCACATGTACATGAGCTTTGAAGGAAATTACACATCAAACTAATATTAATAATCCAGTCAAATATGTTTTTTTAAACCGTCCGCCAAGTCAACCCAGTCGATAATTTTGAGACGGAGGGAGTATATTATATAAGATTTCCTGAAAATGATCATTCCCATGAACATCTTCATTTTCATTGGGATTACAATCCATTACACAAGTTGAGTGGAGGGTTTAAAGTTTTTTTTGTTTTGAAAGATGATGACGAGGAATAGTTAGTGTTGGAGGGAGAGTGGGGTGGGAGTAATGGAGGGGGTGGTTGGTTGAGGGAGTAAATGAAGGAGTTTAATAGTTGGTTTCATCTGTTTAATGTATAGAGGGGTAGTTAGGTATTTTTAGCTATTAAACGGTGTTACGTGTAGGGTCACTTGGAAACTTGGAAAACTACTCACGTGCATTTATGTGAGTGTTGTGTAAAATCATTTAAATGCAATTCTCCTCATCAACTCACAATTTTTACGTTTTTAACAGCTTTGTTAGATCCAATTTCAGCCAAATTACAGGTTTCCCATCGTCCCAGAATTGCACCTCATATAACTGCAGTGGCATTACACCTGCAAGCTGGGGAATAGTAAATTCATCTCACCCACAATGCCCATCATATAACTGTGGAGGCGTTACAGTTGGCTACCCTTTCTGGCGGCAAGACAACACTTCTTCGACACAATATTGTGGCTACTCTGGCTTTGGTGTTAACTGTTCTACAACAGGAGGTCCCATCTTGCGCCTCCCTAATGATAGTTTCCATATTAGGAATATAAATTATGACAATCATACCCTCACCCTGGTCGATACTGATTATGTGAACCAAATGTGTCCAAGGGCACGCCATAACCTCAGTTTAGGAACCTTACCATTATATTATGTCCCCTCAAATTCAAACCTTAGCTTCCATTTCAACTGTAATTCTTCTCCTTCTTTTGCAACTCAAATTGCATGCTTGGGATCTAGTAGGAATCAGTCTTATGTTTCTTTGGTGGGGACCGAGTCAGATGATTTTAATTGGTTTGAAAACTGTGAAGAAAATGTGGTGGTGTCGGTGATGGATAGTGCAGTTGATCGAATCAATCTGAGCAGCACATTTGGGAGGGCCATGAATCAAGGGTTCATGCTGAATTGGATGGCCCCATCGGAGTGCCGGAAGTGCGAGACGTTTGGTGGGCGCTGTGGATCCAATAGACAGACTGGGAAGTTCTTGTGCTTTTGCGATGGTACAACAACAACCGGCCACTGCATGGGTATGTAAGTTTGTTATAGAAGTTACTAAGCTATTGCTAGGACCAATTGCATGTATATAAGATGAGGTTTACTTATACAAATCTTGTTGTGAAGGCATTTCATCAAATATACTGTAGATTGCATGCCTACAATTTAAACAATCATCAAAATACAAAGCCATTTTGGTATTACATACAAGACAGCAACTTAAAGAATTTGTTAACTGCTATTACTAAGAATTATATTAATCTGTTGGGCTTTCAGGCTTTGTTGATGAAAGTACTTATTTGAATTAAGGAACCGCATAAGGAAAACTGCATGGGAGTAATAAACATAGCATCTCATTTGACCGTGTAATAAACATAGCATCATTTTAAGTAGCAGTCAAGAAAGATCTGTAACCATTTGATACCTTAATTAACATAAGCTTCTTTTTTTTATTTCCAAGCAACTTCAAGAGGAAACTGTGGAACTATCAAGAAAATGCTTGGTTCATGCACAATCATGTAAAACATGTCTCCTTGATTCAGTAAAATACTCTATAACTTTTCCTTTTTGGTTTTTCTTGTGTAGAATGGTCGGCTAATCTTCTTTTCATAGGTAAGTATGGTCTCTAGGTATGGTTAGCCAAATCTGTCGTGAACTTACTTTCTTAGTTGACTAACATTTCCTACCACTAAGTAAGTTTGATTAGTCACCATTCTATCGAGCTTCCCTTCCAGACTTATAGGCACACACCAGTATAATACCTGGGATGCAGTTCCTGATCACTAATTTAGCTCTGTGACTAAGGAAGCTGACCACTTTGGTGGTATCTAGCTAGATGATTGAGATAAACAATTTCTCCACCTAGTCTGCTGATTCTTGCTTAATTCAGATCCTCTTGATATTGATGCTTCTTTTGTAGTCTTAGTTTAGTATAAATCTTGTGTTGGTCTTGTATGATATGTGCACCAGGATATAAATCTTTTATATCAAGCAAGATAAAGGATAAAAGAACTTGAAAAGCAAATGCTTGATTTTAAGCTATAGTAATTGAAAGAAATTATTTTCCCTGGTGTAGTATACCTCGAAGCATTGTTTCACAAGCTTATCCTAACTCCTTCTATTTCTACATGTTTTAATTAATCTCTTCAATATAGAGGCCTCAGGGCAAATGGCATTTCACTACCCCAACTGTTTTGCCATGTGGCTTAGTTCTCAAGATTTCAAGTCCGTCTCTAGACTGTTAATGATTTTTGATACGAATACATCTAGCACAATATTGTGGTGCTCGGCTAAAAAAGGTAAGAAATAGTTTATCTACTTTTCTAACGAAGAACCAGTCTGTCTAACTTTTGTACTGTTTTGTTTCAATGTAAATCCATCTACTAGGAAAATACAAAGAGGATAAAATATAGCAACATAACTTGTTCCAGTTGGCAGTAGCGACAGGATTCTAGGATATGCATCCTTTAATGTCCTATACCCATAATGATCCATGTAACCATATCACCCATTCAGCTGTTTAAGCTAGGTTGGATCTGAACAGCACAATTCAGCTGATCGGAAACTTGTATCTTGTCATGTGTTTTGCGGATCTAATCTTATACTACTCATATACTGTTGATTGACTGCATTTCAACATGAATGATTATCATATTAATTAAGCATCCATGTACTGTTATATGCACTCTTGAGCTCTCTCTTTACTAGGAACATCTTTGGGGTCCACTAATTTGTTATTGTTCCCTGATTATATTTCCATCTAATGTGTTTATCGCAATTGTTTTTTTTTCTGGCAGGCTCCGAAGCCAAGACTCTGCTTTTGAAGATCGGGATAGGTACCACTTTCTTTATCTTCAACAACTTCAACTGATCTTTCTGTGGTAGTAGTTAATACTCCCTCCATCCCTAAATTTGTGTGGATTTTTAGTCTTTAAAGGAAATTAAGGTAGTTGACTTTTAAATAGTTTTACTTTTCTTTAGACTACTAGAAAATTGCTTTTACGTGACTGAAAAAAATCGCTAATACTAAAAAACCATCGCCTTAGATTATATGCGATGGTCAAAATAATCATCAGTTCCATCACATAAAGCATTGTCGCCAAAACTTTAAGTGCTTGTACAAGCAGCGCCTTATCTCATAGATTTTAGGTGATGGCGTAAACAATTGCCAAACATAAAAAATAATATTTATATTTTTAATTCATAAAAATACATAGCCATCGCATAATCCATTAAAAGGCGAGTGTTAAACCATCACATTAGTACTAAATAAGTGATTGCTAAAGCAATCACCTTGTTCATAATACGTGATTGTTTTGCCATCACCTAGTTTGGAATAGGTGATTGTTTGTTTTTTTAACTATTTCTTTAGAGAGCCATAAGTGATTGTTTTGACCATCACATTATCTAGGAGTACGTAATTGCTTTGGCCATCATTTTATCTGATGATACACGATTGATTTGGTCATCGCTTTATCTCCAAATGTGCAATTGCCTTTATAATCACTTTATTTTGGAGTACGTGATTGTTTTTCTCATTGCATTATCTCAGTATATGCGATTGTTTTGGCCATCGCTTTATATCGAAGCACACGATTGCATTAACTATCACTTTATTGCTCATATGTGACATCACATAATTCTTTATACGTGATTGTAACTGCCATCGCATTAGCTCCTATTAAGGGATGGTGATAGCATTCACCAAAAAGCAATGGAAAAAGATATCGCGAAAAAAAAGATTAAGTGATGGTTTCAAAAGCCATCGCAACCAACAATCGCGAAAAATTAATTTTTTACAAATGCAATCACTTATTTACAAAAACCATCACATTATCGTACAATTTACTGTGGGGTCTATTTTCTTTGGCCAATTCCCCACAAAATATTTAAAGTTGATGGCCCTCGTGATTGTAAAGCAATCACATGTACATTAGGCGAGTGTATAAAAACAATATGGTAAAAAGCAATCGCGAAAAAGAGAAATAGGTGATGGTTTCAAAAGACATCGCAACATACAATGGCGCAAAAACAATTTCTAGTATATGCATAAATTTCCCTAGTCTCCACTATAAATCATAGACATAGCAAGTGCACATTTGGACAGAATACTTGGCAAAGGTGAATTTATCAAACCCATTATAACAATGACACTCATTAGCGACTTTTTTCTTTCTTGTTCTTAAGTGACTCATTTAGGGATGGAGGTAGTATTTTGGACAGAACGTGTACTTCTACATTGTTGGTTTCACTGTATTGTAACAAATATTTTTTCTATCTCTTTTAGGGGCTGGATCTGCATTAATTGGGTTCCTACTCATTAGTTTCATATTTTACTATAAAATGAGGAAGTCTTTATCATGGGAGTTAGTGGCCTTTTGGAGAAGGAATGCATTGCATGACAAAAAGGTTGAGGCGTTTATCCTTCAGTATGGAGCCTCTACTCCAAAAAGATACAGGTATTCGGATATCAAGAGAATGACCAACTCATTCAAAGATAAACTAGGTCAGGGAGGTTATGGAATTGTGTTTAAAGGAAAGCTAGCAGATAACCGTCTTGTGGCAGTGAAGGTTCTGAACGCGTCCAAAGGGAATGGAGAAGAATTTATGAATGAGGTTGCAAGCATTGGGAGGACTTCTCATGTTAACATTGTCACTCTACTGGGATTTTGTTATGAAGGTCGAAAAAGAGCTCTTATTTATGAGTTTATGCCCAATGGGTCCCTAGACAAATTTATATACGAAAATAATCATGAGGAAGCGAGGCCACATCTCGGAGTGGAAAAACTGTATGAAATTGTGCTTGGAATAGCCCGAGGACTTGAATACTTACATTTTGGATGCAACACTCGTATTCTGCATTTGGACATAAAGCCACACAACATCCTTCTAGATGCGGACTTTTGCCCAAAGATAGCTGATTTTGGGCTTGCTAAACTCTTCACCAAAACAAAGAGTAACGTATCCATGTTGGAAGCAAGAGGTACTATTGGGTATATTGCTCCAGAAGTATTAAACAGAAACTTGGGTGGAGTCTCACACAAATCTGATGCTTACAGCTATGGAATGATGGTAATAGAAATGGTTGGTGGAAGAAAAAATGTTATTGCTGAAGGAGTTCCGACTAGCGAGATATATCTTCCATACTGGATGTACAAGCGGCTTGAGCGAGATGAAGACCTCCAATTGCAGGAGGGGTCAATGACCCTGGTTGAAAATGAAATTGCAAGGAAGATGATATTAGTGGGGTTATGGTGCATACAAACGGATCCATCTCAAAGACCATCAATGAATAAGGTGATTGAGATGTTGGAAGGAAGCTTGGAAGCTTTGGAAGTTCCACCAAGACCCTTCTCCTCTTCTTCTCCAACACGGCCAACAACAAATACATCTACTGCATCATTTTAGTAAATGTTGCATAAATAATAAATTTATCGGTAGTGAAAGTGATTGAAGATTTCTGAAAAGTCCATTGTTCGATCGCATTTATAGAATTGAAACACTAGTTTTAACACGCTTGCAAATTGCAATGCTAGATAGAGTTTACTTGCTGTTAGATGATTGCTATGATAACCATCGTCAATGGTGTTGGTGGGTTTTATGGCAATTGGCAAGTCCAGTGTTTATATTGGAGTAGGAACTTGAATGGCATAGTTCATGACTTCATGTCGTGTGGGTTTATAAGCACCACCAATGGTGGTTATTGAAGGATATATCTAAACATATATCATACAAGTTCTTTATCAATACAATAATCATGAGTTATTTTGTGCAAACTTGAACATCGTGCGAAGCGGAAGAATTTCACTTGAGTTATGATCTTCGTATGTCACGATCTACAAACCTGCAAGTCTCTCTCGTCAGATTGATATCACGGAGCACGGATATCAATTTTTGTTCACACCGTAAATCCAAACCTCTTGATGGTTAGGCTAGAGGAAGTATTTTTGTGAGATAGAATTAAGAGGAGAGAGGAGGGTGGCCAACTTCTTTTGGCGTGTAATTCATGTAGGGTTTTATCCCCTTAGTTGTCCTATTTATATTATTACTAAGAAACCCTATTTCTTGTAGGTTAAGTCAATTTTAAACCCATTTGGATTAGGAAACTAATTAACCAATTAATAATAATATAAATATATTCCATGTGGGCGTGACTAAATAATAAGGGCCACAAGCCCAATTACTAACATCTCCCACTCGTACACATGGACTCACCTCTCTAACCACATCGTATCATCAAAACCCGTTAAACACTACCTCTTCATACTGGAAGTGAAGCGTGCGACATGACGAGAAAGATAAAGGGTGGAGCGCCATACCAAATCACCATCTGACCAGCATAGAACGTCCTCGTTAGAAAACAAAACTCGTCTATACCCCAGACTGTATATATGGATCAATTTAAGCATCCTCAATCCCTCAAGAGTGGTGCTTAAAACTTAATATGTTTGTGTATCAAGATCATCACCATGGCATTGAAACACAAAAATAGAGATGCATATCATACTATCTTCTTTAGACACTCATATCAATCACTCTTGGTTAATTGCTTTCCCAGCAATGCTCCGTAGGATTGTATGTGCATAGCCCATTGGTCGGCATGCCAAAGTAGCATCATCAACGTCCAAGTTCATGATATAGTTCTAAGTCACATATGGTATAATCGTGACCTGGATTTGATCACTAGAACTCACACAATGATGAAGCAGTGATCATTCAATCACTTTCTTAAGTCGCATTATAGTCACATATAATATAAAGTGTATGCTATGACGGAACTCCCACACGAAGTAGGCATGTCATGCTCAAACGTCATACGAACATTAGTCTAGCCGCCCTTCTGGCGTCTAACCTGAGTACTTAAAACTAGTCACTCTTCTAGTGTTCCTTTTAAGATCTCACATTCGGACTTTTCCTTGGGATATGAAGTCGACCTTATAAAAGGTCTCATCTTGGCCGTATGCCAAGGCGATAAATGTAATGTCATTTGCATACCCCCCTTCGTAGGTACCAAAGACTTTTACTATCTCAACTTGCTCGCCCAACTAGCGACAAGGTGAATTACCCGTGTGAGAGGACCAATTCAATATCCACGACATCTTTTTAATCAAAAATATATATGCTACACAATTTCATATTGAAACATCCAATTAACATATAAAAGGAATAAAATGAAACTGCAATTTATTCAAACGATAATGAAAAATAATAATCAAATGTCAACAAAAGTGTTCTCAGAATAAAAGTCAAATCTTACGAAGCCCTAGACCCAACATGTGATCCTGAAAGATCTCTCTAGCTAGAGGCTTAGTCATAGGGTCAGCCAACATGCTTCTAGTAGGAATATATTCTAGAACAACTTTCTTTTCTGCAACCAAGTTTCTAGTGAAATGATATTTGATGTTAATGTGTTTTGTCTTCCCATGATATTTGGGATCTTTAGTGTAACCTAAAGCAGCCATGCTATCACAAGCAATGACTACAGGACGATCCACATGCGTCGTAACATTAAGATGTTGAAGAAAACTCCTCAACCATACAACTTCTTGAACCGCAGCTGAGCAAGCCATGTACTCTGACTCCATCGTAGATAAGGCGGTGCTAGTCTGTCGCTTGCTACTCCAAGAGATAGCCCCACCACTAAGGAGGAAAGCGTAGCCCGAAGTAGATTTATAACCATCTACATCTCCAGCCCAATCCGCGTCAGTGAAACCTTTCAAGCTCAAATCCCCACCTTGGTAACATATGGTTAAATTTGTGGTTCTCACCAAGTAATGCAGAACCCTCTTCACTGCCATCCAGTGTTGAGGTCCAGGGTTACTTTGGAATCGACTCAACATCCCAACTGCAAAGCATAGGTCAGGCCGAGTACACACCATAGCATACATCAAGCTTCCTACCGCATTCGCATAAGTAGTCGTAGACATTCTCTTCTTCTCTTCTTCATTCTTAGGGCATTGGTTTGTACTAAGGACACATCCCTTTTCCATTGGAGTGACAACGAGTTTTGAGTTAGTCATGCCAAATCGTTCGATAACTTTCTTAATGTAAGTCTCTTGAGATAAACCGAGAAATCTTTTTGAACGATCCCTAATGACTTTTACTCCAAGCACATAGCTTGCTTCACCCATGTCTGTCATATCGAAAAGCGTAGACAGCCACTCTTTAGTGGCATTTATCATCTCCATGTCATTCCCAGCTAGTAGGATGTCATCAACATATAATGACAAAATCAAGATCTTTTTCTTGGATCGTTTAACATACACACAGTGGTCTTCCTCAATCATCACAAAGCCAATTGAGGTTATCGCTTGATGAAAGCGAATGTACCACTGTCTAGATGATTGTTTGAGACCATAGATGGAACGTTTGAGTCGGCACACTTTGCGCTCTTGTCCCTTGACTTCAAAATCCTCTGGTTGAGTCATATAAATCTCTTCATCTAGTTCTCCATATCGAAAAGCGCAGACAGCCACTCTTTAGTGGCATTTATCATCTCCATGTCATTCCCAGCTAGTAGGATGTCATCAACATATAATGACAAAATCAAGATCTTTTTCTTGGATCGTTTAACATACACATAGAAGTCTTCCTCAATCATCACAAAGCCAATTGAGGTTATCGCTTGATGAAAGCGAATGTACCACTGTCTAGATGATTGTTTGAGACCATAGATGGAACGTTTGAGTCGGCACACTTTGCGCTCTTGTCCCTTGACTTCAAAATCCTCTGGTTGAGTCATATAAATCTCTTCATCTAGTTCTCCATTGAGAAAAACAGTTTTAACATCCATCTGATAAAGTTCTAGATTCATGTGCGCTACTATCGCTAGGATTAGGCGAACAGAGGAAAATCTCACCACAGGGGAGAATGTCTCCTCATAGTCTAAACCCTCTCTTTGGGTAAAGCCTTTCGCCACAAGACGTGCCTTATATTTGTCAATTGATCCATCTGCCTTTCTTTTGACTTTGAAAACCCATTTGTTTCCAATAGTCTTGCGACCTTGCAGAAGATCAACTAACTCCCAAACCTGATTCTTTTTCATAGAGGAAATTTCATCTTCCATTGCAGTCATCCATTCATTGTTTGTAGGTAAAGAAAGAGCTTCTTTGAACGATGTAGGCTCACTAGAATTGAAAGAAGTAGTTAGGAAAGATTTTTCTTCGATCGCGAATCGACGACGAGGTATATTTCCACGTTTACTTCTTCGCTCTAGTATCGGACTCCCACTAGAATCCATACTCCCACTCGGATGAAGATCACCTTGACTCTCATTGGTGACTTCCATAGGCTCAACCTCATGTTGTACCGTAGGATTAGGTTGAGGCAATTCCCCACCTTCGCCAAAAGATGTCACATGTTCTTCTTCCATCTCAAAAAGTTCAAAGTCTTTCCTAACTTCACCTATCTGTGGGAAATCATTCTCAATGAAATCAACATTGCGCGACTCTGATTCAGTCATTTCTACGTCAGGTTTTCCACCGTATATAACATAACCCTTTGAGGTATCTGAATACCTTATGAAAACACACTTGTTTCCTCTAGGGCCTAGTTTTCCAAACTTATTGGAGGTACTATGGACATAATCTGCACAACCCCAAGGATGAAGATGCCTCAATTTAGGCTTCTCACCTTTCCAGAGTTCATAAGGGGTTGTGGGAACTGACTTAGAAGGCACTCGGTTAAGTATGTAGGCGGAAGTCATTAGCGCATCCCCCCAAAACGAAATTGGGAGGTTGGCCTGTGCCATCATTGACCTAACCATTTCCAACAATGTTCGATTCCTTCGTTCTGCAACACCATTTTGTTGCGGAGTTCTAGGAATTGTCAACTGTCGACGTATTCCCTTTTTTTCACACAATTCTTTAAATTGATTAGATAAATACTCACGGCCCCAGTCAGTTCTAAAAGTTTTTAAGCTTTTATCTTTTTGATTCTTAACCTCTGCGAGAAAGCGCTTAAAACACTTGAGAGCTTCATCGCGGTGAGAAATAAGGTAAACATAACCATAGCGTGTGTAGTCATCGATAAAAGTGAGAAAATAGGAAGCTCCATGACGTGCCTTAACATTCATTGGTCCGCAAATGTCTGAATGGACTAACTCTAATGGATGTGTGGCTCTTTTTGCCTTACCAAAAGGCTTTCGGCAAGCTTTTCCTGCCAAACAAGATTCACACAAGGGTAGGTTGACTTTATTGAGAGACCCCAATAGGCCTTTTCTAGCCAATCTAGTCATCTTATCTTTTCCTATATGTCCAAGTCTAGCATGCCATAACTCAGAATTAGAATCATCATAAATCATGCAAGAAGAAGAATTAACAGAAGAATTATGGGAATCCAACAAATCTAATTTAAAGAAATTATCTGACAAGAAATCATGTCCCGAAATCTCATCACCAAAACAAATATCCAAGTGATCATTACTAAAATTAAAAGAATATCCATGTCCTAGCAATTGTACTACTGATTATAGATTATGTCGAATTCTAGGTGTATAAAGAACTTCATGAAGAGTCAATGTGCGTCTACTCCGCAATTGAAATTGGTATAAGCCAACTCCTTTGACTTCAACAGACGAACTATTTCTCATGAAAATTCTTCTTGTACCCGCATGAACTTTTTGATAATCTACAAATCCTTCTCGATCCCTCGTCACATGTTTGGTTGAGCCTGAGTCTACAATCCACACAGGGAGAGAGTCAACTAATAAAACATGAGAGCAAACACAACTTTGCATGGAGATAGGATTAAGTGATACCTTCTTGGGCTCATGACAAGTTCGAGCAAAATGACCCAAGGCACCACAGTTGTAGCACTTTTGCTTAGCAATATTCTTTTTGCCTCTACGGCGTTTAGCAATCTTGTCACTTTTGGGGGCTAAATTCTGAGTCTTTTTGCCTTTAGCTTGTTTCTTGCGTTGCCCGTGTGGCTTGCGTGGACCCTCAAGGGAAACAAGAGCAAGATCACGAGTCGCGGCACTTATCGCGCAATTCGCTTCATGACACTCAGCCTCAAGCTCAACATGGTGAGATACATCTGCAAAAGTCTGAATAAAGTCGGTATGAGTCAAGATACACCTCAAACCACTCCAAGAGTAAGGAAGTAAAAGAATCACCGCTTGAACTTGCTGTTCATCAGATAAGATAGAACCAGCAGCCTTAAGATCACGAATCATTCCGGACATCTCGCATAGTTGTTCAAGAATGTTACGTTTCTGGTCAATCTTATAGCTTTCAAACTTGTAAGTCAAAGTCCTTAACTTTGTAGCAGAAGTATTCCCATAAAGGTACTTAATGTCGTCCCACATTTGTTTTGCAGTCAGGCAATCCTCAAATTCGCCAATCAGATCATTATGCATGCTACTCAGCATAGTAAAGCGTGCACATCGATCTTTCTTTTTTCCATTCAAGGAATTCCTGCATTTTCTGGCGATGTTGGGCGATGGTCAAATTACCCATCTCTGGTTCTACCATCACAATATCTAGGTTGTCAAGAACCTTTTGCTCATTTAGCAAATACGTGATTTTCCTTTGCCAAACACTATAATTTGTGCCATCCAATTTCTCACCATTGTTAAGGTCAGCGATTATATTCTGAGAAGTCATTTCACTACAATTTATTGCAAAAATAAGACATAAGCATATATATATTTCGATTAACTTTTTGTTCTAAAAAATTAATTACTAAATATAATCTCATCATACACGTAAGGAGGGAAAATCTGTGAGGCTCGTAATCACAACCAAAGCATGCACAACGTGAAAATATTCATAAATTGATAATTTACACAAAAGAAATAAGATAGAACAAATCCATCAAACACATATCATGTACATAAATATTTTCACTATTGAAAAATAAAATTATTGGGTCTCGTATAGTCCCAATCGCAATTTTAGAGCCCAAAACGACAATTAAATATGCTAAAAATGACTTAAAAATAGTTTAAAATTCACACAGAATTTTAAAAAATTCCAGAACAGTCCTAAACAGCCCTAAATAGTCACAGAATGACAAAACAACCCCTAGATATTATTTTTTAATTTTTTAAAAAATCAGAAAACATGTTTTTATACACTTAAAAAGCAAAAACAAATATTTACAGGCTGAATTGATCAAAACAGAGGCCACCATTGGACTCAGAATGCAAAAATATGTCTAGACGAGCCGACCGTTTCCAAAACGGAGCTCTGGAGACGTCACACGTGCCCTCACGCGCCACCTGCGCGTGTGGGCTTCCATGGACAGGCTGACTGGGCGTAGGGTTGACGTCACCGATGACGTTGTAGCTGACTAGGCAGGGCTGACGTCATGTTGACGTCACTGATGATGTGGTAGATGACGTGGCAAGGGCTGACGTCACTAATGACATCATCAAAAACGAGTCACTGGGTGGGTCACACTGCTGACGTGGCAGGTGACTGGGTATTCTCCCACGACTTCTTCCACGCGCTCAGCTAAAGCGTGACGTCCACGCGCCGCCTTCCGGTGCTCCGATGATCTCACGAACGATGGCGTTGGATTCCTCTCATCGAGTACTTTCTAGTGATGTACTTTTTACATCAAAAGGAGTGCCACAAAAGGCACGTACGTCGAGGCGAGAGTGGGGGGTCGTTTTGACGTCATTTTTAACCCTAAAAATCGATTCGCGAACGTGATCCGCGAACCAACTTCGCGAGGCCATAAAACGTTTATTTTAAGTCCAATTTAAGCATATAATATGTCGTTGGAAAGCCCTCGCGGAGTACTACAATTACAGTTTATAAAATCATGATTTTACAGAACATAAACAGGTCATAACAGCATGCAAAGTTTCAGAAAAAACAATTTTCAACAAAACTTGGATTTGCGATATTTTGAAAAATACCCAATGGAATTCAACGATAATTTAGTATGTTGTTCGCCTCGTCGTAGGGAACTCAGACATATAAATTTTTCTCGAAAATAAAAAAGTTTTACACATAAAATAATAAAACCCATTTGTTTCGTTATGAGGTAAAACTTTTAAACAAACCCAAAAACAAAAGCATGCGATTCATGGCATAACGATACAAGCAATCAAACATATAGACTCTGATACCAATGAAGGATATATCTAAATATATATCATATAAGTTCGTTATCAAGACAATAATCATGAGTTACCTTGTGCGAACTTGAACCTTGTGCGAAGCGGAAGAATTTCTCTTGAGCTACGATCTTCGTATGTCACGATCTACAAACCTGCAACGGATTGATATCATAGAGCACGGATATCAATTCTGGTTCACACCGCAAATCCAAGCCTCTTGATGGTTAGGCTAGAGGAAGTATTTTGGTGAGATAGAATTAAGAGGAGAGAGGAGGGTGGCCAACTTCTTTTGGCATGTAATTCATGTAGGGTTTTATCTCCTTAGTTGCCCCATTTATATTATTACCAAGAAACCCTATTTCTTGTAGGTTAAGTCAATCTTAAACCAATTCAGATTAGGAAACTAATTAACCAATTAATAATAATATAAATATATTCCATGTGGACGAAACTAAATAATCGGGCCACAAGCCCAATTAGTAACAGTTACGAATACCAAATGGCTTAATAACTCCTAACCATCAGGAGAGTTTGGGGAGGATCCCAAAATTGATGATTCAGCATTTGGGTTCCCAAACTGGTGAAGGAAAAAAAGCTACCGGTAAGAATCCCGTGCGAGCCACGGAAGGATGTGGTTTGTACGTGTCATACACGCGCGCAAGGAGTGACGTGGAAGGGGAACATGTTCTGCAACCTCCTTCTCTCTCTCTATTCTATCCCTTTCATTCTCTCTCCATTTTCCTGTTTTTTTTTCACCTTTTCTTTTCGTTCTTTGATGTGTGTGTTTGTGATTGTGTTAAGGTAAAGATAGGGAGCGTAATTTAAGAATATTTTTGATATTTATATATATTAAAATGTTTAAGCTACACTTAATAAATTTGGAGAAATATGTTTGCCAAACGACCCACTCTCTCAAACGACCATCTCTTTCTCACTTTCACACACAATCAATCTCTCTCTCTCTCTCTCTCTCACATACAACCCATCTCTCTCCCCTAGACCCGTTCTTCTCCTCCGAACCAGAGCACTCCAACACTAAGGCCAAATTCCTCCATTAAACTCGATAACCCCAATGGTTAATTCCAATGGCGTCAAACTCCTGTCTTGCCTAGGTCGCCGCTCTCCCGATGCTCCGTCCCCTGTACTCTCTCTTGCCACACCTGTGAACTCTTCTTTGGGTGACCCGGACCTCTAGATTCGAATCCAACCCATTTGTCTGGTTTTTCAACCCAGTTCTTCTTTCATTTTAACCTGTTTTCTTGTTGGGTAACCTGTGATCTTTTTGATGGATTGTCCGCTCCAGTAGCCTCGTTTTTGTTATTTTGGGACTCCCTCTCATGGATTTAGATCCATAAAATCGTTCTAATGGAGACCTACTCCAATCATTATATAATCTATTGTTTAGTATTGCCACTTAGCTTTAAACATGTACTACTTTATATTGAGTCTGATCTCTGATGTGTATTTTGGACTTATTTTCTTGTTTATCCTATTTTCCTCTCAATCTCGGACTTATTTTATCAAACCATTAAGGCTTAAATCATAAATTGGTCACCCTACTTTCCAGCTTTTTGCAATATAATCACTCTACTATTTTTTTTCTCACTTTAATCATTGTACTTGACATTTGTTTCACGTTCATCACTCCATCCAATTTTTTGGATGAAAAATTTATAATTTTTTCAAAAACCCAAAAATACCCCTACATATATCACATGCTAGTCACGTTCATTACCACACCTCAAACTTCGTCTTCAACCTTGAGATGTGCTCCTGCCTCACCCACCAACACCCACCAATCCACCACCATTGAAACTCTAAAACCTCAATTAACTAATACAAAAGTTTGATTTGGGCAGCAATCAATTCCCCAAACATAATTTCGAAATTTCAAATGGACAATCAAACCACATCGAAGAAAAACAGTATGAGCAATCTACAAAATCTTCATTAATTTCAATCAAAAATTTCAATTCCTCTAATCTTATACATCTATCACTCACTAACAAGCATAAAAACAAAAACCCAGAATTGAAACCCTAAAACCCCAATTAACATCACCATCATCGGCGAACACATGTAGAATCAACGAACTCCAAACCCCATCGTTTTTAAAATTCTCTGAGCTTTTAGAAGTTTTAAAGATGAGAGATCTCAAATGGAAGTTGACTTACCCAATTTTTCCTCCGAATGGAAGTGGGTGTGAAGGATTTGGGACAGAATTGGGAGCGGTGAATGTGGTGGGGGTGGTGGGGGTGGTTTTGTTTCGGGAAGGATGGTGGAGAGAAGGTTGATGCAAGAACAGGCCTTGGAGATGGACTCCCACTAGGAATGCATTGGGTCGGTATTGGTCGTGGTGTTGCAAGTAATAGTGGTGTCTGTGTTGTGCGAGCCATTGCGGTGGTTGTGAAGGTGGTTAGGGTTTAGATCTTTCACAGATGTGGAGGAAGACGGAAAATCGACGGAGTTATGGTGGAACCGAAGACTGGAAGAGAGAAGAGAGAAGAGAGAAGAGCTGGTCCAATGGTCTGTGGAGGCGTGTCGCGTGCGTGGAAGAGATGAGGAGGTCGGTGGCGATGGAGGCTGGAGGAGTTGGACTACTCTTGCCGTCGTTTCTTGAGCAACTAGAGGGATGAGAGAGAGGGAGAGGAGCCGGGAATGAGAGAGTTAGACAGGGAGAGAAGCCGAGAATGAGAGAGTTAGATAGGGCACTGGCTAAGATTGGGTTATGATTTGATAATAAATTAAAGAAGGATTAAATAACAATTTGATAATAAATTAAAGAAGGCTTAAACATATTAAATAATTTGGTCTTTTAGTTTGACCCCTTAATTATTCATAATTTAAATTGAAAACCTTTAACATTAGTAAGGGTATTTTGGTTATTTCAAACATTTCCGTCCATTTAACTAACGAAAATTATCTCCAGTGACCTTATTGACTTGATTGGCCAAGTACAATGATTAAAGTGAGAAAAAAAATAGTAGAGTGATCATATTGCAAAAAGCTGGAAAGTAGGGTGATCAATTTGTGATTTAAGCCAACCATTAAAAAACAAGGGCAAAATTTATAATCTGTTCATTTTCCAAAGTTTTCAACCCCTTCATTACTTAGTTATTTTTTTTCAACCGCAAGAGGTTATTTTTTGAAATATTGTTATGAAAATGTCATTGTCTCCTTTAACAGCTCTAACAAACACATTGGATTCGAAAAATCACCATTGTTAGGTAACAAAACGGGCATCAATCTGTTCGGTCAGGTCGCGGGGGCAGCGCCCCTTCGTGGGGGCTTGGGGTCAACGCTTCCAAAAGGTAAACGTGTTTTCTGATTCATTAAGTACGAAACTTTAATGAAAATATGTTGGGTTTGAGGATTTTCACAGTAGGGACGAAAGTGAAGGAGAAGGGATAAGAAGGCTTACGACGGAGGAGAAGGGATAAGAAGGCTTACGACGGAGGAGAAGGAAGAAGAAGACTGAGGACATGGTTTGGTTCATTACGATTTTGAATCGCGATGCAAAAATATCATATTAAATTAATGAATTGCGGTGCAAATATTGATGTATCACGATGCAAATAGACTAGATCATTAAAATGATGAATCGTGGTGCAAAAATATCAGATTAAATTGATGAATTGCGGTGTAAACATTGATGTATCGCTGTATAATAGACTATGCAATTAAAATGATGAATTACGGTACAAAAATTAATGCAATTAAACTGATGAATCGCGGTGCAAATAGACTAGCAATTAAAATGATGAATCGTGGTGTAAAAATTTATACAACAGACCAATTTTTCCAAAAAACAAAGCACGCAAGTACACTAACAAGTATATTGCCACTCAGAACCTTAATTTGCTTGTTAGCAAGTTATAAAAGAATTGTAAAGGAGACAACTATTCTCATTATAAAATCCATATCTACACGGTTATTTAAAGTCTCTAATATCAAATAATAATTTTTGGCCAACATAATTTTTATTATTCTATCTGTCCCAAAAAAAATTAAGTTATATTCGATAAGTTAAATTTCATAATTCCATAGTTTTGTGTTTTATATTTCTATTAAATAGAAATTAATTTTTACATTTTTATATGACACATTAGCTAAATATCACATTTGAAAATTTAACTAATATTTTATTTTTTAAAATAGAGGTTTACAACTTAATTTAGTAATATGACACATTTTTGAAGACAAACAAAAATATAATTGTGATTTTTCTTTTTAAGAGGAACGGGGCATCTATGAACCTAAAGTAAAACGGAGTAAACCATTTTGAAATGCACCTGCTCAATTGACAAATTACTTTATTGAATCTTCTTCTCTGTCAACATACATATGTACCTTGAATAATCACATTCTTGAATGGTCTAATGCAAATGTCTCTTTCACAATTAAATATGACTGACATTTCTAACTTGAGCTTCTTTCCACAGATCAAGGATTTATAAATTAATGAATTGGCACACTCGACTCGATAGTTAATTTTCTTTTTTTCTTTAATTTATTTGTAATCTTTTCTTAAGTTAAGTTTATCAACTCATTAATATTTTAATTTTACCTTCCACATCAATATATTGATTATTCTCAAATATTATTGTAATTATAATCAACTACGATGTTAATTATATATCTCTTACTCCATTCGTTCTAAACAAAGAGACCCTATTTAAAAGTTAAACTTTTTAAAAAATAATAATCTAAACAATTCATTAATAATTAAATGATACTTTTATCTTTTAATTTTTAAAAATAAACACTTAAAAAAATATTTTAAAATAAAACAGTAAACCATTTTGAAATGCACCTGCTCAATTCACCAACTTACTTTCTCTATTGAATCTTCTTCTCTATCAACATACATGTAGGTTGACTAATCACATTATTGAATGGTCTAATGCAAATGTCTCTTTCGCAATTGAATGTGAAAATCCACAAGTGGGGACTTTTCCCCAAAACTTGTTTTGAATAATATATCAAGCTAAAAATAACTAGTATTTTATTTTCAGAAGAACTTTTCTATCATATATTTTTCTAATGACAATTATGCTTTCATTTGAATCATCTTGTATTCTTCTTCTTCCATTTTATTTTTCGTCGAATTATTTTTATTTTGTTTTTTGAATTTTTGATAGGGAAGACGAAGTCTTCGGAAAATTTTTCTAACTAAAAATTAGTCTCATAAAATTAATTTTCCACCCACATCATACTCTCTCAAAGGGTAGGTTAAAGTGTATAAGTTTTAAGGTTAAGTTAATGTGGGTTAAAGAAATGAAGTCTGATGGGGGTTCATTGTGTGCTTAGCACACTCCATTCTTTTTAATAAAGCTCAAAGGGGACACTATAGATATTTTTTAGTATGGTCGGGAAATATTTAGGCTTAAACAATCAAAAGATGACCTATATCATATCTTAATGCCAAAATACTCATGCAGTTTTTAAGAAAATACAACGCATAAAATATCATATCCATCATGAAAGTTGTGGAATTGAAGATTTAACATCATTGGATTTCACATAAGCATTTGCTAGAAAAGATGTAGGGGCAATCAATACTAACATGCAGACACGGTTCAAAAGTGTGCTTGAGATATATTAGTAAGCAAAATCCAAGAGATCTAACTATCATGCAATTGACCATAAGTTACAATTTAATGCAACAATCATGTTATGATAGTTATTCATCATATTCTTGTACATATCTTGTTACTAAAATGAAATGTGTGCTATGAACTTAGTAAAAATATTCAAATAAATTCGTAATCATGACTGGTATAAGTGCACAAATATTTGGAGAAAATCAAGAATTTTACAGAATCAAGTAAATTCCAGAATGATCTATGTAAAAGTTATGTGATTCATTGCATTAACTCATCATCGATCGAAATGACCACACCAGGACTCGAGAATGAAAATTTTGAATTAAAACATTTTTTTATTTTTTTATTTTGTCATTTTTGAAAATTTTTATATAAAGAAAACGGAGATGGGCGATGACGATGACTCTTTTGATGGGTCCCCAAAGGAACCAAATATTATTGTATTCTGGTCAGAGCAACATCTCCTAAAATAAGAAAATATAAAAAGTAAGAAAATAGAGTGAGGAGAAGAAACAATAGAGGGACAACAAATTTCCCTCACCCTAAAAAACGTGGCCCAACTCTACACTTCCTTAGGCTGGGACCTGCAAAGGCCCTGGGCTTAGAATTTCCCCCCCCCCCCCAAACTTAAATTTTATTTTGTCCCCAAAATTGAGGAATATCCTATAAGAGGGTTGATGGAGGAGAAATATCAAAAGGAAATAAGCGGCCTGCCTAACGAAAGAGGAAGAAACTTGGGCTTCGACTCATGGTGAGTCGGGAGGAAATAACGAAGGAGAACAAAACTCGGGGATCGTGCCAGGTGGCATCCCATAATATGTGGAAACATTATGCCCCACCTAGTTAACCCAACCAAAGAAATTAGTTTGGTCGGTGCGCATTTGCGCCATTTGTTGCCTAATCATCTCGTGCTGTAATAGGATCTCTTCCTGCCTATTAGAGATAGCCTCAAAGGGATCCTCCTCCTCTTGAGACTCCTCACGTGGTCCTCTCTCATGTGGTTGGCACGAGTGCGCAAAAAGAAGCACCGCAGTAATGTCGGGAACTGCCCGAACTTTCTTCGAATCTGGAGTCCAAACGATTCTAGCCCTACTACATAGTCTAGTAATCAAACTCAGGAAAAGGTGTGTATACCTTGCGTCTGCAAGGGTCTTGATCGGGCTAGGCTGCTCACTGGATACCTTGCGAGGGCAAGGCCTTGGAGGCATGCGGTCGCAAGGTGTCCAGTTGTTTCTTTTTACTTCTTTTCAATAGTTGCACTTTGAACCCTTCCTCGAAATCTTCACTAAAGGCTTTGTACATCCAGTATTTTCACCTAAAACCCTTAAACTCACCATATAACTCAAAAACACATATTAGTAGCCAGAAGACTTATGGAATTGCTATTTCTAAGTCATAAAAGTACCTGATAAAGATGTATTAAATATGTCTATCAGTTAGGCATGAAGAGTCTTTCAAGATAGGATACATTTCTGAACACAGTGTTATAGCAGCAAACTTCACAGGGGGAAATAATGGAGGAGATAACAAATCAATGGTTGTTAATCACAGAAATACTGGAACTAAAACAAGATACACTAGAGCCCCTTTCAAAAGGAGAGTTTATTGAAACTACTGAAATAAGGAAGGGCATACAAAGGCTGAATGTTTCAAGTTGCATGGGTTCTTAGTGGGTCATCCTGGATACTCAAGTAATAACAGTAACCAAAAGGGAATCAAAGGGAGCTATACCACAGAAGGTCAAAAGCCTCACAATGGAGGAAATCTAAACTGTGGACCGATGGTAATATAGGTTCAGAGTATACCGTCAGAGGAAAGGAGTGCACAAACAGAAATTGAGTCGTTGAAAGCTGAACTTAATGAAATCATGTCCATGTTGAAGGGCAATGAGCATCCAGAGGAGCACTTGGCAACTTATGCATCTACCTCCAATGTGCAATTTGAAGGTATACCTAATTCCACTTGATGCACTACAACAAATTAGGTCTTAAAAGGCTCTTAAAAGTGCCTCGATAGGTACCTTATTGAGGCTTTTTGAACCTTGAGGCACTTAGACTAAGTGTCGCTTGTTGCGAAGCCTCAATAGACTATTGAAGCTATTTCAAGTGCCTCAATAGGGTACCACCTTACAAGGCTCATATAAAAGCCTTAATAGATTTTCTGTAGTGTCATTTACAAGTGTCTCGTAAAGTTTTTTGAAATATGAAAACTTAACTATTGAGACTCTTAAAAGTGTCGCTTTAAAAAATTCAAACTGTTTTAACTACCATCAAATGCCTTAATAGAACCATTTAAACAACACCTAGAAGTGTCTCAATAACCACTCTGTGGAGGCTGTTCTATAGCTTGCTATTAAGGCACTTCAAAACGCCTCTATATGTAATCTATGAAAACTGTTTTACCACTTGCTATTAGGGCACATCAAAAGGCCTCAAATAGTATTATTAAGGCAATCAAAAAGAGCCCCCAAAGAACAATAGCATCAACCTACCCAATATATTTAATTTAATGCTATTGTTGTTTTATCTATAAACAAAATAAGAAAAAAAATAGTTAAAGGTATAAAAACAAAAACATATAATTATAAAAAATGTATCATAAAATTAATCACCAACACTTTAATTACACTATCCCAGACCAAGTATTTCGATAATTTAGGCATATAAAAATAAAACTAACCATGCGTAGTCATTGTATCGTACTAACAAAAATAATCTAACACACTAATAAAACATAAGTCGTTCATCGCAACAAATATATGAAGTTCTCCATCTGCACTATTTTGAGGTTGAACTAGATTGAGTCAAAATCCAACGGTGTTACCTACAAAATATATAAATTTAAATTAGTAGAATGAAAAAAAAAGACATACACACATATTATAATGATTAATGGACTTAAATAATACAAACATACCAATGATAAAGGCCAAGCTATAGGTGCACCAATCGCATCTCCAATTGTTGTAAAAAGTCCATATGGCCTAATTAACTCTTCGTCCCATTCCACAGGAACTTGAACCTGTACTTAACACCAATTACGACCTAAATCTGCCCCCCACTTGTATTTTTGGATCAATACTAGAAATGATTCCTTTGGCAACAACATGGCCTGCATTTACAATACTCTTGATAGAGACTATTGCACCGGCCTAAAACATAAATAAAACAAACCCAACATTAATCTGGAGGTAAATCCACTAGGAATGACATGAATGTAGAAATCAATGCAAGTAGAAAATGTCGAAAGAAGGAATTGAATAGCGAATCGAAACAATATTGAAATAATCCAATGAAATATGGGAGTTGTCCTAGATGAATAGATATTTGTTTCTGAGTACTTTTGATTGATCAAAAGACATAATAAATAAATTAGCTAAGACAGGATTACAAAATAAAAATAAAAAATTGAACTGCATAATAAATAAATTAACTAACACATGATTACAAAATAAAAATAAATTAACTAAGATCTGGTGCACATCTTGCATCTTCTTCTTATAAGAAAGTAACAACACAACCTTTCCTCCCTCGACTGTCCTAACAA
This sequence comes from Codonopsis lanceolata, assembly GCA_013146195.2. NCBI lineage: Eukaryota > Viridiplantae > Streptophyta > Magnoliopsida > Asterales > Campanulaceae > Codonopsis > Codonopsis lanceolata. Next base: position 76,656,200 of record CM028377.1, read on the forward strand.
CTCAATGAACATAGTCTTCATAGTGGTTTGGAACATCAAAATTGATCACCGGTTCAAGCTACTTGACATATAAACCCCAGCGGCAATGCTTGTCACAATCGATAAATTGCGACATTGCTCTTGAAATCGAAATGGTGGATTCACGATCGGTCGATCCTTAGCCCCATGCAACGCAGGACAGGGATATCCATGCTTGAGCAAATCCGTAAACAAAGCATCACATTTTTCCAAGCGGTTCTAACAGTTCTAACAGTCTCAATAACATTTTTCCAAGCGGTTCTAACAGTTCTATGAGTGGACAAAAATCGAATCTTACCCTCTCATACCATTCTCCAAGCAGTTCTAACCGAGAAACCTTCCGTTCTCGAGTCTCACCTCGACTAAGCGAGATATGTCTTTATTCAAAGCACTCCTCCCTCCTACCTGTACTTCTATAGGTTTGTACAAAGACTTTGCATGCCAATACTTCAACCCGACGAGGAAAAGTAGCAGAGAAACGATCTTGTTTGATCGGTTCATTAAACTTATACTCCATAGATAGACCTTTAATTTCCTCTCCACACACTCCACCCCCAAAGCGAAATAGATATACCAACCCCTTAAGGATGCCCAAACTACCAAACCCAAAAACAAGCCTATATATTTGAACTTCCCACTGCAGTTCACTAAATCGAAATGAACTAAATCTAAAGGACAGACAATTAAGGACAAGCTGTAGTAACTACACATCTTTATCTCACAGAAAGCTCAAAGAACAATAAGCACACCGAGGTGATATTTTCACATGCATTGGACATTACTATTAAAGAAAACTATCCCCCAACCCACATAGAGATTCTAGATCACAGTAGGCAAGGTCACAACAGACTCCATATATCGCAAAAACCTTCGGTGCACATACGAAAATGATAGCTTGAGATGACCAAACTTAAAGGACTAAATGTGAGCAACTTTCACTCCTTTAAGGAAACAAACAATTTATTCAGTCCAACCAAAGACCTCTAGGTCACAGTGAATCTTAAGAATACAAAATGGAAAAAAAAAAAAGCACCACAAATCAATTACGTAACACGTTAAGCTGTCAACCTTCTAAATGCACCCAAGGCACAACTCCAAAGAGAAGAAAGGATAACATTGTTTATCTCAAAGTGAAAATGGAAGCACTCAATCCTTGGAATAATTCTTTTGTCCCCAAACAACAAACAATCCCAAACGTTGCCAAAAGATTCGATTAGCCATGGGATCATTGGCCTCCAAGAGATTCTAAAATTAATTTTTCTGAACTGAAGGTTCTACAACCAGTTAATCACTACCGAGGGTTGTTACCCAGAATAACAAGGGAAGTTGCCAGGCGCCAATTGGCCAGTACATGTAGGCAAGTTATATTTCAATAAGCTATAATATCACAGTAAATTGGGTAAATAAAACAAGTGCATTGGACTTGCATTAGCATTGCATGGTAGCTAATATATCAAGGCTTACAAGATCAAGAAGCTAAGAAAGATGTGTTCAGGATCTGACCCCCTTCCAAAATTGAATTATTCAAAACTTAAAAATTGTCATGACTGTCTAAACACAATTGACAAATAACGTGGATTTTGGTGAACAACAACCAACCATATCAGTTCTTGTATATATGAGACTAATGAGCATTTATGTTCCACTTTTTGGTTGATTAGTTCCATTCGACTATGAATTCATTTCATCATATTTCATTTGTATTGCAAGAGCACATTGGGAGATATGATAGAAAACAAGCGTAAATTAAGGCAAACAAGCAACTGTCATCGTTAAGTACAAATGAAACTTACTCGAATTGTTGGATGTCTGGATGATAGGTGACATGTTTGATGTTGAGAAGACACATCAGGTTCACTAGAGCGATTCATTTGAGAAGACCCATGAGGTTCACTTGATTGATTTCGATTCAATTGAGAAGACCCTTGAGGTTCATTTGATGGATTTGAAGGAGTGTCTCCATTCCTACCACCATTCATAAGTATAGATTCCATGCACTCATACCTAGTGCTTAACTCATCGTATTTTCACGCCACGGTGTCTAAGGTTGTCTTAAATTCCATGGCCATTCGTAAGGCGTAGCACGACTTGGCATTGTACCCCACAAATCGGTTGGGCAAACACCTAATCCACGCATGCGTACATGACCTGGTTTTTCTTTTCCTAATACTTGTGCGAATATATCATTATCATTACTAGCATTGTGTCTTGACCCTTCTAGTGCGTTTTGAGCTAGTTCAAGCATTTTTTCCTACAAGCATATTTTAAGCAAATTATTTTACTTGGTTGGAAATGATATTAGTATATTATACAACAAAAAATATATAATAGCAAGATAGTAAACAAACCATTGCTGTCGCACGATTCATCTCCAGCACTTCCATCCTTCTTTGAATAGCACTTGATAAATAAATCCATGCGTGGAGGGGTGTAACCCAGTTTTTTTTTCTGTCGTCCAATATATAGAAGAACATCATATAAAAATTGACTTTGAAAAATTATCATTTATATTAACATTTTCAAAATTAATTACCTCATCCTCTGACACCTTTGCAAAACTCTTTTTGCCTGTTCTATGAATCATTGTTTGTTTTGCACGACTTGCTTTGTTCTTCTTGACAACATCCTACACGTTTACACATATAGGAGAGCAAAATTCATAAGGTTAATAGTAACCTACATGCTGAAAGAAATATATCCATACGCCATACCTGATGCTCTTGACAGTGCCATGTTTGAAGGAGTTCTTTCCATTGCTCAGCATGCACTCTTCCACATGGAGGTATATTAGGAATTTGTTCTTGAATTGACTTCGTAGGGTCATAATAGTTGCTTTTGATAGTAGATTTCAAATTCTTCCATTTCTTACCAAGTGATCTCAAGATCCAAGGCTCATGACCTAAGGGAAAGTCAAACTTATCCTGAAAATTTACCAAAAAAGATATCAACAATAAAGTAGACCAGCAAGGAAAGCCAAGAAAGCATGAAAGCAGGAAAGCATGAAGCAGGATCATTTCAATAAGAAAAGGAAACATCTAGCTAATGTTAAGCATGATCAACATCTTTTGCGTGGTAGCCTACTATTCGTGTTGGCAGGTCCGAATTTTGGGCAGAAAAGTCTCCAAGTACTTGGCTGTTTAGAAGGTAGTTTGGGCGTGGATCTGTACGGGTTTGGGACAGATTTTGGGGTGAGATTTCGTTGGGTTTGGGAGGTATTTAGGCAGCCTAAATACTGCTGTGAAGGGGCGTGGAGCAAGGGTAAGTTACTTGATCGTTGGCTGCGTTTTGGTGCGATAAATCGGAAGGAAGAAATCCTGCTTGAAGTGAAATAATCAGGTTTGGCATAGGTATTAATTTGGAGCAGTTTTGCTCTTGTTTCTGTCCAAATTTGCTGGGAGTTTCGGTGTTTATTTTCTAAAGAGTAGTTGTAAGTTTGAGTAGGTTGTGGGAGGTTTTGTAACCAGCTGGAGGGCTGTTTGGAGTGACGATTGGTTCAGTCCGAGGGCTGTCCGAAAAGCTGGATCAGTTTGGTGTTTTCAGCCGTGTCGCGTTCACATCAGAACACCACAGCAGCAACCCCCACAAACAATGATTCTGCTTTAGTTGATCCTCAAGCAACTGACCCTTCTGACCAAGATAATGCCAAGGTTGCGCAGCCAGCCAAAGCAGCAGCTTCTAAGGTTAATTTTACTACGACATCTCCCTCTCAAGCGGTCAATACCCAATCAATGAATAACGCAGATGATGCTGCTCCAGCTTTCCCTCACGGCCCGGCCATCCCAGTTCCTAATCCTTAAGAAGCCAACTCTTCAGTCCAGACCAATGCAAGTGCTGCACATCCAACCAAAGTATCCTCTTCTACACCTGCCAATACCCCTTTCTGTTCAGGTTCATTCAACAACAACAAATCTGATTTATGTCCATCTACAACAGCCAGTAGCCCAACGCAAGCTTACCCTTCATTAAGGAAAACTGCCCATATTGACCTCACAGAAAGCTACTTGTCCCCATCCCAAACTTCTCCATCTTATATTACCATATGTGAAACCATGTTAGTTGTAATTATAGGAGATAGACTACTACAACAATCTCCATAGGAAACAAGCACATAAATGTTTTCTAGACTGTTGACATTGTGGTGTTTTTTAGGACTAGGCCATAGGCAGCCGCAGGAATACTGGATTGCCATGTTTGCGTATCATTCTGCTGCTCGGAGTCGGACTAGTTATAATTTCCTATTTTCATGCTTAATACTCCCTCCAATCCGGGTAAAAAATCTCCGTTTGAAAGTCAAAACTTATCATCACAGACAATGTGATCAGTAAACAAAGAAAGCTTGCAATTTTCATTTTCAATACACAAATCATTCGGTTTGGAACAATGATATCAATAGGGTCATGCACAATTAGGGTACATGCACAATTAGGAAAATCGAATAAATAGAGTATAATCGAATCCAGAATAGAATACTTGTCGAAACTAGCTTGGAAGTTCGACCTGTTATTTTTCTATCAAATCAACTAGTCAGTCAATGGCAATCAACAAAACCAGCCCACGCAAAAACACAAATGTCAGATCATCAAAACAATATTACCTGTTTAAAGGTAAAATAAATACATACATGATATGCACAAATCGTATAAAAATTTCCCGAATGAATTGTATGAAAACACATGATTTCTGAACTATAAGCTCATGCAAGCATTGGATCACAACTCAGAACAAACCTCACTGAAACCTACTAAAAAATGGCTCAAACAACCTATGGATCAAGATATATCAATGATTGCTTCACTGTAAAATGATTAAAAAAATCATGTTCTGATGTATCAATGCTAGCCTAAATTTGGAAATGTAGGTTGATTCATGAATGCCCTCTAGATGAAGAGCTGAAGCATGCACTAACATTGTATGTATGATAGAAATTACCTGTATCATCTTCAGTGCATCATTTTTCAAGATTTGTGGCAACTTCTTCCAGATTTTGCAAGTAAGAGGCATAAATTGCCCATTTCGTGCAATAGAACCAATAAAATGGACAAAGACCTAAGAGAGATGCTTGTGATAATGGCACCACAAAGGACTTCATCAGAATGATATGTAAATGAAAAACTAGATCTAGAAGGGACCATAGAGAGATGAAGAGAGAAACTTACAGAGGTGGCACTTCCAAAATCAAACTGCTGCAAAATTAAAGTAGGTTTGTAATGTCCAGCTGTGAGCTCTGCTTTCGAAAAGGAAGAAGAATTACATCAAAATCAAAACGTCAATTTTTAAATGAAAAAATTGTTGAAGAATTACATCAAAATCAAGTCGTAAGCTCTGCTTGGCAACCCTTGGATTTGTAAATGAAAAAACAATTTCAATTCGTCTGAATTCAAATTGTTCATCTAATTCGAAACCAAGTCTTGGAATTTAGTCGCCAAGCATAGCCTTATTTACGTATGAACATATGAACACACTTGTGAATGTTCTTGGCACAGGAAATATTTCTCATTCTGGTTTAAAAACCGAAACCTCTAGGAACCTGAATAGAAATTTGATATCATTATCACTATCGGAAGTACAAATAATTTCTTCTTTTTATTTGTTTGTGGCAGCCTGTTCTTCTTCGCAAGGCGGGGCAGTTTTGGGGCAGTATATACCTCAACGATCGGGGACTGTTTTGGGGCAGCATAATTCCAGAACGTGGGCTGTCTTAGGAACAGGTTAGGCGTGGATTTGGCAGGTATTTTGGGCAGGTTCTATGCGTGTGAGTTGATGGAATTGAGAGGTAGTTTGGGCAGTCCATAACTTGCATAAAAGTAGGCGTGTGAGGGGTTGTTAAGTGGAGATTAGTTGTTAGTTATTGGGTTACAATTGTATGGGAAAATTCTCTTTAAAAACAATCTGTTTGGGGGCTGTAGTTGTTAGTATGCTGGAGCAGTTTTTAAGGTTATAAGATGGTCAAATCAAACTAGGTTTTTTTGGGTTGTAATTTACAAAAGAAGTGCAATAATTTCGGGCAGATTCTTAGAGAGTTTTGGGTGTGTTTTTGAGCAGTTTTGGGGAGAATTGCGGACTGTTCTTGGACTGTTGATTCAGCCATAGGGTTGTCCGTTTTGCTAGAACAGATTTGTTGATTTCAAGCTTCCGCGTACGCATCAGCTGCCTTAGTCTTGAGACTGGCATATTCATCTATATCTTTAGCTTAACAAACAAATAACATCAAGACATAACAGTGAGCCATAGGACCAGGATGTTTGTAATGTCTTGCGCATTCCTGTACTTTGGCCAAACTATTTTCTTGTATTAATATTTCTCATTCTGGTTTAAAAACTTCGAAACCTCTAGGAACCCGAATAGAAATTTGATATCATTATCACTATCGGAAGTAAAAATAATTTCCTCTTTTTATTTGTTCATGGCAGCCTGTTCTTCTTCGCAAGGCGGGGCAGTTTTTGGACAGTATAAACCTCAACGATCGGGGACTGTTTTGGGGCAGCATAATTCCAGAACGTGGGCTGTCTTAGGAACAGGTTAGGCATGGATTTGGCAGGTATTTTGGGCAGGTTCTATGCGTGTGAGTTGCTGGAATTGAGAGGTAGTTTGGGCAGTCCATAACTTGCATAAAAGTAGGCGTGTGAGGGGTTGTTAAGTGGAGATTAGTTGTTAGTTATTGGGTTACAATTGTAAGGGCAAATTCTCTTTAAAAACAATCTGTTTGGGGGCTGTAGTTGTTAGTATGCTGGAGCAGTTTTGTTTTTAAGGTTATAAGCTGGTCAATCAAACTAGGTTTTTTGGGTTGTAATTTACAAAAGAAGTGCAATAATTTTGGGCATATTCTTAGAGAGTTTTGGGTGTGTTTTTGAGCAGTTTTGGGGAGAATTGCAGACTGTTCTTGACTGTTGATTCAGCCATAGGGTTGTCCGTTTTGCTGCAACAAATTTGTTGATTTCAAGCTTCGCATTGCATCAGTGCCTTAGTCTTGAGACTTTTAATATTGAAATGAGATTATTTTTCACAGTATTTTTATTGTTTTGGGCACGAAGTTAGTGCGTGAAAATGGAAAAATATTCTTAGTACTATGTGAACAAGTAATGCACCCAGTGAACTACAACAGTACTTTAGAAAGAAATGGGTAATTGATTTATTCTTTAATACTTTAAAATAAATGTAATTAGAATTTAACAAGTTTTGTTGCAGCAACCATGGAAAAAATGTGCCTCTCAAGGTTATATTAATCAAGAAGATTAAGCACAAAAGGAAAGAAGATCGGAGGCTACGAGAGAAGCGGAGGTGCACGCAGCCATATCGTGGTGGTGTGTTGCTGCCTTAAGCTCTGGGGTGAAAAACTCAAACCAATTCAAATGATGCCAAGGAAGGCTGCGGTGGCCTCTGCGCTCTTGTTGGTTGTCGATGCTCGGTGTGCAAAATGGCAAAAGAGATGGGGTCAAAGAAGGAGCAACTCACCTCGCAATAAGTTACGCTATCAAAGGGACAAGTACCGGTGATATCCTAACACTTGCGGCGGTACCTCAAGGTGTACACAAACTAGAAGCTGTTTCCTCATGACTTGTACAATACTCTTTTCCTTTTGGTTTAGCATAAGCTCAAGTTGGATTATTCAACTGGATACGGTTCAAGTATTAAACTCTAAGAATCTTGGGCGGAATTCTCAAATGATCTTAGCATGTGGCAAAAACAACTATTGCTATAATCCAACTATTATTGCTACAAAAAGTGCAGGAATTAAAACAATCTGAATAATTGGTATTCATAAAGGTTATTTACACATAAACAAGACCTATGAATCCAAGGAGCATCATTATCAAATGAGGATGTGATCTTGTGAATCTCACAATGCAAACTTTTACCGTACACATGTTACTAATTAAAATGATGCAATACTTTTTTTTTTTTTGTAATTTATATTGCAACTACAACAATTCGAGAAAAAAGTCATCTTCAAGTTCTAAGAACATCCACAATGGTTGATTTTTAAACAATTCTTCAAACACCTCGTTTATGTCCCTAATTTTACAACAATCGAAAAAAGATTCCACTTCAATAATCTT
>CM028377.1:76664374-76762002 GCA_013146195.2 Codonopsis lanceolata
GTATTTATTTCCTTTTTGTCGTTTCGAGCATGTGTGGCTCGTTTATTCTAGTTGTTGGTATATTGTTGTTCCTACCTCAGATATGGTTTTAATCGTGAGGTTGGGTTGGTGGTTTAGCATTGATTATATGGTTATAGTGGGTGTTCCTCCCCATGGCATGTTAGCCCGTTGAGTGTTGTTGCTCCGGGTTGGGATTACATGCATTTGCCGGCCTTGGTTACTTGGATGTGGTTTGTTGTCGTGTCTAATGTTGACTGTTGCGTCACGCAGCATTCAATTTAGATTAGAGAGAGATTTACTATCTCTTTGGTTGCTCATTCAGGAGCTTGATAGCTCGGGTCCCATTATGAGTTTGCTTCCCTTGAGTTTGTTTTGATTTTTCTGTATTTCCGATGGTTTTTGTTTGCTCGCGCCCATTATCTTTAGCGAGGTGCTTGTTTGTCTCTTAGTTTGTCTGTGGCACGACCTTGGGATCTCGTCTTGGGATCAGAGGTCGAGACAAAGCTTAAGTTGGTGGCTCGTCTTTTGACTCGCACCATTATGTGCTTAGCGAGGTGCTTGTACGTCTTTAGTTTGTCTTGATGGCACGACCTAGGGATCGTATTGAGATCGGGTCGGGTAAATCCGATTGATATCGAGCTATTGGTTAGCTATTTCGCGGGGATAGGTTCCTTGGCCTAGTTGGGTTGGGTTTATTGTTGAGATTTTTAACGCCGAGTGTTCCTTGTAGGTATATCATGTCGGGGGGCTTGGCGTGGAGCTGAGTTCTAGCTTGAGACCTCGTTCGAGTGCGGATTCGTGGTTTGAAAGAGGGAGAAAGCGTTAATGATCTCGTGTGACTCCTCAACAAATGTTTAGAGGGGAGAATGATTCCACTATACTTGGGAGATTCTTGAAGTTGAAACACGAGGGCTTCGATGGAGGCCCGATGCTTCTAAAGTCGAGCATTGGTTGAAAGCATGGAAAAGATTTTTGACGCGTTATGGGTTGTACACCAAAGAGATGGTGACCCTAACGTGTTTACCTTGAGTGAGTATGGCGGCTGACCATTGGTGGCACGTGTTCACGAGATAATTGGAGACACTTTGGAGTGCCCCAAGTGTGGGAAAATTTCATCTCTGGAATTTAGGGCACAGTTATTCCCCGATGGATTCGGGAAAGAAGAGAAATGGAATTTATTGCGCTAGAACAAGGAGATATGGTGTGGCTCGATTCAAATAAAGTTCACGAGTTGGCTCAGCTTCTTTTTGTGGTTACTTAGTACGAGATGAGGCTAAGAAGACCCACCGGTTTGTAAAAGGCCTAAAGATGAAGTATCGTAGGCGGCTTATTCTCTTTACGTCACGGTCTTTAGTACCGAGATCTTTGTGGATCGTGCTTATGCGATGGAGTTAGACTTCGAGGAATATTCTCAAAAGAGAACCTCGAGAGTTGTTAAGAGTGATGATAATATTGGGAGGCAATTAGTGTGACGGCCCGACCCGGATTCCAATACGAAATCCCAAGGTCGTGCCGCCAGAAAGCAAATAACAACAGCAAGTAGCAAATAATGGGTAGGGCCCTAGCGGCGATACACCGACAACTCAAAACACATGCGGAAGCGAAATAAAATAAAACAGTGGCGCCCGAGCTAACAAGCTCAAACTAAAACAACCAAAGAGATAATTAATCTCTCGGTCCAAAAATTCGACTCGCGTGCCGCAACATTGGGCACGTAGAACAAACTCCCTGTTATGCAATTCAATATATAGCATAAAATATAAACCAAGTCATCGGCGAAATTACGGCCGGAACCCAACATTAAACTAAGTCTAAGACTCTAGTCTAACAACTCAACGGCTAAAAACATGCCGGAGAACAAACATAATATTTAACTAGCAATATATCATGCTAAACATATTCACCAATAAACCAAGCGCGACTAAAACCAGTCGGCTACCAACAACATAAGTACTAACAAATATAAGTACTAACAACCAAAAAACATATGGAGATATAACCATAAATAAACATCAAAGCCACGACTTCTACTTGTCGGCTACCAAAAGAATAAGCTAAACAACATAATTACAAATAACACAATTCACATTTAGGTTGCTACCCCAACATGAAGTTTACATAACTTCATCTTTCCCAACGACCTCACCAAAAACAAATAAACTATCTAAGTAGCAACCTTGCCAGAAATAATACTTCGTCAACGCAATCTTCTTGATTTACTTGGATCCGCACGCTCGGCTCGGATCTAGGGAAAACAACCAACAAATAAAAGTAAGTCACAAAGACTTAGTAAGTTACTAACCGTAACTTCCTATCATGGCATAATGCTCAATCATAAACTACATCATGCTATCGTCATGAAATAACTTTATATAAAATCATGTTATGGCATCCATGCTCAACATTAATAAAACATGTTATCATTGTAGTATAACATCTCACTAAAATCCATGTCAAGGCATTTATAAACTTAACAACAATGATTAATACCTTTGGCATAAAACCACATTCCAATAATACTCATGTGATAGCATACATGCTTACAACATTAATCAATATGTTATCTATTAAGTATAACATGTAAGAAACCAAAACAAACATCATATCATATCCAATTCACCAAGCACGTTATTCACTTAAGCACTTGTGAAACAATTCATGTATAAGGGATATGATACCATTACCCAAATTCCTCCGCGCGTGTCGCTCCTGCAAAAACACGTGCAAAACCTTTATGTGCCCTCGATATCCCTCTCGTAGATATCGGCGTCCCGAGACTCGCTCGCCGAGTTCCATAGTTATCAAAGTCATGTGTATTACTACAACTAAGATAAACTACTTCCCCACCGTGGCCATCGATGGAGGGGTGTGTGCAAACCCGGCACGGCGATCCATCGCGATCACGAATCTCACAATTCGTGAAGACGATGTATCGTCCCACCAAAACTCAACAAACCGACGCCAATTTGGACTCAAAACCCAAGCACAAGTAATATATACTCATATGCTCAAAACAAGTAGGTAAACACTCTACTATCAAACTAGTCATGCAATTCATCCACAACTAGCATAAACATCACAACCGAGAATCATATAAGCTCTCATAATCAAGTGTGCTTCACACACTTCAAAACTTCTTGGAGGCTCGACCTCCATGAATTCTACCCAAAATTCCGTAGGACTTAAAATTATAGTTCCTAGGATTCATACTAACCCAAAGGTTAACTCCGTTGAGTTCAATCTAAGTTTTCCGAAAATTCAAGGAATAGAAGCTTAGGCTTCATCATTCCCATAAGTTCATGACTGTCGCCAAAACTATAACCCCAATATTCAATAAACTATCATAAACCCCACAATTTACTTAACAATGCAACTTAGAATAAATTGGCCATCTTGTGCATAAATTCATTCAAGTCACCATACCAATCATAATCTTCAAATCATGATTAAATTATACAACATGGTTTAATATACTCTCTTAAACATGTATAATTCAATAACTAGGCTTACAACTATGTTCAACAAGCCAAAACACAATTTGGGGAAAATCCTTCCAAGCATCTTCGTCATTTAAGCTCAATACACATAACCGATTCATATAGCAAAGTTTAATATACTCTATTAAGCATATAAAACATATTATTCAAGCTTACTTCAATAATTGGCAAGCTAAAACAAAATTAGGGCAAAACACCCTCCAAGTATCTCAACCAAACCAATTTCAATACTCATGGATAATCAACACAACTAAGTTCAATAGACTCCACTAAACATGTATAACATACTAATTAGGCTTACCATCATCTTTAACAAGCCAAATACAATTTGGGGAAAATCCCCTTCCAAGTATCTTTGTCATTCAAGCTCAATACATATGAACAATTCATATAGCAAAGTTTAATAGACTAATTGGCATATGAATTCCATAAAAATCAAGCCTCACATAGGTTCACCATCTCTAACAATAATTTGAAACCTAGGGTTCATGAATTTCTATAAACCCTAACAATGGCTTCCATTGACCTCAAATAACACAAATGGTTGTTTCCCTAGGGTCAATGGAGCCTAAAAATCAAAGGAAGAGAGGTAGAAACTTACAAAAACTCAGCCCTAACAAGCTGAAAATTCGGATTCTTGGAGGTTGTCTTCTCCTCAACTCTTTCTTCAATCTTGGGGTAGAATGAGGGAAGAAGAAGACCTAGCTATGGCTTCCAAGCTCAAGCCCTTCAATCTCCCTAGAAATCACCTTCTCAAGCTTTCTTTGGTTGAAGGTTGAAGTGCTTGTAGAAGAGCAAAAGGGGGAAACCGATTTCTGTCTTGGCCGAATAGAAGAAGAATGCGGCTGTTTTTGCTTTTATAAGAGGGATTAAATCCTCTAATCAAACCACTAATCAACCCCTAATAACTCTAATAGGTGTTTAGGATTAGTTTAGGCTAAGTAGGAGGGTTAAGGTGTGGTTTAAAATGGGTTAATTGGGTCAAATATTCGAACAGTGTACAAAAGGGATCAAAATCCCGTAATCTGCCCAGAAGACCCTTGCGGTCGCTTGAAGGTCAAGTGATGCGACCGCATCACATGGTTATTCAGCATTCCCGGTTTTCTTGCTTCCTCGCTCGGTCCCGGCCTCTCCCGCGTGCGTTCTCGAGTCCTTCCAAGCCAAAAATGGTCTACAATTCAACCTTAATGTCCTCCAATCTATAACCAAAGGAATCAAGTCTCAAAACCCAACAAAACATGGCCAAGAACTCAGGCAGAATTCTCCCGAAGGACGACCGAAAATGTCAAACTGAGAAGGGTTTTCGCTAGAATCCAACTAGCAACCAAACCGACGATGCAACCATCATCTAACCAATATCCAAGGCATGTTAATGATGTTTTAAATGCCCTCTAACAATTATCCATGAAGTTACAACATAAATCTTAAACCCGAGATTCAACGCATCTCGCGAAAGAAAAATGCATACATGCATCTCAAACGACGTCAACGATCATGCTATTGACTTTAAACATATACGGGAGCTAAATGAACATATTCATGATGATTATAAGTGTATGAGTTCATGCATAACACAAGCAAACCATAAATTAGGGTTTTACATTCTCCCCTACTTTAAGGAATTTAGCCCCTAAATTCTTACCGTGGTCAACAAACAAATGAGGATACTTCTCTCGCATCTCCAACTCGGTCTCCCAAGTTGCTTCCTTGATCTCATGATTCTTCCAAAGAACTTTCACCAATGGAATTTTCTTGCTCCTCAAAACTTGCTCTTTCATGTCAAGTATCTTCACCGACTGCTCAACATAAGACAAGTCCGGCTAAAAAGTAATCTCCTCATACTCAAGAACACGGGAATCATCCTTAAGATATTTCCGGAGCATAGACACATGAAACACATTATGAATCTCCGACAAAGACGGCGGTAAAGCCACCCTGTAAGCCAAATCTCTTGGTACCCCTTCTAGGCGATACCTTAAGAAACACAAGGTCTCCAACCTGAAATTCCAAATCTCTCCTTCTATTATCCGTATAACTTTTCTGTTGACTTTGAGCGGTGAGCGATCTATCCCGAATTAATTTCACACTCTCAACTGACTGCTGAACAATCTCTGAACCCCATAATCTTGCAAAGCCTGCCAAAACCTCGATGTAAACCTCGGATCCCAGTCCGAAACAATACTAACTGGAACCCCGTGCAATCTAACAATCTCCTGCACATAAAATGCCGCTAACGGACTCAATGAATATGTCGTCGCAATCGGAATAAAATGAGCCGACTTCGTGAGTCGATCAATACAACCCAAACGGCATCAAAACTTTTACGGGTACGCGAACACCCCGAAACAAAATCCATCGTAACATGTTCCCATTTCCACTCTGGAATATCCAACGGCTGTAACAACCCCGCAGGTCTTTGGTGTTCCGCCTTCACCTGCTGACAAGTGAGACACCTCGACACACGATCTGCTATTTGTCGCTTCACATCATCAACTGAAGGGACACAAACTCTACTCTCGGAAGTCAAAAACCCATCTTGGTTCATCGCGAACTCATACTCGTAATTCCCACTCGAACCACAAACCTAGACTCAGTCTCCGAGTCTACTATCTTACAAATCAACCAAGGAGGCAAAAACCAAACTACCAAAAATCCCACATTCACAAGTTCAAAAATTTTCAATAACCATAATACCAAGCACTTTAGGTTGAAAATATCTTGACTCATACTTGAGTCGCATAGCATTCACAAATTCCATGACTAATTAATTAAGCATGTGAATTCCAAATATATCCTCGGAGCGTATTCAAAGACTTTATAAACATAAGTCTCCGAAACTATTTGCTTCGGAGCTACAACATGAAATATAAATACAAGAATTCTAAATCATGAGAGGTAAAGATAGCTGATAGAGCAATTCGTAACTTAAGGAAGAGTGTTCCACAACACACTTCTAAAACAAGTAAGTTAACATTCAGGATCATGCAAGTCATGCTCGCAACTTCCAAATCATAGACAATGCATATAAGAGCATCATGTGAAAATTTATTCCGTTTATTTTCTTTTCTTCTGGTAAGAGGTTTAGTCAATTTCTAACACCGCTTACTACCAATCCTAGTCCACCAACGAACCTCTTTTGATCACCAATTTAGGGTACCGGCTAAATTGGATTTCAAAACTTTCGTTTACAAGGATCTGAAGGGTTATGAGAAAAATCTTAAGCATCCTTTACTACAGTCTCACATAATCATGCAACAGTGTAATCATGGCATATCCATAAGGCATGAGAATCAAGATTTTATCATGCTATACTTTAAACAAATTACATTGCTTACTAATGCATATAAGCATGTTCATACTCAAATACAACTATTTCCGTTAGACATATTTATTACTCTTATAAACCATGTCTTTTCTTTTTAACAAAATGCATTTACCATGCATGTTCGCGTATAAAGATCATATATTAATTCTCCTTTTAAAATAACACACGCACCGGTACAAGTTATGTCTATACTTCATAATCACAAATATATTTTACTCATAATTTTAAATCATCAACGAAATGATAAAATTCCTATCATTAACAAGATGTTGCATGTACACATGTATATCATGCAAATATGATATAAAATAACCAAGTATCATCATACATCTTCTCATATACTCCATGTAATTCCCGCTATTCCTGTAATGTATAAAACTCATGTAACTCATAACCATGCATAACGGTTAATCAAACAACTATTATAGCACATGAGATTTCTAAACTATTCATACATGTTTATAACACAAAACCGAGAAGACGTACGCATAACAATTCCTTCATGATAATTTTTCTAGGCAATGGCAATTCCAACAAATAACAAGGTTCGTATATTCACTATACTCGCCTAACAAACTTCCGTAGTAACTCCAGAGTAAGGAGGTAACATTCACTCTAGTACTCACAACAAAACTACGTAAAATCTTTCATTACCTTAGTCCAAAATCTCGTATTCGGCAAAACACACACGAAATACTCTCGCGCGGCAACGACACCCTATTAGTCGCGACTTAGCGGTATTCTTGCTCGTAATAACCGCAATCCTTCTCAGAACCACTAAGTAACAATCGTGCGATTCCAGCGCGTCCTACTCGCATAAAAATCACACAACAAAGTATAATTATTTTACTATACATATATCTCTATAGAGCATACGAATTTAACGCACCACTAGTATTTACCACTAGTAGCATTAACACATATTCAATATTCACATATGTATAACATCGCCATCCATATAGGCTTACATAACCGTATTACTTTACTGCAATCGACTGTCTACCGACAAATCAAAATTTCAACCAAAACCCGTAAACCAATCCCATACCGGGACATCCTCCTCAATAATATCCATAAATCGAGGAAAGCAAAAATAATTATATCTCAACACACAATGCAATGTATGTATTAATGCATATGAGTTACCGATACAACGTGCACTCATAATAGCGATAATAGCAACCATAATATCCGTATAATGAATTACCTCCTATCCAAGGTAGGTCTCAAAACTCCGCAATGGCCAACCGCCACGCACGCAAACAACCTCAAACCCTAGCTCGTCTATAACCATTTCACTAAGGGTCACTAGACTGCTTATTAGCGCTCTTAGAGTCATTAATCCTCAATTTAAGGCAATCCATTCTAATGTGATCACCACCATCAACTAAACACTTGTCTATATTGTTCCAACACCTACACTCGGTGTCCTATTTCTCAAACGAAATTTATATAACAAATTATCACCTTTTCATCTATGATTTTAGGTAAAAGCATCACTCCGCTTATTAATCTACGGATTTGCCTATACAGTTTCAGGAGGTATCTACTATCCTCTAACCACATCATCAACCTTAATATTCCACGAGGTCCTCTCTCAGTGCGTTCATAATATTTAACTTTTTCTCGTAAGTATAAACCACGACCTCTCGAAAATCCGTAAGTGTATCAAAATAAATTGCTGTGTAATCTCATCCTTAATCCTTAACTCTTTCACAATTTATGGAGTCTTCCTAGTCTCATTTGGTACTAAGTACTCTTACTCTAATGAGCTAATTTTATGAAAATCCATAAATATTGAATCACAATATCATAATATT
Source organism: Codonopsis lanceolata (assembly GCA_013146195.2). Taxonomy (NCBI): domain Eukaryota; kingdom Viridiplantae; phylum Streptophyta; class Magnoliopsida; order Asterales; family Campanulaceae; genus Codonopsis; species Codonopsis lanceolata. Next base: position 76,673,017 of record CM028377.1, read on the forward strand.
TGCCACCAATTCTCCGGTGGATTCCCAATCATGGATACCACTAGTACCACCTTATATTTATCAACATTGGCACCTCTACTAGTGCTAACATCCATTCTAGTTCAAACATCTTAACATACTATAACTCTCGACGTTAAGATATAACAAATCACACAAACCAAACCCCAAAGCCAAGGAACCTATCCCGGCTGAAAGCTAAATTTATAATCATAGCTCTGATACCAACTGTGACGACCCGACCCGGATTCCAATACGAAATCCCAAGGTCGTGCCGCCGAAACAAATAACAAACAACAAGTAGCAAATAATGGGTAGGGCCATAACGGCGATACACCGACAACTCAAAACACATGCGGGCGAAATAAAATAAAAGCGTGGCGCCGAGCTAACAAGCTCAAACTAAAACAACCAAAGAGATAATTAATCTCTCGGTCCAAAAATTCGACTCGCGTGCCGCAACATTGGGCACGTAGAACAAACTCCCTGTTATGCAATTCAATATATAGCATAAAATATAAACCAAGTCATCGGCGAAATTACGCAGGAACCCAACATTAAACTAAGTCTAAGACTCTAGTCTAACAACTCAACGGCTAAAAACATGCCGGAGAACAAACATAATATTTAACTAGCAATATATCATGCTAAACATATTCACCAATAAACCAAGCGCGACTAAAACCAGTCGGCTACCAACAACATAAGTACTAACAAATATAAGTACTAACAACCAGAAAACATATGGAGATATAACCATAAATAAACATCCAGCACGACTTCTACTTGTCGGCTACCAAAAGAATAAGCTAAACAACATAATTACAAATAACACAATTCACATTTAGGTTGCTACCCCAACATGAAGTTTACATAACTTCATCTTTCCCAACGACCTCACCAAAAACAAATAAACTATCTAAGTAGCAACCTTGCCAGAAATAATACTTCGTCAACGCAATCTTCTTGATTTACTTGGATCCGCACGCTCGGCTCGGATCTAGGGAAAACAACCAACAAATAAAAGTAAGTCACAAAGACTTAGTAAGTTACTAACCGTAACTTCCTATCATGGCATAATGCTCAATCATAAACTACATCATGCTATCGTCATGAAATAACTTTATATAAAATCATGTTATGGCATCCATGCTCAACATTAATAAAACATGTTATCATTGTAGTATAACATCTCACTAAAATCCATGTCAAGGCATTTATAAACTTAACAACAATGATTAATACCTTTGGCATAAAACCACATTCCAATAATACTCATGTGATAGCATACATGCTTACAACATTAATCAATATGTTATCTATTAAGTATAACATGTAAGAAACCAAAACAAACATCATATCATATCCAATTCACCAAGCACGTTATTCACTTAAGCACTTGTGAAACAATTCATGTATAAGGGATATGATACCATTACCCAAATTCCTCCGCGCGTGTCGCTCCTGCAAAAACACGTGCAAAACCTTTATGTGCCCTCGATATCCCTCTCGTAGATATCGACGTCCCCGAGACAGTCTCCGCTCGAGTTCCATAGTTATCAAAGTCATGTGTATTACTACAACTAAGATAAACTACTTCCCCACCGTGGCCATCGATGGAGGGGTGTGTGCAAACCCGGCACGGCGATCCATCGCGATCACGAATCTCACAATTCGTGAAGACGATGTATCGTCCCACCAAAACTCAACAAACCGACGCCAGCTGGACTCAAAACCCAAGCACAAGTAATATATACTCATATGCTCAAAACAAGTAGGTAAACACTCTACTATCAAACTAGTCATGCAATTCATCCACAACTAGCATAAACATCACAACCGAGAATCATATAAGCTCTCATAATCAAGTGTGCTTCACACACTTCAAAACTTCTTGGAGGCTCGACCTCCATGAATTCTACCCAAAATTCCGTAGGACTTAAAATTATAGTTCCTAGGATTCATACTAACCCAAAGGTTAACTCCGTTGAGTTCAATCTAAGTTTTCCGAAAATTCAAGGAATAGAAGCTTAGGCTTCATCATTCCCATAAGTTCATGACTGTCGCCAAAACTATAACCCCAATATTCAATAAACTATCATAAACCCCACAATTTACTTAACAATGCAACTTAGAATAAATTGGCCATCTTGTGCATAAATTCATTCAAGTCACCATACCAATCATAATCTTCAAATCATGATTAAATTATACAACATGGTTTAATATACTCTCTTAAACATGTATAATTCAATAACTAGGCTTACAACTATGTTCAACAAGCCAAAACACAATTTGGGGAAAATCCCCTTCCAAGCATCTTCGTCATTTAAGCTCAATACACATAACCGATTCATATAGCAAAGTTTAATATACTCTATTAAGCATATAAAACATATTATTCAAGCTTACTTCAATAATTGGCAAGCTAAAACAAAATTAGGGCAAAACACCCTCCAAGTATCTCAACCAAACCAATTTCAATACTCATGGATAATCAACACAACTAAGTTCAATAGACTCCACTAAACATGTATAACATACTAATTAGGCTTACCATCATCTTTAACAAGCCAAATACAATTTGGGGAAAATCCCCTTCCAAGTATCTTTGTCATTCAAGCTCAATACATATGAACAATTCATATAGCAAAGTTTAATAGACTAATTGGCATATGAATTCCATAAAAATCAAGCCTCACATAGGTTCACCATCTCTAACAATAATTTGAAACCTAGGGTTCATGAATTTCTATAAACCCTAACAATGGCTTCCATTGACCTCAAATAACACAAATGGTTGTTTCCCTAGGGTCAATGGAGCCTAAAAATCAAAGGAAGAGAGGTAGAAACTTACAAAAACTCAGCCCTAACAAGCTGAAAATTCGGATTCTTGGAGGTTGTCTTCTCCTCAACTCTTTCTTCAATCTTGGGGTAGAATGAGGGAAGAAGAAGACCTAGCTATGGCTTCCAAGCTCAAGCCCTTCAATCTCCCTAGAAATCACCTTCTCAAGCTTTCTCTTTGGTTGGGTTGAAGTGCTTGTAGAAGAGCAAAAGGGGGAAACCGATTTCTGTCTTGGCCGAATAGAAGAAGAATGCGGCTGTTTTTGCTTTTATAAGAGGGATTAAATCCTCTAATCAAACCACTAATCAACCCCTAATAACTCTAATAGGTGTTTAGGATTAGTTTAGGCTAAGTAGGAGGGTTAAGGTGTGGTTTAAAATGGGTTAATTGGGTCAAATATTCGAACAGTGTACAAAAGGGATCAAAATCCCGTAATCTGCCCAGAAGACCCTTGCGGTCGCTTGAAGGTCAAGTGATGCGACCGCATCACATGGTTATTCAGCATTCCCGGTTTTCTTGCTTCCTCGCTCGGTCCCGGCCTCTCCCGCGTGCGTTCTTGAGTCCTTCCAAGCCAAAAATGGTCTACAATTCAACCTTAATGTCCTCCAATCTATAACCAAAGGAATCAAGTCTCAAAACCCAACAAAACATGGCCAAGAACTCAGGCAGAATTCTCCCGAAGGACGACCGAAAATGTCAAACTGAGAAGGGTTTTCGCTAGAATCCAACTAGCAACCAAACCGACGATGCAACCATCATCTAACCAATATCCAAGGCATGTTAATGATGTTTTAAATGCCCTCTAACAATTATCCATGAAGTTACAACATAAATCTTAAACCCGAGATTCAACGCATCTCGCGAAAGAAAAATGCATACATGCATCTCAAACGACGTCAATGATCATGCTATTGACTTTAAACATATACGGGAGCTAAATGAACATATTCATGATGATTATAAGTGTATGAGTTCATGCATAACACAAGCAAACCATAAATTAGGGTTTTACAATTAGCACCTCAGAAAGTTAATCAAGGAATCACACGTACTGGTAGACAGAGTGATGTTCCTACCTCTAGTCAGGGACGACGAGGCGGTGAGTTGATATGTAATTTTTGTTCGAGAACAGGACATGCCGAGAACAGATGTTGGGGCAAGGCAGGAAAGTGCTTTGCTTGTGGCGGTGATCATGTTCGTAAGGATTGCCCGAAGATGAGGGTTAATCAGTTTGGGAGTACTAGTCGACAATCTGGTGGCTCCAAGAGAGATGGTGATGGTCGACCTAGAGTTTGAGGTCGTGTGCGCGTGGCGGGTGGCCATTGCGGGGTTTTGAAACCTATCCGAATAGGAAGGTATGCTCTCGTATATATATTATACCGTTGATACTATTATTGTTATTATGAGTACACGTCTTATCGGTAGCTCATACGCATTCATACATACATTACATGGTGTATTGCATATAGTTGGTTTATTGTTTGATTGGGGATAAAGCCTCAATGAGATGCTGGTTTGTGGTATTGTTTGATTTCTGAATTGCCGGTAGGTAATCACACATGGTTTGTTGATTCTTGTGTAGTCTATATATTTATAGGACTATACTATATATAAAGAGCATTGAGGATGAATTTGTGTTACGATGATAGTAACCAATGGTTTTATGGGGTTACGGTTTTGTCGGCCTATATTAAGAGCCGGGGTATGAATATTCGTATATATATGTATATGTATATGAAGCATGAATTGTATGATGATATTTATTGGTTTGATATGATACTTGTATATCCTATGGGGATATGTTTAAGGTAATGAATAATATACATCTATAATATTGTTTATGATTATTATGCGAGTAGGATACACTCGATAAGTGCGAAAGTTAAGTGTTGCGATCAATGGGTTGATTATAGTGCGTGAACAAATATGATGTTTCACCGCAATGTTGTTAAAGTTTTGATTTGTGAAGTATAGACGTTACGACTACTAGTAGCCGAGTCGATACGTGGTGACTTCTAGCGAGTTTTCATGGTTGCGTGCTAGGTGCACGAGTTTTGTGGTAAAATATGGTTGTTGTTTGTCAAGGTAATAGACCTTGTTACTTGACTTGATTTTATTCAGTTATGTGCATTAGTTGTAGGGAACACCTACTTGATGCATCTTCATTGCAGTATCTTAAACTCTCATTTCATAATTGTTATCTCCTGCTCATTCATTTCCTTAGCGTAGGAGACTATTAAAAAGGATGCTTAAAACCTTTTTATCATGAACCTTCGCATCCTTGCAACGAAAGCTTTTGAATATCCAATTTAGCCGGTACCCTAAATTGGTGATCAAAAGTGATCGTTGTTGGACTAGGATTGGTATGAATTGTGGTAGAATCGACTATACCCATTACCAAAAGGAATGGACCTAAATGAAAAGAATTTTCAAAACATTTTTATTGTTGCACTCTTATGTGTTCTTACCTGCGATACGGAGATCGCGAGTATTACTTGCGTGGCTTGGAATGTCAGCTTGATTGTCTCTGATTTGGTTGAAAATTGCTCTATAGGCAATTATTACTTCTTGTGACTTAAGGTCTGTTATGCACGAATTTTATGATGTGCCCCGGAACAAATAGTTTCCGTAGTTGAAGGTTATGATGTGTTTGAACTTGTTTCATGTTAAACGTTGAGGTTTGTGTACGAGATGGGTTAGTACTGTTCATGTGTGTTTTCGCGACTCAAATATGAGTCATATTATTTCCAATCTAAAGAGTTTAATGTGGTTGTGTCTACGAGAGGTTTAGAAACCTGAGTTGGGATCACGGTAGTTTGATCCTCATATACTTGGTTTGGTCATTGTGATGGTAGACTCGGAGACTGAGTCTAGGTTTATGGTTTTTGAGCATCGAGTGTTCACTCGGGATTGTGAGACACCGTAGTGGTGTCTGGGTATTCCATGTTGAGGTGATGACCTGACATTGGTTTGAGATACGGTTTAGAATTCGGGACGAATTCTTTTTAAGGGGGAGAGGATGTAAGATCCCGATTCCCGGTTAGCTTGAATTGCGTGCAAAGCTCGCATTTCCTCTTTCGTTGATTGCTCGTTGGGTTTGTGAGAGAGTCTAAATGTGTATGAGAGATCACAATAAGACTAAAACACTCCTATGAAATGTCATATAGTGGTTGACTTGTTAAAGTCAAAGTCGTAACCCGACGGTAGTCGAAATGCGACGCGATTGAGAGTTTATTCGGGTTTTGTGTTCTGGACCTCGATTTGGTCCCAGATCTTTACATGATGATTAAATAACATGTTTAGATGTGTTAGACTTCTAATTGGATGCATTCCATAAGTCTCGTGAAGTTTTGACGCCTCGAGAATAGCAATTCTCCTTATCGCGTAGTTTGAGATTGAGCCGGGCGAACGTCTCGTCTTTTGGGAGCTTATTTCTCCTATCTGTTGTTTATCATTTGAGAGGCATTCAGGCCTATTTTGTAGCCCTTATAGGTGCTTATAATCATGGGTTATTACCCGTCGGTTTGCGGTCTCATTCGACGTTTAGATAGCAAGTTGTTACGTCTTGCGCCGGTTTTGCCTCGGGTTGTTTCGGGTGTTGTTTATGGGAGTCTAGACCTAATTTAAAATTGGTTTGAGACTTGGATTGATTAGTTTAATGTTTGAGGACTTTAAGGGTTCAATTGTGAGCCATTTCGAAGCTTTAAGGCTCGAGGATGCATGCGGGAACGACCGAAACCGAGCAAGGATTGAACAAAGGAGGAAATAGTGTGCATTGGCTTGATGCGCTCGCATCAAAGAAGACCCATGCGACCGCATGGGGTCCTGGGCAGACTTACGGGATTTTAATCCCTTTACGCATTGTCCAATTTTTGACCCAATTAAACCCCATTTAAATTAAGACTAAACCTACCTTATTAACTTAAAACTAGTCCTAATCATTATTAGTGAGATTAGGGGATTGATTAGTGGGTGATTAAGGGGAACTAATCCCCCATATAAAAAGAAATCAGCCGCACTCTACCTCTTAGTCGGCCAAACAGATCGACTTCTCCCTCCCGTCTTCTGCGAACAGAACACAAGGGCATGAGAGAGCTGAGAAGAGGCGATTTCTAGGGCTTGAAGAGCTCGTCCTTGGTGGCCATAGCTAGAGGGCTTCTTCCCCCATTTCAGTCCGTGAGTTTGAAGAGGAGAGTTGAGGAGAGCAACCTCACCTCTTGGATTCGGGTATGGCAGCTTGATTAGGGGCTGAGTAAGGTAAGTTTCTACCTTAATTCTCTTGCTTTTGGGCTCCATTGACCCTAGGGAAACAATCACTTGTGATATTTGAGGTCAATGGAAGCCATTGTTAGGGTTTGTAGAGAAGCATGAACCCTAGGTTTTCAAATTGATGATAGAATTGGATTGACCTATGTGAGACCATGATATATGTGAAATTCATGTTCTAACTAGTCTATTGAACTTGATTATGTTGATTATCCATGAGTTTTGATGTTAGTTTGGTTGAGATACTTGGAGGGTGTTTTGCCCAAATTTGGTTTAGCTTGCAAAATTATTAATGTGAGCTTGATTACTATGTTTTATATGCTTAATAGAGTACATTAAACTAGGTAGTATGATTTAATCATGAATTGGGAATTATGATTGGTAAGGTGAGCTAAATGAAATTGTGCTCAAAATGATGAATTTATTCTATGTTGAATTAGTGAAGGTTTTGTTGGGTTTATGTGAGTTAAACGAACCCGGGATGATGGCTATTGTTGATAGTTATGAATATTGGGGGAATTGAGACACATGGCCTCTATGCCCTAAAATTTTAGAAAGGGTAGATTGGACTCGGCGGAGTCATTATAAGTTCGATCATGTGCTAATTGAACTTGGGTTGAAATCCTACGATAATTGGATTTCGTTTGGTTAATGGAGTGAAGAACATAACTTCCAAACTTTAAATGGTTGGTGATTGAGATGTGTTTTGTGGATTTTTAGTCTTGGGAATTAGGCCCGAATGACTATTGAGATTTGGTTATACACTTTAAGAAATTATTACGGTGTGAATTTATAGAACACATAAGGAATGAAATGTGTTAGTAAGACTCAACGGAGTCGTAATAAGGCCAATAAAATGACAAAGAGCCTTGGGTTGAAACCCTACAATGTTTGGGTTTGCTTGGGTTGTGTTTGTGCACACCGGGTTTTTGGTTGTGTCCTATGGCGACACTTATGTTTTTTTGGAGACTGACTAGAATACATTTTAAGCATGCTTGTTAGAGCATGGGACATTAGAGACCCACATAAGGTCATGCGATTATTTAAGAGAAGATTAAGAGAGAATCCTCTTCTCAAGGATTTTTGTTGCGTGTATATGAAAACAATTGGGAGAAGTGACTACGGAGTAGTCATGATGTTTTAAGTATGGTGTTGGTGTTATCGATCATGTATGACGATTAGGACTATGATTGAGTCCGGTGTACTTAAAATAAAAGACTAAATAATAAGTCTTGGATTGTGGATATCTTGAGACTAGCGTAGTAGTCTTGGTTTGGTTTGAGTTGAGGATTATGGAAGTCCTCACATTATATTTTGTTAAGCTTGTAGGCTATACTTGTCTTGGTTGATGACTTGAGGAATAATGAATACCTCAATAAGTAGTTCTTGAACTAAACTTGTAAGTTAGTTGAACACAATGGTTATATGCAAATATATATGCATTGTTCATGATGTTTGGTAGAGCATTATGTCCTACTTGATTTTATGCAATTATATGCATGGTTTATGAAATTTCGTAGAGTATTATGTCCTACGTGGTTATATGCAGTTATGTGCATGGTTTAATGAGTCCGATAATAATGAATTTGGTCTCATTAGTTTAGACAAGTAAATATCTACTTGATCATTTGGTTTAGAGTCCAGCTGGCGGGTTTTGGTTGTTGTGTCGGCAATGGGACGATTCATAGTCTTTGGGAACAATCGCTATGAATCGTTGCATTGGGTCCTTTTCTCCTCACTATTTGGCCAATAGTGGGACGTGATCTCGAGTTATGCCATCTAGCTAGACATCGAGCTCTCATTTCTCATCCTAGGTTGGATGAATGTAACGAGTACTCATTAAGGGAAACTGATGGGTTGAGATTATTTGGGGAGGAAACCCCAAGGTATTATTGATTGGGAATTGAGCCCGAATCATGATTTGAGATTTGATATCATGGTAAGTTGGTTGGGTTTTGAACCCGGATTTGATTGTAACGGTTCGATTACGTTTACTGTTACGCATGATTATTTATGAGCATTTATATGAAAAATAAGATGCTACGTGATTTATGTGAGTTTTGTGCTTTAAAATTAAGTGCATGTTTCATGATGGTATACTAGCATGATACCATGATTTTATACGATTGTGCATTTATGCCATGCCATGTCATAATATGCCTCATGTTGCATTTAGAAACTTACTGGGTCATTATGACTCACTCCGTGTGATTGTTTTCCCTAGTGTGTGCAGTGATCCCGTTAGTACGCACAGCGGCTTCAGATAACGACTTTTAGCAGGTGGTCTTCCAAGTCAAAAGCTTGGAGTTATTTAATATTATGTTGTTAATTATTTGTGAGGCTCGATTGTAAAGTTATGTAGACTTTACTTGGGTAGATTGTAGTATTATATTATGGTTGTGTATTTGGGAGCCGGTTGTATTGCCGAGCATTTGTACCCTTAGTATTTATTTCCTTTGTCGTTTCGAGCATGTGTGGCTCGTTTATCCTAGTTGTGGTATATTGTTGTTCCTACCTCCGATAGTTTTAGTCGTGAGGTTTGGTTGGTGGTTTAGCATCATTTATATGGTTTTAGTGAATTGTTCCTCCGGCATGTTATAGCCGTTGAGTGTTGTTTATCAGGTTGGGATTTTGTCTGTTGCCGGCCTTGGTTGCCGATGGTTTGTTGTGCGTGTCAAATGTTGCGTCACGCGCGTCGAATTTTTGGGCCGAGAGATTTACTATCTCTTTGGTTGTTTATATTTAGGAGCTTGATAGCTCGGGTCCCATTATGGTTTTGCTTCCGCAGGTTTTGTTTTTATTTTCCGTATTGCCGTTATGGCTTTACTTTCCTGTCGTGAGCTGGTTGGCTCGTCTTTTGACTCACACCATTATGCTTAGCAGGTGCTTGTCTGTCTTTTAGTTTGTCTTGATGGCACGACCTAGGGATCTCGTATTGAGATCCGGGTCGGGTCGTCACAGTAGTGGTTTTTCATCGTTGATCAAGAACGAATGTAATCCTCTTGTTATTATAAAATGAACTTTTCTGCACTTTTGTACATATTCGATCGCACCGGAAGGCTGCCTACGTTCCTCAGTGCTAAGGCTCAGGTCGACGTAGTTCTTTCAAGATTGAAGATTTTTGTTGAAGACCTATTTCTATTATGCTGTAGACCATATGCTGCAGACTGTTCTCTATTTTTCTCCTGAATTTTCTTTTGTTTGTGCTCTACCTTTCGCCTAGGTCGCCCATTTGGGGTTTTCAACCTAGCGAGCCCTTATCTATATTTGTATATATATATATATACATTATGCTCTAACTTTTGCCTAGACCGCCCTTATGGGTTTTCAATCTAGCGAGTAGAGGAGAGACACGGTAACTTGATCACTTAGGCGCGTCTTGGTTTATGCATAGTACCGCTTGAGCTTGTCCATGTTGAAGGGTTGAACGAGATCTTCCCCATCTTGATTAGTAAGGAAAATGACGCCTCTTGACTGTATTTGTTTCACCATATATGGTCCCATCCATGAAGATTTCCATTTTCCCTTATTATTCACAAAACTAGGGGGCTTTTCATGGATTACTAGATCTCATACTTGAATACTTCGGCCTTTGACCTTTTTGTTGAAGGCTCGAGCTACTCTTCTTTGGTATGCTCGAGTGTGCTCTAAGGACAGTAACCTTCGTTCATCTAACAGGGCTAACTCATCGTAGCACTGTTTAATCTAGTCAATCTCAGATATTTCTGCTTCCATCATCACTCTTAATGACGGGACCTCAATTTTAATGGGCAGTATTGCTTCCATGCCACAGGTTAAAGAATACGATGTAGCCCTTGTAGTTGTGCGAACTAATGTGCGGTAGCCATAGAGTGCTAACGGCAATTTTTCAGGCCAATCCTTTCCTGTTTCAGCCATTTTTCTTATGATGTTTTCTAATGTTTTGTTGGCTGCTTCAACAGCACCATTGGCTTGTGAGACGTATAGGGAGGACTTGTGTCGTTGTACTTTGAATTCATTGAGCAGTCAATTTACTTCACCCTCGAAATATGTACCATTATCAGATATTATTTCAAAAGGTACTCCGTAACGATATATGATATTTGTTCTGATGAAGTTAGCCACTTTCTTGGTATTCAGCACTTTGTAGGAGACAACTTCTACCCATTTTGTGAAGTAGTCAACCGCTAATAGGACATATTCATGGTCATTTGATCATTTTGGGTGAACTTGACCTATAACATTGATTCCTTATGTTGAGAATGGCCAGGGGGCTATGGAGTTGTATAATATATACGGGGGAATGTGTTATAGATTTATGAAGAGCTGACATTTGTTGCAGTGATGCCTCCACCGAATACAGTTAGTTTCTGGCGTATTCCAATAGTACCCTTGTCGAATTGCTTTATTTTGCATATGTCCATTCATGTGTGGTCCACAAGTACCACCATGTAGCTGATCCATGACTTGTTCTTCTTTAGCCTGATCTATGCATAGCAGATTCAATCCCTGCACTACAAGAAAAACCACTATTTGTGACCCACCTTTTTTGGGAGGGTGAAAAAAGGGTCCCAAATACTGTTATTTGGCAAGGTAAAAGTAACAGTGCCAAATACCAAGTAATTGGCACACTTATGTATTAGTCTTCCCAAATACCAAGTATCTGGCACACTTGTGCACTAGCCTTCCCAAATACCAAGTATGGGCACTTCTGATGTTTTGAGATTGGAACGATTGATACGCTAAATTCCCCAAAAATTTCCCCCGCAACTTTTACACAATACTTTTTCAATTCCCGCGGTTGTTTCCCCCCAGTCCCTCTTATTGAGATTTTTAGGACAATATGTTTTCAGTTCCCTCAACTTTTACACAATAAGTCTCTATCTCTCTCACTTTCTTTCAGTCTTTTCGCGTGCAATTTTCAGTTCCCGTGGCTAAATCTCCAGCGATTGCTTGGGAATCCCTTTGGTAAGAACCTCTCTCTCTCTCCCTCTCGTATTCGTTCTCTATTCTCCCTGTTGCGGCTGGTTGCATTGTGCCCTAGTTTTTAACAAACGATTAATTTCCTAAATACAGGCTCTCTGTTTTCGTTCGATCTTGTTTCTAGGGCTGTTACAGAATCCCTTCGGTGAGTAACTCTCTCTTTTGTTCTACTACTTTCTATGGCTCTCCTTATCTCTCTTGAGATTCATGTATTTAGGGCTAATTAGTTAGGGTGTGGTTTGGTAACTATTAGACAAGTTAGGAGGGTATTTCTACAAGTGGCTACAAGTCAATTGTTCTAAAGTACTACATACATTGTTAGTTCCATACAGTTTTATGTTTTTGGTTTTGTTATGCATGATGTCCCTTAAATAATTTCCAAATTAATTATCATAGTTATGGTGGCAAAGGTACCTATAGTTAAGTTCTAGGGTCATATGTTGTTCACACTATCAGTGATGTTTGTGGTAAATGGTTAGCTATTCCCGCTAAACTGATTGTTATTATATAAACCAATTTTATAGTGTTTTGTTTTGATTTTGTTGCTTCGATGTTGCTGGAATTTTCTGGTTTGGTGCCCTCTTTTTTTTTTTTTTTTTTTCTGTCTTGTTTAGTATTTCTTGGTTGAGTATTGTTACTTGATTTGTTGAATTATCCTACTATACAATGAATCATCATCTATTCATGTGCCTAGTACGTCGGCTTGGTTGAAAAGCATATACGCGTAACAAGTTCCAGGCAAGAACTGGAACGAACAACTTTGAATTAGAAAATCAAATTATCTATGATAGCAATGGTTTAGCCCTTGGGTAGCAGGATTAATTGCTGAACAATATTTTAGGGATTCTGATCATAAAAAGATTTTATTTTTGATCATAAAATAGTTGTCAACGGACTGTGGGATTACTCTTAGGAGGAACCATGAATATGGGATGCCCATTGTGATGACCCAACCCGGATCCCAATACGAGACTCAAAGGTCGTGCCGCCAAAACACACAAAACAACAAGCAATGGGTAAGGCTATAACAACGATACACCAACGACTCAACAAATGCGGAAGCGAATAACTTAAATGGACCCGAGCTAACAAGCTCCGAAATAAAAACAACCAAAGAGATAGTAAATCTCTCGGCCCAAAAATTCGACGCACGTGATACAACATTGGGCACGTACTACAAACTCCCTGTCACAATTTTATAAACAATATTATAACCAAGTCATCGGCGACGTTACAGCCAGAACCCAACATTAACTAAGTCTACAACTCTAGTCGACACACTCAACGGCTAAACATGCCGGAGTACAACATAACCAACAATATAACCAAACTTGAGATGAATAAAATACGTAATTAAACATAATGGCTCGACTAACATTTGTCGGCTCACAAAAACCAAGTACTAATTAAACAAATACAAGTATCAAATCAATAACACAAGTCTTACTACCCAAAGTGAAGTTTATATAACTTCACTTCCCAAACGTCTTGTCCAAAAACCAAGGCTACATAAATAAATTAAAAGTAGCAACCTTCACAAAAATTACACTTCTATCGTATGCTAAAAGGTTTCCTTCGAATTACTATCTCGGCTCGAATCTAAGGAAAACAAAGCAAACGAGTAAGTCATAATGACTCAGTAAGCTACTAAAGATGCAATGTCATGGCATGACATTATGCTCAAATAAAACATGTACATCTCATGTCATACTTATGATGTAATATTTCATGGTATAATTCTCCACACAAACCAAATCCAACCATAGTCACATTGAATATAGTACTTCATAAATTATCATGAAATAAATCATATCAAAGAGATTATGATTCTAAATTCTATAATGTGTAGTATTTTATTTCCACATTTAAACTCTCATCAAACCACCAACCACATAACCCAATTATATCATGAGTCTCATAAATCTTCATTTAACATAACTCATATAATAATTCATATATGGGAGACTATTGTTTCCATTCTAATCATGAACAACATGTTATATTTTTCGTATAACATCATATTCTAAAAATCATCATTTCATTAGCATGTTATATTTCTATTATAACATTTCATCAAGTAATCATCATCTCATGTAAATCAGATCATTAACCACGTAGCACAACAATTCATATATACGTGCTCGTAAAATAAACCACATAAGAGAGAGAAGATGATTTTCCTTTCCGTTTCCAGCGTGTAGCTCCTGCGGAAACAAACGTGTCCTCGATAACCCTTTCGTGGTATCGACGTCCCCAGAACAATCCCCGTTCGGGTTCCATAGCTATCAAAGGTAGGTGTATTACTCTAGCAATGATCAGCTACATCCCCACCGTGGCCATCGATGGAGGGGTGTGTGCAAACCCGGCACGGCGATCCATTGCGATCACGAATCCCACAATTCGTGAAGACAATGCATCGTCCCGCCAAAAAACTCAAACCAAAAACCGTCAGCTGGACTCAAACACAAGCACATGTAATATATACTCACATGCTCAATCAAAGGAAAAGTACAACACACCGTACTAATCCAATCAAGTAGATATTTACTTTTAAACCACATAGTTATGCATTTCTATGCTAACTAACTCATAAACACATTAGAGCAACAATATCGAGTCTCTAATACCCCCAAGTGTTCTTCATACACTTGAAAATTCTTGGAGGCTTAACCTCCATCAAAACTACCCCAAATTCCGTAGGATCTTAATATGTGATTCACTATATTCATATTAGTCCCAAAATCGACTCCGTTGAGTCCTTTCTACTCTTTCCAAAATTGAAGGCGTAGAAGCTATTTGCATCATAGCCCTCCTATTATTCATTAGCTAATGTTCATGGCTAAGTTCTCAAGGTTAGCAACATTGTGCAACCCAACAATCCATACCTTCCCAACAAAAATCTCAAAACATGGTTCATAGGTCAACACTTAACATTTAAAGTCAACCATCACATTTCAAGCATGTATCTCAAGTTAGCATTTAATCAAGCATGCCTTCATTCAAAATATCCATTATCTAAGCAAGATGTAAATTCATCTAGCATGTTCATAACCAACATGTAAATTCATCTAACATGTTCATAACCTTCAATTCATGAATTATAGTTGACCAACATACTCTTATTTGCATAAAAGTCAACTCAACCCAATAAAGTCAAGTATTACATTTTGTTCATGTAGTCCATAATGATAATTCATTATACATGCTCACAACCAAAATTTCATGAATTAGATAGCATCATACTCTCATATGCATGATAGTCAACTCTATTCTTAAAAGTCAAACGAAACATTCAAACATGTAATCCATTGTAAAAATTCATCTTTCATGCTTACAATCAAAATTCAAGATTCATCAAGTATACTTCCAAACCTTAAATAACATGTGTGATTCCAACAACTCATAATATTCCATAAAATCACCCAAAATCATTCATATAATCAAGAACCCATTTACTACATAATCATCATATCAAACCCTAGGTTTCTAGGGAATTATGTACCCATCATTCTCAAGTCCAAACTCACAAAATGAAGCTTAATAATATGCTTCATTAAACATAGAAAGCATCCTATTCATGCTTCTAACAAGTTCACCCATCAAAAATCCAAAAATCAAAATAAAATCACACACAACATGCTTGTGTATTCATTGACCTCAAATAGCAAGCCTCTTTGTTTTCCTTAGGGTCAATGAGCACAAAATCCATAAAAGGAGGATTGTAGTAGCTTACCTAGCTTGAGTGAAAACTCAAGAGAATCGAAATCCAATCGGTGAAGTTGTTCCATTTGACGAGGGCTTCACGAATCCAAAGTTTGGAGGTGATCCAACGATCGGATCTTCATGGATTTGAGGAGGAAGAAGCTAGGGCTTCAAGCTTCCATGGACTCCCATTCCCTCTCTCAATAATACGTATGAAGTGGAGGAAGAAATGAGGGATTTCTGAATTTTTACAAAGGAATTGGGCTTTATATACTTCCCAAACAAATGAGAGCACAAATGGGATTTCCATGGTGCAATTAGTGAAGTTTAGATGTAATCAACCACTAATTAAAACTTAATTAACTCCCCAAGAGTGTTAGGACATGTTTAGGACTAAGTATGGGTGTTAGGAAGGGTTTAGAGGAGGTTTAGAATGGGTAGGATAGGAAAATCACATCAAAAAACCAAACAGGGGCAAGGCTGTTACGGGGGCCATGCGCTCGCATGGTCTCCTACCATGCGACCGCATCCCCCTTGTTTACCCTTGGAGACAGTTTTCGACAAACTTGTTCGCGTACGACCCTTCCCGCATGCAACCGCAAGCCTTAAAGCTCCAAATGGCCTATAATTCAACCCTTAAAGTCCTCAAACACTTAGCTAAACCAAACAAGTCTCAAACCACTTTTAAAGTAGGTCTAAAATCCCATAAACAACTCCCGAAACAACTCGGTGCGAAACCAGCGGAAGGCGCAACAACTCGCTAACGAAACGTCGAATGAAACCACAAACCGACGGGCAACAACCCAAGATTATAAACAATTCAAAAGGCTATTGATCGATGTTTTATTTTATCTATTTCCTTGCAAGTGTACAAGACTATTATAGAATAGACTCGGAAGCAAGGGTCGAACCCACAGAGACAAGTGATCACGAACAGTGCGGTTATAGATAGCAAATTATTAACCTAAGGGGGTTTTTATGTTTAATTCTACTCTAATTTACTAGTTATAGATGTTAACTAATTAGACAGTAATAACAGATATGAAGATCTTATGGTGAGTGGAAATCTAGGATTCTGGGTTTCACTTATATCTCCTTTATGTTCAATTCATAATAATGTCATTCAATGTCTTGGGTTCGTTCACTAAAAATAGATATGGTCTGTTGAACAATTGGTTCGCCTCCCTCCCATAAAAATTCATCCATTCCATATCCTAAGCACAGAACAGAATCTAGTCACCTAGATTTATGATCTATCTGTCACCTAGATCATGTAAGAACCTGGTCCTAACTTATCACTCTCGTGCTTCGATAGGTCCAATTTATTGTGTTGGTGAGCCAGTGTACGACATATGCACTTGGTCATGCAGGTATCCGCACCTCTAAGCCTTTATTATTTGCGATTACATTCATTTGTTCAAAGCGAAATAATAAAGGGATTGATAAACAACACAATCAACAAGCATTGAATAGACATAAATATGAGAATCAAAACATAAATTCGATACAAGTTACCTCCCACCTCCTAGATTAGGGATGATTTAGTTCATCATAGACGATGAACAGCACATGAAGATGATGGAAGACATGATTTGATCTTCAATACTTGAAATTACAAAACCTAATTATGTTATACAATCTAAAACTACCTAAAATCTATGTAAAGAAAGCTTCCAGCCGTCCTCCTCCTCTTAGGCTCGGCATCTGACTCCTATATATACTTGGGAGTTGTGATTGAATCGAATGACTGTGTGAAAACCCGAATTTCGCGCATTCTGCCTACCTTGCGGTCGCAAGGTGCTGGATACCTTGCGTCCGCAAGGTCTCCAGTGTGTGTGCTTCTTGGCTCTTCGATTGCGGCTTGGGGACCGATACCGCCTACCTTGCGGTCGCAGAGTGAGGCACCTTGCGTCCGCAAGGTGTCCAGATTGACAGACTTTATTTTCTTCAATTTTTCTTTCTTTGTAATTTGCACTTACAACCCTGGAGTTTCGCGTATTTTCACGAACAATCCTGAAACTTACAAAACTCACCAAAAACATATATTAGTACTCAAAAGACTCATGAAATAGCCTAATTCAAGTCACAGAAGCATATAAAATCGACGTATAAAATACATCGATCAGCTATTAAATAGGCCTGAATACTTCTCAGATGGTGAACAACAGATAGGAGAAAAGGACTCCCGAAACACGAGACGATCACACGGCTCAATCCCAAACTACGCGATAAGGAGAATTGCTATCCTCTGAGCGTCAAAACCTCACAAGACTTAAAGAATACATCCAAAACTAGAAGTATAACACATCTAAACATGTTATCCCATCATCATGTAAAGATCTAGGACCAAATCGAGGTCAGAAACGCGAAACGTAAGCAAACTCTCAATCGCGTCGCATTTCGACTATCGTCGAGTTACGACTTGTGACTTTAGTATGTCAACAACTATATGGCATCTATTAATAGTATTTTGGTCTTAATATGATCTCTCATACACATCTATACTCTCTCACAAACCAAACGAGCAATCAACCAAGGAAGAAATGCGAGCATTGAACGTAATTCAAGCTAACCGGGAATCGGGGTATTGCACCCAAGCTTGCGCTGAATTGTGCACACATGATGCTTCCGGAATGAGGGTAGAGTAGTGACATTCGATCGAAGATTAGTCTACCAATGAGGGATCCAAGGGCACATCCCCCAGCAAAAAGATTAATAAGAGTTGTTGTTCTGTTGTGGTCAAAACCTGCAAAAGAACAGTCTATCTCATGCATGATCGCATCAAATAAGAGAGAAATGCAGCAAGAAACAAGTGAAATTTAAAATTTAAATTATGGCAATGAAAACATAAACAGTTCAGAATACACTAAACCAAAAGGTCCCAAGAAAAATACAGCAAAAAACTCTATCTTCAACAAGTCAACTATGTCCAAACCTCAGCTGCCTTCAAGAAACATAAAACACTCACAAAAACCACACACAAAATAAGAAAAAGAACAAATAACTAAATAAATGAATGAAGAAATAATGAAAGGAAAACGAGATTTGAACACATGCTCACCAATTAATTCAAACCACATTGTAAAGAACACCATGGGGGTCCATGGCAGTGAGCCAACAAGACCCTACAAGAAGAAAATTTGATATGTTTTCTCTCTCATGACAACTTTCATGGCTGTCCACGACTCCACCCATACTGATGCCGAGTTCACATTGCCCTTATCCAACAATTCGTCCATAAAGAGGGAAGCAACTGAATTATAGAGCCCATGTAACATTTGCTAAGTTTGTAATCCCCAAGATTACCCTTGTCTTTTTATAAAGTTGGAAAGCAGAAATAGAGTGACAAACAAATGGAAAAAGAAAACGAAGAAAGGTAGACATGAACTCACACTTTTCGTAACTCCCACCAGTAGTATGATCAGTGCTAGTTATTCTTCGCGGGTCAACAACAAAAAAACAACGAACCCAATGACAGAACTTAGTGTTGCCATCAAAATGAAAGCACAACGCCTCCAGGTAGGCCCTAGAACTCATAACCAGCCATAATTGTAGCAAGAACTCCACCCCCTATACCACCTATTGTACCAACAACATTAAGAAATCCAAATCCAGTCCCCCTCGTGGCATCCTTATAGCTATCAGCTATAAAATATTGAAGTACAGGTATGACTATGGCCAGTCCTAAACCATTTACTGCTCTCCAAAAAGCAACTTGCCGGAAATAGCGACTCCTAGCCACTGTAGTTGTGGATAGTGCCCAGCATGCTTTTAACCTACAAAGATGATCTCATTGAAAACTGTAAAAGATATTGGTTTGATACTATTGGATCTAAACAAGGAAATTAGTCAAACTTCATTGTAGTAGCTCTACCATCTATATGAAGCAACAATTCTAGATGTTGCTTGGTCTGCAATAGGTGGAATGCCTTTATTCCCTCTTATGGGATTGAGAGTTTGTATTTGAAAGTTGCACATTTCATGGGAAGATGTGAACTTCCAAATTCACTCTCTACTTACAAGTCGTGTCGTCTTATATTGAGCAGGTTAAGTAGATTATAGAAAGCTAGTTGTTGGTGACTAGCAGATAAATATATATATGGTTCTGGACTGCTAAAGATCAGTTAGGTAACCCAAAGGGAGAGTGATATCAAGTATCAACCAGAGAGTTGTGAAGACGGTAGTTTTAGGAGGAAGAAAGGAAGGGTTAGTGTGGGTAATGCTAATGCCTAATCTTGGTTTGTCAAAAGCAGCTTTCTCACATCATTGTGCATTGTTTTGGTTGAGGTGCACTCCTTCATGCGTTGCTTTTGGCTGAGTCATCTGACTCATCTTTCATTCAAAGTATGTGTCATCAATAGAAAAGTTCTCTGATCCCTTTCCAAGCTAAGGTGCATAAATTAACAAACTAAAGATGGTATTCTTTTCTTTGTAATAATAAGTAAAATTTGTGATGAAAGAAAGAGTACACATTGTGGAACCCTATAGAAGAGTGGAAGTTACAGTTGGTCATCATACTTCTCTAGGCATTTTGCAATTACCATGTGAGGTGGTAGGAGCTGAGACCTTTTTCTTACGATAACTTAAATCTTTCCATTTTCTTTTTCCCCTTTTTTTATCTTTTTTCCCCCATCTAATTTATTACTCTAATGCAAGCACATAGGCTCTTTCGTTCTCTGTGAAAATGATTGAGGTTCTTCCAGTTTCATAATTAGTCTGATGCTCAGCTATTTGCAATGTGAGGTTGTGCAACAACTATTCCCCTCAGGTAATCAAGTCCAGCGATTGTTTATTGCACTTGCTTAAGTCAAGCCTGTGAAATGAATTTGGTGGAGTTGCAGTCATTGTATATCCCAATCATAATCTAATTAAAAGTAGAGTGTTCACAGGCCGATTCGGTCCTATTTTCCAAGATATTTGGCAGAGCCGAGATGGAAGGTTCAGTTCTTTAAATGATCAAATCGACACCAAATAAAAAATGGTTGGACAGAACTTTCGGTTCCAGACTTCCAGTCCTATCAATTCTGTTCCTTTCGATGAGGGTGGGAGAGAGGGAGTTTTTTTTTCCTTTCTAACTTTCTTTTATAAACCTTTTAAACCTAGATTATTGGAATTAGGATAGAACCAAGTATATTTGGTTTTCATGGTCATGCCTAACTGACATTGTATGATCAAGTTGGAGACTTAGACTGTTGACTTGGACACATTTCTTGCCTATCAAGTGGTTAGGTTTTTCTTTAAGTAAGATTGGGCAGTGTGTGAGTTTCAGGGGATAAGGCTTATGTAGTCTATTGTTGCAAAATAATGGATTACACAACCAGATAAAAATTTTCTGGTTTGCATGATATATAAATTAGAGGATATTCCAAGATTTACCACGGGTCTCTACAAGTTCAATTCTTTATTTTAGAATTGAGAGAGATATTGAGAGAGATCAAGAATTCTCAATCTTTAGTCCCTTCATGGAACCAATTCAATTCAATGAGATCTTTCATTCACATTTTTTTTGGACCAAGAACGTTTTCTAAAACTTTTTGATCCCCAAATTTGGAGTATCCTACTTTCACGCATATAATCCATCGGGTTTTCCTTTACCAATGAAAATCGCCTCATATCATTGTTCTTTTGAAAGTGGGGAGGTGATACATGATGGGATAAGGAAATAGCACCACGAAGAAAGTAGTATATATGGAAGTTTGATTTGCAAAGGATCCACTAGTCCGCACGCTTGAGTGTGTAACCATAGGAAAGGATTCTGCAATACTCCATGTAAGCACAAAGCTTCTCTCAAGTTATATTCCTCTCTGATTGATAACAGAGCATTGTCAATATTTATGATGCTAACGAAATTTTTAAGTCTACTATGTCTACCGTCTACACTCTACACTAGATAATCCTAAGTACAAATATTCCTTTATATAGCCAATATACAAACTATCCCCAAACAACTTGTAATATCTTAATAGTCGCATTCAATTTATCTCTAATAATAATATAAAATACTCCAATAGTAAATGAATTCCAATTTATTTTGTATTCCTTGTGTGAGGTGCAGTCAGATTTTTTCCTCTTCATTTGTTTTTATTCTAGCTTTTCTTGACCAGCCTCGCGCTTATTAGAAACCAAGTCTGATTCTTGTTTTTCCGATTCTTGCAACTTAGATGCACGTGCCGGTACATTATATTTATGTACTTTGACAAATAATTTTTTTTTCTTATAACATGTCTTTTTAAGTATTCTTTTTTCCTTTTTATTGTTTACATATTAAGAATGGATACAAGCTGGATGCATTTAAGAGACATGACCTTACCACAATTTAGGGATGGTGTTGAAAAATTTATAGAGTTGATATATTCGGATGTGGGGTCAAATGGATGTAAAAAGTGTCCATGTTCAAGGTGTTACGGTCATTTTTATAAAACAAGAGATAATGTCAGAGATGATCTTATCGTGAATGGTTTTATGGAAAATTACTTGCCATGGTCATTTCAACATAATTTTGATATTTCCTCTCTTGGCGATGGAGGTCGAAACGAAGATATCCGAAGCAATTACGATGTGGGAGATGACATTGTTGGCATGATGCATGATGCCATTGGAGTTCCAACTGGAGTTCCAATTGTGAGAGACTATTTGAATGAAGGACAAACTTTGGATCAGAACACAGAAACAATAGATGATGAGACGGAAAAAATTTATAAGATGCTAGAAGAAGGGCAACGACCTTTATTTAGGGGTAGCAAAAAGTTCACTTCACTTTCATTCATTACTCGTCTTTTGCACATAAAAGTACTTGATGGTTGGTCGAATAAATCATGCACAATGGCTCTAGAATTATTTCATGAGGTACTTGAAGAAATATGGGAAGTTGCCTTGTCTAAATCTTATTATGAAGCGAATAAGATAGTGTCTGATTTGGGTTTTACTTACGAGACGTGGGATGCATGTCCAAACGATTGCATGTTGTTTCGAGGGGATGCAAAGCCTTTTGAAAATTGTGATATTTGTGGGGCTTCTAGGTATAAGAAGTTTGACAATGACTAGCAAACCGTTGATGACAGTGTGATAAAGAGGAAAAAAAAAACAAAGAAAACAAAGAAAAAAAAAAGGAGATTTCGTTCTCTCTAAAGAAAAAAAAAGGGGGGGAGAGAAAGTTTTTTTTCTATATGTTGTGTTATGTTTCCCAAAACATGTAAAGACATGAAATTCCCCCCTCACCATTACTTTCAATCGCCATCACCAATTAATAAGTGCATCAGTCATTCTTGATTCAAAAAAATAATAATAATGTAGCAAGTCCTACTTTGAGATGTCAAGGTCTACCACCACAAAAAAAAAGTAAAAAAAAAACAAGAAGAAAAGAGAAAAATAATACAAAAAAAAAAAAAAGAAGACCCGATAGGGAGCCAAAAAAGAAAGGAGAGCTGGAAAAGCCAAGAAGGCGTAAAAAAAAAGGCAGAAATCCAGAAAAGGCCGACTCGTGAGGACTAGGGGCTTTCAAACCCCAGGGGTGTCTCTTCCGCTCATATTGATGCCTACAGCCCATCCGTGCAAAAGTATGCTCACGAACCCATTTGGTCTCCGTTATTTCAAAAGTCCAATCAAGTCCTCAGATCGAGCTTTCCGAAGGTATTTATCTATATTCGAGCCTGGTAAACTCTTGCTTCTCCTATTTTAGCTTATCGAGTCTTTTTCTTGATTTCTGAGCACCACATATCGCCAAAATATCTGTTATATAAAAAAAGGAAAGAATGATGAATCAACTCATGAAAAACATGATAAAACTACACGAGTTGGTGATGAGTCATTTCAAGAATATGGACCCGCAAACCATTAAAATGTAAGTTCGATAAAGCAATCTTCTGTCTTGGTGAAAGGTCATCTTCAACCCATTGCGGCCGAGCTATTAAACGGTACACTAGGGGCTTCCAACCATACACCCAACCCCTTCCAAATGCCTGAACAAGCCCACCAATTGCCAAAGCCTAACCATCTCTAAAACCCAGCTTCTCAAAACTGGGGCTGCTCCACCCTTATATATATTCATCAAGAGTAACAATCTTCTTTTATCCCAAGAGAGAGAAGACGAGTATCTCTTCAAGCACTTTCCCAAATTTCTCCGAGAGGTCAAAAAAAAAGAAGAGAAGAAATTTCCCTCTTGCAACAAAAAAAAAGAAGAAAGAAAAAAAAAGAAGAAAGAGAGAAGCCTCTCCTGAGCAATTCCTTCAAAATATTTCTCTCGCAACCAAAAGAAAAACATCAATCACTCTTGGACAACCCCACGATCCGCAACCAAAGCCGAAAGCCGACCTCCCGACCATACCTACAATCAGGTCTAGAGACCAAATTCTCATCCAAACCCATAGCCTAAAAGGCCACCCAATAATCGCCCTGTGATCGCCTTTCCTAAAATAACCAAACCCATGGCCGAAAATACCTTTGAGCAAGAGGCCAATCAGATCCTCAATCCTAAAGCTAAACCATCCTAAATGCTTGAACACTATGCCATAACCTAGTCACCACCTATAGCTCTGTTTCAATCGGATGCAATGTGATCTGGGTCCAGGACAGAACTCCTTGCTAAAAACACATAAAATTATCAAAAGATAAATGTTAAGTAGGGTCCATAAAACCTGTGATACGCGGCGATAAACTCTGGATCATGACTCTTCTTTTTGTCCATTAGAGTCATCCACTTTCTGTGAGCATACTCATTCCTGTCTCCCACAAAAGTCTTTCTCAATCGAGTTTTTCTGAGGCTGTCTCCAGTTAATCTCTTCAGAAACTTGCCCATCCCATCTTACAAAATTTGGTTGATTAAATTCATCCTGGGACTTCTCTCGCCAAACTCATTGGATACACAGAGGCTCATCATCTCCAGAGGCAGGTGTCATTTCCATCTCTACCTGAAGGAGCGAAGAGACTACAAAAAACATGATCCCTCAAGAATAAGCAGCTTATCTTCGCATGCATCGAAGGATTGGCATCCTATAAGGTAAAATCTCGCTAGGTTGAAAACCCGAAAGGGCGGCCTAGGCAAAAGTTAGAGAACGAACACAAACAAAAAAAACAAGAAAAAAAAAGGAAAAGAAAAGAAAAGAAAAATGGTTCCTCCGAGGCATTGATTAGTAGGACTCACTAGTCCCGGTTGAATTCCTTTTTTTGATGCACTAGTCAAAGGACTGAAAACTGACCCAACACATCATCCGCCTCCATTTCAAATATCAATTCCTATACACATAACCCTCCAAGGCCAACAAAAAGTCACATCTCAAGCTCTTATATTGCATTTCCATCACCTTGCCTTATCTTGTCTTAACATGTTTAAGAAACAGATGGTACACATACACATGCAAAAGTTTTTTTTAAAAAAAAAAGAAAGGGAAAATTTCATTCGCATGCTTGCATCATTTGCTTGCATCTTTCTACTGCATCTTACCAGGTCTTCCGCCGCATCGGCCTATGAATGTTCTGTCAGCATCTCGCCAAGGATCACCTTCCGAAGATCCTCCACAGCATCATCAAAAGTTACAAAAAGTGAAGTCCATATCCCCAGCAGATCAGTCGGCAAATGGGGCAGAAAAGCCAGAAAATCGGCAGCAGAGCAAAAGAAGAAATTTCTAGCCAAGGCCGGAAATAACAGCAAAAAAAAAAAAAAAGAATTTTTCAGCTGAAGCCAGAAAATGCAATAGCAAGGAAGGAATTTCCAGCTAAGGCTGGAAATTGCGACAGCAAAAGAAATTCCAGCAAAAGCTGGAACTGCGACAAAAGAAAAATCCCGGTGCAAGAAGAACAAAGAAGAAAGCGGCGAAGTCGCAAATGCCAAGCCAAGGTAAGAAAAGGTAAGTATTTTACCCCTTTTTTGTGCATCAATAGCTGTGTTCGAAAACTTTCCTTTAAGGGGCATACAACCCCGGATCAGAGGGAAAGGTTTTATTCTCCGACGAAGGCAGCGTTCCTGAGGAGACGTCTCATGCATCACAACACTTGATAGACTACCTTTACAGCACATACATCGCGACATACCGTCTTTTAGAAATGCGATAGATATCGCATTCAGCGTTGCGATGCAATGGATATTGCATCTGTCTTTCCGTATCAATGCGATGGATATCGCATTCAGCGTTGCGATGCAATGGATATTGCATCCGTCCTTCCTTGTCAATGCGATGGATATCGCATTCAGCGTTGCGATACAATGGATATTGCATCCGTCCTTCCGTGTCAATGCGATGGATATCGCATTCAGCGTTGCGATGCAATGGATATTGCATCCGTCCTTCCTTGTCAATGCGATGGATATCACATTCAGCGTTGCGATGCAATGAATATTGCATCCGTCGTTCTGTGTCAATGCGATGGATATCGCATTCAGCGTTGCGATGCAATGGATATTGCACTAAGTCTGTGTCGGCGCAATGGATATTGCGTTTTTGTTTTGCGATGCAATAGATATTGCATCTGTTTTCCGTATTAATGCAATGGATATTGCATTAAGTTTGTGTCGGCGCAATGGATATTGCGTTTTGTTTTGCGATGCAATGGATATTGCATCCGTTTTCCGTGTTAATGCAATGGATAATATTGCACTAAGTCTGTGTCGGCGCAATGGATATTGCGTTTTGTTTTGCGATGCAATAGATATTGCATCCATTTTCCGTATTAATGCAATGGATATTGCATTAAGTTTGCGTCGGTGCAATGGATATTGCGTTTTGTTTTGTGATGCAATGGATATTACATCCGTTTTCCGTGTTAATGCAATGGATATTGCATTAAGTTGTTGTTGGGGCAATGGATATTGCGTTTTGTTTTGCGATGCAATGGATATTGCATCCGTTTTCCGTGTTAATGCAATGAATATTGCATTAAGTTTGTGTTGGCGCAATGGATATTGTGTTTTGTTTTGCGATGCAATGGATATTGCATCCGTTTTCCGTGTTAATGCAATGGATATTGCATTAAGTTTTGTGTCGACGCAATGGATATTGCGTTTTGTGTTCCGATACAATGGATATTGTATCTGTTTTCTGCAATGGATATTGCATTCAGTTTTGTGTCAACGCAATGGATATTGCGTTTAGTGTTGCGATGCAATGGGTTTTGCATTTTGATATGCGCTATTTTCACTAGGTTGTAATGGATATTACAACTATCTTTCCGCATAACACTTGTCTGCATTACAACACTTGATCCCCAGTAGAGGTGAACTGCATTTGGTCTTATTCCTTGGATAAGGATACGTAGGCAGCCTATTTTGGTAGGCACGACCATCACAACAAAAAAAAATAATAATAAAAACACAAACAAAAAATATACAAAAAAAAGAGGAATATTTCAAAAATACAAAAAAAAGAGGAATATAAAAAAACAGAGAGAGCGAGAAAAAAGGAAAGGAAAAAGAATGTTTTCCACTTCACAATTGTCGAAAATACTTGAAGAAAGTTTGCTTTGTCGTGCTCGACGACGGATTTTTATCGGCCGAGTGCAGTTTTTTGGAAATCTGAAAGTTTTCTGGTTATGTTTGGAAACAAGGCATCGACCAGTCAGACACAACTTTGAAAATTCTTCTTAACATGGTTCAATGACAAGGTCTTAACCGGTTGAAATGTGGTTCCAGAAAAACATTCAAATCTTCATACCGTATTCGACAGCCGTTCTCGACTGTTGGATACGACTTTTTCGAAAAACACAAAAATCTTTTTTCTGTTGTGTTCTCGATCGGGCTTGATCCGAAGAACATGACATCCTCACTTGGTTGTAGTTTAGGTTTTTGGCCTGAACTACGTTTGGTCTGATTTCCTTTAATAGGGAATACGTAGGCAGCCTACATTAGTAGGTACGACCATCAGAGCACTTTAAATTCATATCTGCTTAAAACTACGATAACCTTTTATAACCGACTAAAACTGTCTAGGTTATGGAGTTTGGATAGCATGATAACCGTGCATTATAACTGCTACCAATTGCATTCTCCCGTTTTTAAATGAACGAAATTGGAGAGTCTATTGTTTATCAACGATGTTCGTCTACTCAGTAAGCCTTGGGTTACCCATAGACTCCATCGTTTAGACACCCCAATTTCGTACCCCTGGTATGTGACTGACATAAAATATATCAAGGACTGTCAAAACTTAACAAATGTCAAGTTACAAGAGTTAAAAATGCGAAAGGCAAAGCAGGATGCGCGAAACAGTGAACTGCGGGGGGGTGAAAGTGTGAAAAATCAAACTCAAATAGTGTTGCTGGTGCCGCACCAAGGCCCTTGGTGCCACCACATCATCATGCTTGTGCCACCACATCATCATGCTGGTGCCGCACCAAGGAAGGTCTTGGCCGCACCATGCCTTCTACTGTTGCTTGTCTCAGTGAAGAAATTGTACAACCCTTGAAGCTCATGGTACAACTCACCAATGCAGGCTGAAGAAACTCAAAATTCCCGATGAGTCCCTGGTTCTCAACTATAAATAGGAGGCCCCGGCTCCTCATTTCAGTTGTTCAGTTTTGCGATAAAAATCGCAATGAAGTTCTGCCTCTCCGTTCCTTCGATAATATTAGTACGAGAGGTGCGAGATAGGTGAGTGGAAGCCCCTAAAGTCTCCAAACCCCATCCAAACTCCGCCAAAATAAATATCCATAGGTTATAAGTGTAAAACCCTAGTTTATTGCTTACGTGTTTATTGCATGAGATCATACATTAGTAATCATCATTAGTATGTTAACTTAGCTCACTTATATGTTTAAAGTTGATAGCATGTTCATTGACGTCGTTTGGGATGCTCGTATGCACCTTTCCTTCACGAGTTGCTATGAAACTCGGGTTTGTGTTTTATGTTGTAAACACTTGGATAAATGTTAGAGACCACTCATAACATCATTAACACGCTTTAGATGTTGGTTGAATGCTAGTTGCATCGTCGGTTTGATCGCTAGTTTGATTCGAGCGTTAACCCTTCTCCGTTTGACCTTTTCGGTTGTTGTTCGGGAGTGTTTTTCCTAAGTTCTTAGCCATGTTTGATTAAGGTTTGAACATTGATTTGCTTTGGTTATTGTTTAGAGGTGTTTAGGGTTGAATTCTAGACCATTTCGGGCTTTGGAGGACTTGAGGGTGCAAGGGGGAAAGACTTAGAACAACCAAGGGAGCAAAATGTAAGAATTAGTGATGCGCCGCATGGGTATAGCACCATGCGACCGCATTGACTCATTTCCAGAATTGCGGGATTTTCTGATTTGTCAACATTTGACCTAACTAAACCCCACCCAAACCCAACCTAACCCACCCTAAACCACCCTAGTTCGTCCTACACATCCTCTCATGCATGCTTGACAAGTTTCAAGTGTTTTGAATGCATGTACAACACTTGGCAAGGAAAGACCTCCAACATGCAAAGCCATGCATTGGACACCTTCTCCCACCCCACTTCAGCCATTGCATGACCAAATACCTCCACTAACCCACCATAATCAGTCATTCTCTTCCAAATTCGTGGCTGATCACTTCATGAGAGTTATAGAGAGTTTATACAAGGTTCTTGAGTGTTCATCAATGGTGGCCAAGCTTTGAGGAAGCCATTTCCAAAACCGAACCGTAGAAGTGAAGAGGAGAGCAAGGAGAACACATACCCACCCTTGCATGGACGTTTTTGTACTTCTTGTAGAGCTTGTTTAAGGTGAGTTACAACATCTCTTCTTATTTATTTTAGCCTCATTGACCCTAGGGAAAACAATCTTGCTATATGAGGTCAATGAGAGCACTTAGGACTTTGTAGAGATGCCATGTTCTAGTTTATGCTATATGATGAATTTGGGTTGTATGAACAGATTATAGACCTATTATAAACCATGATTTTAATGTTATTTAGGTGTAGTAATGTATGATAGATCATTCTACTTTGTTGTTTAAGTGTTGGGAGCATATTGGATGAGATAGTTAGGCTTGTAGAGATGCCATGATCTCGTATGTGCTAAATGATGTATTTTGGGTTGTGTAAACAGATTATGATCAGATTGTAAATCATGATTTTAATGTTATTTAGGTGTGATAATGTATGATAAATCATTCCATCTTGTTGTTTAAGCATTGGGAGCATGTTTGATGAAATAGTTAGGCTTGTAGAGATGCTATGTTCACGTATATGCTAAATGCTTACATTTTAGTTGTATGATCAGATTATAAACAGATTATAAACCATGTTTAGATGTTATTTATGTGTGATA
Source organism: Codonopsis lanceolata (assembly GCA_013146195.2). NCBI lineage: Eukaryota > Viridiplantae > Streptophyta > Magnoliopsida > Asterales > Campanulaceae > Codonopsis > Codonopsis lanceolata. Next base: position 76,703,006 of record CM028377.1, read on the forward strand.
ATGTATGATAAATCAGTTGTTTAAGCATCTTGTAGAGATGCATGTTGTATATGCTAAATGCCACCCATGATGATATTTATGTGTGATAATGTATGATAAATCACCCTACTTTGTTGTTTGAGCATTGGGAGCATGTTTGATGAAATAGTTAGACTTGTTGAGATGCTATGTTCACGTATATGCTAAATGCTACATTTTTAGTTGTATGATCAGATTATAAACAGGTTGTAAACCATGTTTAGGATGTTATTTATGTGTGATAATGTATGATAAATCACCCTACTTTGTTGTTTAAGTGTTGGGTGCATATTTGATGAGAATTTGATGAAATGACAAGAATGTATATGCCTAGTTTGTGACTTTGATTCTATGTTTCATAGTTGATTGTTTGATTGGGGTTTTATGGGTTTAATGACCTTAGTAACCTATTTAATTACGTTAGTATGGACATAGGAGAGTATTGAGGCCAATGGCTTCTATACCCTAATTTTGAAAGATTGATTATGACTCAACGGAGTTGACCATTGGGTTAGTATGACATTAAGGAGTAATATGCCTAAGTCCTACGAATTTTGGGGTAGTATTAATGGAGGTTAAGCCTCCAAGCATTTTAAAGTGTATGAAGAACACTTGATGATTAGAGTCTTGATTTTATCTCTAATGTGATTATGTGCTAGTTGTGAATTAAAAGCATGACTAGATGATTGTAGAGTACTTGCCTACTTATTTGAGCATATGAATATGAATTACGTGTGCTTGAAGTTTGAGTCCACTGAGTCGGTTTGTTGAGTCTTTGGGGCTGGACGATGCATCATCTTCACGAATTGTGAGATTCGTGATTTTGATGGATCGCCGCGCCGGATTGCACACACCCTCTATCGATGGCCACGGTAGGGAAGTAGTTGATCTTAGTTGTAGTATGGAAACATGACTTTGATAACTATCGAACTCGAGCGGGAAATGTCTCGGGACGCCGATATCCACGAAAGGGATATCGAGGACACATAAAGGTTTTGGCACATGTTTTTGCAGGAGCGACATGCGCGAAAAAGGGTAACGATATCACCTCCCTTTTATATGAATTGACTCACGAGTGCTTATATGTGAATAATGTGCTACGTGAATATGATATGATATGAAATGATGGTTGAATTGAATTAATGAAATGTTATACTTGTTGATAACATGATATTCAAGATTGTTAAGTATGAATGCCTTGACATGATTATTTATGAAATGTATATTATGCCAATTGCATGAATTATTATTGTTGAGCATGATGCCATGACAGAAGTTATGTTAGTAACTTGCTAAGTCTTTATGACTTACTCCTATTTGTTTTGATTGTTTTCCCTAGATCCGAGCCGCAAGTGGTTCAAGTGATTATCAAGTTGCGTTGAAGAAGCTTTGACGAGGTTGCTACCTTGTAATTTTAGTACCTTTTCTTTTGGCAAGGACGACGGGAACATAAAGTTATATAAACTTTATGTGGGGTAGCAAGACTTTGTGTGATATTTGAACTTATGTTAATTAGTACTTAATCTTTTGAGAGCCGACATATGTTAGTCGTGCCTTGTGTATTTATGTTGATCATGCTTTAGTTGTTTTAACCATGTATTGGTTTGTTTAATATGTTTATTATCCGGCATGTTTTTAGCCGTTAAGCATGTTAGACTAGAGTTGTAGACTTAGTTTAATGTTGGGTTCCGCCGTAACGCCGCCGATGACTTGATATATAATTGCTATAAATTGTTATATGTGCCTATTGTTGCGTCACATGATTTTATTTTTGGACCAAGAGATTCATTATCTCTAAGGTTGTGTTAGTTTGAGCTTGTTAGCTCTGGGCGCCACTGCTTAATTATTATACGCTCCGCATGTGTTAAAGTTTTTGGCGTACCGCCGTTATGGCCTTACCCACTATTTGCTACTTGTTTTTGTTATGTGCCTTTTTGGAAGCGGCACGACCTCGGGGTCTCGTCTTGGGATCCGGGTCGGGTCGCCACAGTTGGTATCAGAGCTTATGTTATAAGTTAGCTATTCGCCGGGATAGGTTCCTTGGCTTAGGGGGTTGGTTTTGTGTGATAGTTCTATCTTAACGAAGAGTGTTCTTGTAGGTTAAAATGGTTGACACTAGAGCTGGTACTAGCACCGGAGGTAGTACTGGTAGAGGTGCCGGTAGAGGCACAAATGTTGGTAGAGAGACTAATGAGAACCGCCAGCCAGAGGTTCCTCCACTTCGTCGGAGGAGCAGTGAAGCTATGTCTACCATGTATAGGGGAATGCTTGCGATGATGAACGAGATGAATCAGAGGGTCTTTGGTAGGGCCGAACCACCGCCAGACCACGCCACGCCACAGCACCGCAGGTTGGAGTACCGGTACAGGATGCGAGACATCACGGAGATTCGATGCTTGAGAAGTTCGTAAAGCTGAAACCAAGACAGTTCGATGGGGAACCGGATGCTTCGAAGGCCGAGTTGTGGATCGAGCATCTAGAGAAGATATTTGCACCGTTGAGGTGTGATGATGAGCAGAAGGTGGTACTAGCAGTGTTTAAGCTAGAGGGCGCTGCGGAGCACTGGTGGCAAGTGCTAAGAGAGAGTTGGGACATGCTGAGGATCCCCCACACATGGCCTAACTTTGTTAGGGAATTTAGAGCTTCATATGTGCCGGAGGTTGTTCGGGAGAGAAGGGAGAAGGAGTTCCTTGACCTAGTGCAGGGAGGTATGTCTATATCGCAGTATTCAGCGAGGTTCACGGAGCTAGCACGCTATTGCACTCATTTGATTCCGGATGAGGCCAAGAGAACGCAGAAATTTGTGAAGGGCTTGAAGACGGAGTATAGGAGACAACTGTTGTCTCATCAGTTCGTGGATTATAGGAAGGCAGTGGATAGAGCCTATGCGATTGAGAGGGACATCGAGGAGCATCGTGTCATGGGTAATTCGGTTTTTCTTCACAGCCTAGACAGCTTCGACGAGGAAATGGATCGGGTAATCGAGGGAATTATCATGGGCACAATGATCGCAGGAAAGGAAATGGCAAATTTAATCATGAAGGGCAGGCAAGGAATCAGTCAGGTGGTAGAGGAGCTGCTTCTACACCGAGTCAGGGAGATCGTAGCATGATAGTGGTATGCTCCTATTGTTCAAGACGGGCACACGGAAGGATAAATGTTGGAAGAAGAGTGGGGCACCGGTGGAGTGCTACTATTGTGGAGCTGCAGGGCACGTGAAGAGGAATTGCCCTAAGTTGAAGGGTAATCAGCCAGGAGGATCGAGCCAGCCTACTGTTGGGGCTAAGAGAGATAGTGATGGGAAGGCAAAGGTGCAGGGACGTGTATTTGCTTTAGACCAGAGGGGAGTACCTGAGTCGACCGCAGTTATTGGAGGTACCATTTCTATCTTCGATAGTGAAGCACGAGTACTTATAGATCCAGGATCATCACATTCGTATGTTGCATCACACTTTTGTTGATCGCTTTGCGTGTATTGCCTCGCCTTTGCCTTACGTGCTTGAAGTTTCTACCCCGCTTGGGGAATGTTTATTGGCTTCAGAAGTTTATAAAGCATGCGATGTACTTGTGGATGAACATGTTTTGCATGCGGATCTGGTAGTGTTGCCACTTTGTGATTTTGATGTGATACTCGGTATGGATTGGTTGTGCGCTTATCATGCTTTGGTTGATTGCTTTAGTAAGAGGGTTACATTTGATATGCCGGGTGTTCCTAAATTTATGTTCTTGGGTGATAACGCGTCTAGTGGGTTGCGTCATTTCTGCTCTAAAGGCTAGGAAATTATTGTCACGTGGTTGCACGGGGTACCTAGCTTGTGTGATTGATAAACGGGTTTCGACTTCCGATCTTGAGGATGTGCCGGTTAGAATGAGTTTCCGGATGTCTTCTAAAGATTTTGGGATGCCACCGGATAGGAGATTGAGTTTTGTATCGAGTTGTTGCCGGGACTACACCGATATCGAAGGCGCCGTATAGAATGGCACCTATGGAGTTGAAGGAGTTGAAGGTTCAGCCAGAGTTTTTGATATTGGCTTTATCAAGCCAAGTGTATCGCCTTGGGGTGCGCCGGTTATTGTTTGTTAGAAGAAGGATGGAAGCCTAAGGTTGTGCATTGATTACCGGAGTTGAACAAAGCGACGATCAAGAACAAGTATCCGTTGCCGCATATAGATGACTTGTTTGATCGCTTGCAAGGATCGGTGGTGTATTCTAAGCTTGATTTGAGGTTCGGTATCATCGCTTGAAGGTGAGAGCCGAGGATGTTCCGAAACCGCTGCACGAGGTACGGGCATTATGAGTTCATGGTGATGCCATTTGGGTTGACTAATGCGCCGGCAATATTTATGGACTTGATGAATCGGGTGTTCCATAATTTTCTTGATTGTTTTGTGGTGGTCTTCATAGATGACATTCTTGTGTATTCTAAGTCTCGGATGAGCATGCACAACATTTGAGGATGGTGTTGTCGATTCTTCTGGGAGAGGCAACTTTATGCTAAGTTTAGCAAGTGTGCTTTTTGGCTAGAGGAGGTCTCATTTTTGGGACATGTTGTTTCTAGTACCGGATAGCGGTAGATCCTTCTAAGGTTGAAGCGGTGATGAATTGGAGGAGACCGACTACGCTACGGAGGTTAGAGTTTCTTGGGGTTAGCCGGTATTATCGGAGGTTCATAGAGGGATTTTCAAGATTGCTACACCGATGACAATTTGACCCAAAAGAAGACACCGCTTTGTTTGGAGCGATAAGTGTGAAGCAAGTTTTCAAGAATTGAAGAAGAAGTTGACTACGGCACCGCTTTTAGCGTTGCCTAGCGGAGATGAGAATTTTGTGGTTTATAGCGATGCATCAAAAGAGGGATTGGGTTGTGTTCTTATGCGTAATGGTAAGGTGATCGCTATGCTTCGAGGAAGTTGTCTCCGTATGAGCGTAATTATCCCACGCATGACCTTGAGTTGGCAATGATCATATTTGCTTTGCACAAATGGAAGCATTATTTGTATGGGTCAAAGTTTGAAATTTTCACGGATCACAAGAGTTTGAAGTATTTGTTCTCACAAAAGGAGTTGAATATGAGACAAAGGAGGTGGATGGAGAAGTTGAAAGACCATGATTGTACGATACTTTATCATCCGGGAAGGCGAACGTGGTTGCCGACGCCTTGAGTAGGAAAGTTCATTTGTCGTGTTTGATGATTCGGGAATGGAAGATGTTGGAGGATGTCCGTGATTGGAGTCCTAGTGAGGTTAATCATGGAGTGTTGTTTGCTAATGTCCGGCTATTCCAGCTTTGTTGGAAAGGATTAAGGAGACTCAAAGGAAGGATCCGGATTAGTGAAAGATCATTGATGGTTTGAGTAAGAATGAGACGCCGGAGTTTGCAATGAATCAAGAAGGGATTTTGACTTTCAAGGGAAGAGTTTGTGTTCCTTCAGTTGAGGATGTGAAACGACTTGTGTTGGATGAAGCTCACAAGGCAAGATATACTATCCATCCGGGGAGTACGAAGATGTATAGGGATTTGAAGAAGCAATTTTGGTGGAATGGCATGAAGCGCCAAATTGCGGATTATGTGTCGAGGTGTTTGACTTGTCAACAGTGAAGGCGAACATCAAAGGCCCGCGGATTGTTGCAGCCGCTAGATATTCCGAGTGGAAGTGGGAGCACGTTACGATGGATTTTGTTTCGGGTTTCCACGCACGCCAGAGGGTTTGATGCCGCTTGGGTTGTTGTAGATCGGTTAACGAAGTCGCCTCATTTTATACCGATTGCGATGACTTATTCCTTGAGTCGGCTTGGCGCATTGTATGTGCAGATTGTTAGACCGCATGGGGTTCCTTAGCATTGTTTCGCATGTGATCCGAGATTTACTTCGAGGTTTTGGCAAGCTTTGCAGAAGCCATGGGGACTAAGTTGAATTTCAAGACAACTTTTCACCCTCGCATGCATGACAACCGAGAGAACGATACAGATACTTGAGGATATGTTACGGGCTTGTACGGTGGACTTTAAGGGAAGTTGGGATTCACACCTTCCATTGGCGGAGTTTGCATACAACAACAGTTACCAATCGAGTATTGGGATGGCACCGTATGAGGCACTTTATGGACGGAAGTGTAGATCTCCTATTTGTTGGGATGAAGTTGGAGAAGCAAAGCTATGGGGTTTGGAGATTGTGCAACAGTCGGCCGAGAGTGTGAAGTTGATTCGGGATAGATTGCTTACGGCGTAGTCGACGTAAGAGTTATGCGGATAATCGGAGGAGAGATTTGGAGTTCCAAGTTGGAGATTATGTGTTTCTTAAAGTATCGCCGAGAAGGGGTACTAAGAGATTTGGGAAGAAAGGAAAGTTATCACCGAGGTTCGTTGGACCTTTTGAGATTCTTGAGCGAGTTGGGAGTTTGGCTTATAGGGTGGCTTTACCGCCATCATTGTCGGACATTCATAATGTGTTTCACGATCTATGCTTCGAAGTATCTTAAGGATGATTCGCATGTTCTTGCGTATGAGGAGATTTCATTTCACCGATTTGTCGTATGTTGAGAAACCGGTGAAGATTCTCGACACCAAGGAGCAAGTATTGAGGAACAAGACAATTCCATTGGTTAAGGTTCTTTGGAAGAATCATGAGATCGAGGAAGCGACTTGGGAGACCGAGTTGGAGATGCGCGAGAAGTACCCTCATTTGTTTGAAGATCACGGTAAGAATTTAGGGACTAAATTCCTTTTAGTAGGGGAGAATGTAAAACCCTAGTTTATTGCTTGCTTGTTTATTGCATGAGATCATACTTTCATAATCATCATTAGTATGTTAACTTAGCTCACTCATATGTTTAAAGTCGATAGCATGTTCATTGACGCCGCTTTGAGATGCTCGCTTGCACCTTTCCTTCACGAGATTGCTTTGAAACTCGGGTTTGTGTTTTATGTTGTAAACACATGGATAAATGTTAGAGACCACTCATAACATCATTAACACGCTTTAGATGTTGGTTGAATGCTAGTTGCATCGCCGGTTTGGTTGCTAGTTTGATTCTAGGTTAACCCTTCTCCGCTTGACCTTTTCGGTTGTTGTTCGGGAGTGTTTTTCCTAAGTTCTTAGCCATTGTTTGAGTGAGGTTTGAACATTGATTTGCCTTTGGTTATGTTTTTAGAGGACTTTAAGGTTGAATTCTAGACCATTTTGGCATTGGAGGACTTGAGGGTGCAAGGGGAAAGACCTAGAACTTGCAAGGGAGCAAATGAAAATTTAGAGAGTGATGCGCCGCATCACTCCATGCGACCGCATTGGTCCAGATTACGGGATTTTTGCATTCTCACCAATTTGGCCAACTAAACCCCACCCAAACCCAACCTAACCCACCCTAAACCACCCTAGTTCGTCCCACCTAGCCTCTCTTGCATGCTTGACAAGTTTTGAGAGTTTTGGATGCATGTACAACACTTGGCAAAGAAAGACCTCCAACATGCACAAGCCATGCATTGGACACCTTCCTCCCACCCCACTTCAGCCATTGAGTGACCAAATACCTCCACTAAGCCATCCTAATCAGTCATTCATCTTCCAAATTCGTGGCTGATCATTTCATACAAGTTATAGAGAGTTCTTGAAGGTTCTTGAGTGTTCATCAATGGTGGCCAAGTCTTGAGGAAGCCATTTCCAAAACCCAACCATAGAAGTGAAGAGGAGGGCAAGGAGAACACATACCCACCCTTGCATGGACGTTTTGTACTTCTTGTAGGGCTTGTTTAAGGTGAGTTACAACATCTCTTCTTATTTATTTTAGCCTCATTGACCCTAGGGAAAACAATCTTGCTATATGAGGTCAATGAGAGCACTTAGGACTTTGTAGAGATGCCATGTTCTAGTATATGCTTATATGATGAATTTTGGTTGTATGAACAGATTATAGACATATTATAAACCATGATTTTGATGTTATTTAGGTGTAGTAATGTATGATAAATCATTCTACCTTGTTGTTTAAGTGTTGGGAGCATATTGGATGAGATAGTTAGGCTTGTAGAGATGCCATGTTCTCGTATATGCTAAATGATGTATTTTGGGTTGTATAAACAGATTATGATCAGATTGTAAATCATGATTTTGATGTTATTTAGGTGTGATAATGTATGATAAATCATTCCATCTTGTTGTTTAAGCATTGGGAGCATGTTTGATGAAATAGTTAGGCTTGTAGAGATGCTATGTTCACGTATATGCTAAATGTTACATTTTTAGTTGTATGATCAGATTATAAACAGGTTATAAACCATGTTTAGATGTTATTTATGTGTGATAATGTATGATAAATCATTCCCTACTTTGTTGTTTAAGCATTGGGAGCATGTTTGATGAAATAGTTAGACTTGTAGAGATGCTATGTTCACTATATGCTAAATGATTTTTTGATGATCAGTTATAAACCATGTTTATGATGTTATTTATGTGTTAATGTATGATAAATCACCCTACCTTGTTGTTTAAGTGTTGGGTGCATATTTGATAAAATGGTTAGACTCATATTTGATGAAATGACAAGAATGTATATGCCTAGTTTGTGACTTTGATTCTATGTTTCATACTTGATTGTTTGATTGGGGTTTTATGGGTTTAATGACCTTAGTAACCTATTTAATTACGTTAGTATGGACATAGGAGAGTATTGAGGCCAATGGCTTCTATACCCTAATTTTGAAAGATTGATTATGACTCAACGGAGTTGACCATTGGGTTAGTATGACATTAAGGAGTAATATGCCTAAGTCCTACGAATTTTGGGGTAGTATTAATGGAGGTTAAGCCTCCAAGCATTTTAAAGTGTATGAAGAACACTTGATGATTAGAGTCTTGATTTTATCTCTAATGTGATTATGTGCTAGTTGTGAATTAAAAGCATGACTAGATGATTGTAGAGTACATTGCCTACTTATTTGAGCATATGAATATGAATTACGTGTGCTTGAAGTTTGAGTCCACCGAGTCGGTTTGTTGAGTCTTTGGGGCGGACGATGCATCATCTTCACGAATTGTGAGATTCGTGATTTTGATGGATCGCCGCGCCGATTGCACACACCCTCTATCGATGGCCACGGTAGGGAAGTAGTTGATCTTAGTTGTAGTATGGAAACATGACTTTGATAACTATCGAACTCGAGCGGGAAATGTCTCGGGACGCCGATATCCACGAAAGGGATATCGAGGACACATAAAGGTTTTGCACGTGTTTTTGCAGGAGCGACACGGCGAAAAAGGGTAACGATATCATATCCCTTTTGTATGAATTGACTCACGAGTGCTTATATGTGAATAATGTGCTACGTGAATATGATATGATATGAAATGATGGTTGAATTGAATTAATGAAATGTTATACTTGTTGATAACATGATATTCAAATTGTTAAGTATGAGTACCTTGACATGATTATTTATGAAATGTATATTATGCCAATAACATGAATTATTATTGTTGAGCATGATGCCATGACAGAAGTTATGTTAGTAACTTGCTAAGTCTTTATGACTTACTCCTATTTGTTTTGATTGTTTTCCCTAGATCCGAGCCGAGCGAGTGGTTCAAGTGATTATCAAGTTGCGTTGGTGAAGCTTTGACGAGGTTGCTACCTTGTAATTTTAGTATCTTTTCTTTTGGCAAGGATTTATGGGAACATAAAGTTATATAAACTTTATGTGGGGTAGCAAGACTTTAATTGTGTGATATTTGAACTTATGTTAATTAGTACTTAATCTTGTGAGAGCCGACATGTGTTAGTCGTGCCTTGTATATTTATGTTGATCATGCTTTAGTTGTTTTAACCATGTATTGGTTTGTTTAATATGTTTATTATCCGGCATGTTTTTAGCCGTCAAGCATGTTAGACTAGAGTTGTAGACTTAGTTTAATGTTGGGTTCCGGCCGTAACGTCATCGATGACTTGGTATATAATTGCTATAAATTGTTATATGTGCCTATTGTTGCGTCACATGATTTTATTTTTGGACCAAGAGATTCATTATCTCTAAGGTTGTGTTAGTTTGAGCTTGTTAGCTTGGGCGCCACTGTTTAATTATATTACGCTTCCGCATGTGTTAAAGTTTTTGGCGTACCACCGTTATGGCCTTACCCACTATTTGCTATTTGTTTTTGTTATGTGCCTTTTTGGAAGCGGCACGACCTTGGGGTCTCGTCTTGGGATCCGGGTCGGGTCGCCACAGTATCAAATGGTGACAGGCTTCACAAAGATTTGGATAACATTCGAAGCTTGAACACTTTTTGTCTTAATCTTGATCTGCTGCAATCTTGACTTCCCTGAAGCACGTACAGAATGAAGTCTGCTGGTATGAAGTTCAAAGGTGAGTCTATCTTGAAAGAATAACTGCTGATTGATGATGAGAACATTCAAACCGTAGGAAATCTGCTGGTAGGTCTTCAAAGTATCTTTGTAATGCACTTGACGAGTTTGTTGATGAAGAGTCCTTAGAGACTTTGTCACTGTAGCACGTCTGCTGGTGGTGAGTCTTCAAGGTGTCCTTTAGTGCATATAACATGTCTGCTGGTGACGAGTCTTTAGAGAACCTTTGACGCTACAACAAATCTGCTGGTGCTAGTGCATATGAAGTGGTGGTCTGTTTAATCATCATGTAGGAAGGTAGGACTTGATCAGGTTGCACCTAATCTAAGACCTATGTGATGTCAAACAAGCTGCCACACTAACCAGTACGCAGACCTTTTAGCCACTTGTTATGACACACAGTAATGGGGACAAGCAAATCAAAATATTCAGAATATCCAAGTTGATAAGTCAATTATCAAGAAGCATATTCCAACAATCTCCTCCTATTTGCTTGAAACCATTACCAAATGACATATACTAAGCACTGAAGCATTTTATCAATATATAGTAATAACATGCCCACAATGAATATTCATTTTATCTTAAGACATGCCATATGCTGATAATTACAATAGCGATGGCATTAGTATAGTCTATTATTGCTATTACAGACTCAATAAATCAAAGTACAGAACAGGTAAAGCAATAGTAACAAAAACATTTTAGATCACTTAGAATACTAAAAAGGTTTAATCAGGATCTAAAGGTTTTTGGTTCCTTGCTTGCACAGAGATTTGAATATAAGAAAGAGTGTTTTGGCAAGCAAGCTTAATATCAATTGAAAATAAAAACAACAAGTCCTTAAGCTTTTGATTTTGAAAAACATATGTACTAAGGATTGCTTTTTATATCAACTGAGAAATTGTACCACAAAGGTAGAGAATGATTCTAAATGATTCACACATAATCATTTAAGGGTAAGTATCACATTGGTGTGTGTCTACTATTCATCAGGGAGTTCTCCTCCTGAGTTTGTGAACGATTCTGGTTTGAACTCTCTTTTCTCCTCAGGGTTTGTCTAACTCCTTAGGTAGGTTTATCTCTCTTTTCTCCTCAGGGTTTGTCTAACTCCTTAGGTAGGTTTATCTCTCTTTTTGTCTCACCTTCTTCCAAAGGTTCAAAGGTTTATCTCTCCTCCTGATATCTCTCCTCCTTAATGGTTGCAAGCAAATGACACAAGAAAGAGATTTGATGCAAGGAAAGGAGAGGAAGAAGACAAAGAACAAGTGTTCAAAAAAAGAGAAAGAATATACCAGCAATATTGAGAAAGTACTATTACATTTAATAATACCATTCAGTTGGAATCGCCAAAGCTATTAGTGTTGGAACCTAAGGAATAGTCTTTATCCTGGTCAGAAAAGCTTCGATTGCCGAATAGGTCTCGAGTTATCAACAGGTCTCCAGTGACAGGAAAACGTTCATCATCGTGAATTGTGGAACGAATGGGTTAATAAGAGCAAAGGAAATAACATATAATCCTTGTGTATTTGTGAATGCCAGACCCATTTACTTGTCTTCGAACGATGGACCGGTAGATGGGGAGAAGACGACTTCAGACCAATTGATGGCATGAGACTCAAGAATAGCAATGGTGAAGTTCCGAAGTCTTTTAGTGTCGCTTCCTGAGCCTGCGTCGTGAAACAGAAGGCATCGACTCAGAATCTCACCAATACAGTACATGTCCAAGGGATAATTGTTGATGTCCCATGTACTGTAGTCATTGCGAGAATGGTAGCCTGTTCGGTGAAGCCATGAGTCGTTCAGAGACGAATCATCAAGAGATTCTGGTCCAGCAGAGGGAAGCTGGAAGACTCTCGACATACTTTCGGCATTGAGGACAACTTGAGTGCCTCGAATGTGACCGTTGAAGCTGGTACCATCTCTTGTCAGTCGCATCTTTGAATATAACTCATCAACCAATTTAAGGCTGTACAATTCTTCGCGAAAGGAAAGAACGAAGACAAGTCTACTACTGTGAAGAAGATCTATAATCTTTGCTCCAACAGTATTGTTGATGAGGAATTGTTCCCCTTGAATCGTGTGACCAAGAATATAGGACTGAGAGCCTATTCTGGAAACGAAGGAAGATTCGGGAGGAACAATTGGACTAGATACACTGTGAGAAGATGAAGCAGCCATGAAAATGGTTATCTGAAGATAGAGGAAGAATAGACAGAAGGCAATCGTACCAAATTTTTTAAAAGAAAGACAAGGGATAATTGTTGAAAATTATCACTGAGATTTATAATTATTGGAAGAGTGAATCGTCTTAGATCTTACAGGAGGTATATGTATTGGAGAACACACGTATCAAGAATCGTAGTTTTAGTGTCCACTGCAACGCAATAATGACCGATACTCGAAACGGCTAAGTAATCATGTCAAGGCTCGAGATTGAGTGGACTTGTAGGTTGGAAGGCGGCGATTCATGATAGTGATATTAAGTCACTCTTGGGAGTATGAATATAGACAGTTATGTGACTTAAATTGAGGGTTTTTCAATACCAAGATAAATAAATTAAGTAGAAGTCAGTTGGAATTAAAAGGAAGTTGTGTTGATATCAATTATCAAAAAGTAGTATAGTAAATGTCGTACAAAATAAATTTAGGAAATAGGATAGGTTTTTAAAATTCCAAACATCGTAATAGATAATTTACGGGGAATTCTGAATCATCTACACAATCCTCAGCAATCTCCCAAATCTTTTAGAATTTTGGAACATAAATAATTCAAAAGAATATTTTAAAGTGTCTTTCATGAAAATATTTTGCAAAACAGTAATGATCTTTGTGTTCTTTGTTACCAGAAGAAATTTTCGGGGCTTTCTGAGTCATCTACACTGTCCTCAGCAGTCTCCCAAATCTTCTAGTCATACTAGAACAAAGTTGTTTTGAAATCATTTTTAGAAAGATTTTTTTTTTGAAATATTATTTGAAAAGCTATCAATATTCTTAAACATTTTTATGTCAAAGATATCGTCACAAGAGGTTGATCAGCAGTGTTAAGGTCTGAAACCAGTTTGATGATTAGTTTCAGTAGAGTGTGAAGAGTGCTGATATGAGATTGTGAACATCGGGAGTGGAAGTCTACTGTTCAAGAATAACCAGCAGAGGTTGTCTTCTGCTGATTTTACTGATAACACAAAGATGTATTCAGCAGTAAAGGGAATCTATTGACACTGGTTGACAAAAGCAGATGGAGAGGGGATGAATAAAACTTGAGAGACATATCTGCTGATATCAACTGTATGATATGTATGGTTATCAGTGGTTATGAACACATTGAGCGATCAGCAAGGAAATTGCTGTGAGTAGTTGAGGTGTACTGTGTTCAAAAGAGAATGGATGTCTACTGATACTGATTTGAAAGGACAGGTGATCAGAAGACTAATAATTTGCTGAAACTAGAAATTTAGAAGTGAACAGCAATAATTGCGGTATGCCGTTTTCAAGTGATAAGAATAGCAAGGGAGTCGGCATAGATGAGGATCTACTGATAGAAGGTAATCTGCAGAGTTTGGAGTCTACTGATATAAGGTGATCAGCAGAGTTTAGAGTCTGCTGATAGAAGATATAACTTTAAGAATTAAGCAGACTAGACAGTTGCTGAGTAATGATGAAACAACAGATATGGAAGTCTGCTTATATCAATTGAATAAACATCGTCTCAGCAAGTTTATCCCTTTTTGGAGTGCCTCGGCTTCTGGTAGGATAAACCATAGGCTTCATCGGCAGTGATTAACTGATGACCATGCTCCTCCTCAACAGAATCTCGATAAGTGAGAAGGGCATTTGAAGCGATATAGATACAACAGTCACCTTAGTCAAAAGTACTTGTATCACAAAGAAGCAAGTAGCTTATTCTTAATTTGACTAGAAGTACAGAGTTAAATGAACATAGTTTGCTTCAAGATCAACAGCTAAGATGATGACTTTCTTAAAGGTAAGAAAGTCATTTGTTCAAGACTCAAGAAAGAAAAGAATTTCGAGCAGGGTTGTCTTGAACAGAAGAAACAACAGATAAGAAATGGGATTGAAGAAGCTGCTAGTTCCTTAGAAGGTCATTCTTCTAACAGCAGTTATGAGGTCTGCTGTTGTGAAGTGTTTAAGACCAGAATTTTGGATGGGAATGAAGACTCACCAGAACATCATGGGTTAAGGTGTGATCTTCAATTCCTGAGAAAGAAGTTGCAAGATAAGCAGTCCTTTCTAAGAAATCCAAAACTAAAGTTATCAATATTCCAACACTAATTCTTCTGATGAGATTTCTACCAGTAATCATTGAAATTTTCAAACGGAATAAGGTTCTTTTACTGAGTTAAAATCAGTTTTAAAGAAACAAGTTGGTCTAGTTGTAATGACGGTAGTTAAATCAAAAGATTGTCATTAAAACAAGAATCAACTTAGTCTTTTGAATGCCAGAAGTTTTGATACAAATTTTGAAGTCTTCTGTGATGTCTGAAAATCAGATTCGTAAGACTAATATTTAAAAAATAGATCCTGGGATTGTCACATCAGAATTATTATGTTGAATATGAATACTCATGGTTAAGGATTGGTTTGCTGTTAGGTTAACAACAGAGTTATGTTTGTTGCTTTGGATTCAGAACAGAAGAGAAATGAAATATGAAGAACATGTACGAAACCATAAGCAAACATAATATTTCATGCTATCAAAGAATGGGCGAACAAAAGCAGATAGACATGAAGTAAAGTTGCTTTGAACAAGTTCTCATTTAGATCAAAATATATTCAAATACAAAGAGGATCTAAAGATTACAAAATTCAATACAACTTCCGGTGACTTAACTACTCTTTTAAAACAACTAATCTAAACACCTGATACATTTTTAAAGATAAAAATGCTACAAGGAGATGTCTATGAAGACCATGGACCCAGATCCGTCTAACCGGATGGCAGACAGAATACAGGTCCAGATCAAGGGAATCAAGATGACCCAAGGAGAGAACGGAACTCTCCTTTTTCTCCTCTTTAGCAGGTTTTCTCTATCCTAGATGCGCTGCATAAACATCTTCTAGATTTTCTAGATATAAGTTCTAGTGCAGGCACTCATCCTCAGGGGTTTGAGAGGGGAATCCTGAGAAGAATCATATTTGGCTCGCTGAAGATAGGAGGATCTTCTAAACGAGAAGGAGCAATCAAATGTGAACTAAGATAGAGAGAAACATGAGATATATGCTAAATGGTTGTTGAGGAAAATCTCCATACAAGAGGAATCCTCGAAACTAACCAAACAACTTATGGAGGATAGGAAGAATAATTCCAAGTTGTTGAGAGAGAAATTTGATCTAGTGCTAAGAATTCTCCTAAGTAACATTTTGGAAGGAAGGGATTTTGTATCAACGTCTATCATAGTGTTTGGAGGTAGTTTGCAAGTGATAGAGATGAAGGAGGGATGTCTCTATTTATACTTGCTAAGGCAAGACTAAGGAACGGTTATTAGGGAGAACTAATTAAGTGCGAGGGGTCTTTTCATCTACTTACTCTGAAGTTATAAAGGCTTATGTGAGAGATGAGTCAATTCCTAGATATTCGGTAAAGTTTTCTCCTTGGAAGGCCCAAAAAGTTGAGAAGACAAGTCGGCTTCCTTGAGAAGATAAAAAGGTTTTTGATTTGTCAAAACAAATTTTCAGTTAGATTTGACAAAACAACTTTTCAGAAACAAATTTGAAGAAAACGTTTTACCTTTTTAAACACTTAGTTTATCTTTATCCGAGAATCTAAAAGAATTGGTCATTTTACTTTCAGAAGTAGTCAATTTCAAAAAGCTTAACCTTAACCTTTGTAGAAATTGCAAAGATACCCATGTAGTTTGCACATTGTCTACGAAGGTGGAAACACCTATAAGTCAGCACACAGAACTAAGCTTATAAAGTTCATAGCAACAAGAGTGATCAACAAAGAAGAAGGAGAATTGATGGTTGCAAATACGCAACAAATCAAAGATAACTTTGAATAAAAGACATCAATTCAGATGAGTAACGTACATCATACTAGAAAGAAGAAAAAGGAAATCATATAGCAAAGTATGATAATCAGTTACTCGAGCATTATATTCGCTAAGAGAAACATAGATGAACAGAGCAAGCAAATATAAAGTTATGCAGTGAAGATTTATTCCTGAATATCAGAGAGTAAGAGAAATAGAGCTGATATCAGCCATATATCAAACTACCCAGTAAGAAGAAGATATGACTGAGACAATAGAATAGAGATTTGCAAATCAGTCATGCATAATTTTTTTATGCAGGTAGAAAGATAGTCAAAGGTAGCTAGATGATCTTGAGAGAATATGTATTCCTGAATTAAAATTAAGAAGATCATTAGTAACACTTTGTGAGCTTTTAGAAAGCTGCAGAAAACAAATCTAGATACTGGAATAAGTATTTCAAAAAGATCTGAAAGATGAAAGGGAAAGAACATGATCTTGAATATCTTATTCTCCCTAGGTCTCAGTGCATATGAAAGAAAGGAGCACAAGACTTGGGATGTACCTTGATTGACAGTCACATTTAGATTGATGTAGATGTCTTCATGAATGAGCCTTAGGAATCTGAGCTATCGTGTCTGTAATCGATGATGCCTAAAGAATAGATTTCCTTTGCAACAATTTGTAAGATCTTTGATTCAAATAATATTTTGAAATATAGGCCAAGTTCCCATAAACTAAATACTATATAATTGATGGATCGATCAATGTTTCATGATATAGAGTTTTTGACTATTAACCTTTTTCAAGAGAATGGATAGGAATCATTTTAAGATTCTTTCACAGGAAAGTTCCAGAATACTTTAACCAAGAAAATTTTCTCTCAAGAAGGTGTTGAATTGATTACAATCGTTCTCCTTATGTCAAGAGAATTTGAATAAGAAATTTCTTTAAATTGATGCATCCATCTGAGTGTTGTACATCTGAGAAATAATTATTCATAGTATCAATTGATATATATATATATATATATATATATATATATATATATATATATATATATATATATGCGTCATATGAATAATTATCCCACACCCATCATGGTAATTTTCTATCTCATGAGATTTTTGAAAACAGACTAATTTTTTAAAAATAAGTATGTTTTTCAAAAATTATCTCAAATGAAATCCTTTTCAAAAGTTTTTTTAAAGATAAAACAAATTTTCTTTTGGCATGCATTTGGAATGAGCATTCGAGGATTAAACTCTCAGGAGGTTAGTCCTGGCATGTAGCTTAAAGAGCTTGACTCTGATACCAATTGTTAGTCCACAATAATGCTCAAATAGGCTAGAACCGGGGGGGGGGGGTGAATAACCTATGATACCACTTATAAAAAAACTTTCTTTTGAGTATGAATGAGATGTTTGTTTTAGTGGAATAGATGGTTAACTGTTCAAGCATGTCTGCTAGTTGATTTGAACAGAACAACGACTTGCTCTTAGTAGAGTTGTGAACTCTGCTGGTGAACCGTCAGTAAATCAAAAGCCTATTTTGAAAGAGTTTAAGCAGCGGAAATATTAAGGCTTAAATTTTGAGAAGTCTTAAGTGACTTTACACGATTATATGATCAGAACAACAGTACACTTAATCCTTCTTCCTAATGCTGAATTAAGGAATCATTAGATAATATTTTTTCAAAGGATAAATCATTTTATAAAGAACACATAGAGAGGTAAAGAGTGAAAGATAGATTATATGAAAAAACATCTGAATTTATTCAATGATAAATTACAGATTACATCAACCTAGACACTCTATGTACAGTTTATGTCCTCGTCCTTCCAAACCTTAATTTTTGCTTAATTATTCATAGATGAATCCTTAAGCAAAGAGGGCAATACAAGACCAAAATGAGAAACTAATATGAGAAGAGAATTTTCAAGGTCGTTCAGATAAGAATTATCTGAACGATTGAGTGCAGAGCACTCATCCTTCCATGATGAATGATTATTGCACAATCGACAAC
Organism: Codonopsis lanceolata; assembly: GCA_013146195.2. Classification (NCBI taxonomy): domain Eukaryota; kingdom Viridiplantae; phylum Streptophyta; class Magnoliopsida; order Asterales; family Campanulaceae; genus Codonopsis; species Codonopsis lanceolata. The sequence continues at coordinate 76,721,395 of CM028377.1, forward strand.
ATTTGTATAGGAATACAAATATGAAAATATGAATGCAATATCTACAGACAGCTCTTCATTTTCTTTGGGCACCATCTGAGTCTAATCTTCAAAACGATCCAAAGACTTGACCTTTAGCTTTAGGAGTAAACTCTTGAAGCTTTAGCTAAAGGCTGAGTTCTTCGAAGAAAGGTGAAGAACTCAAATCAAGAACTGGGTTCTTGACCAAGATGTGAATCTTGACTGTTGATAATTTCTGATCTCTCTTTTCTTCTTCAAAGTTGTTCTTCCTAGCAATCCACAAAATGTGTTTTTCTAAGATATGAGTATGATCACTGCAATCTGATTGTAGAGATCTAAGATGCGTTGGTGAAGACGATCTCGTTGTAGATCTATTTTCTTCTTCTAAGTTCTTGATGCAGATTTAATCACTCTCGCCCTCTCTCTCTCTCTCTCTCTCTCTCTCTTTCTGAGGAGTAAAAGAGATTTTCATTTATAGGCCGATGTCAAGCTGATCGTTGAAGTTCGAAGGTAGACTTTCTATTCGTTAAAGATGATGTTGTTGAAATCCGCTGGATAGAGATGTTTTGTTCGCTGGATCTTTGAATGATGGATAAAGGCTTTATCCTGAAGATCCTGAGCTAGTTGCCCGTCAGACTGTCATTGATAAGTCTCTGAAAAGCGAGTCTGACGTCTGATGCACTGTTCAGATGGTCTGTCCAATAAAGTAGATTCTTTTTTAGACCACGTGAGTGAGAAGATTTTGCAGTATCAAACGGTGACAGGCTTCACAAAGATTTGGATAACATTCGAAGCTTGAACACTTTTTGTCTTAATCTTGATCTGCTGCAATCTTGACTTCCCTGAAGCACGTGCAGAATGAAGTCTGCTGGTATGAAGTTCAAAGGTGAGTCTATCTTGAAAGAATAACTGCTAATTGATGATGAGAACATTCAAACCGTAGGAAATCTGCTGGTAGGTCTTCAAAGTATCTTCGTAATGCACTTGACGAGTTTGTTGATGAAGAGTCCTTAGAGACTTTTGTCACTGTAGCACGTCTGCTGGTGGTGAGTCTTCAAGGTGTCCTTTAGTGCATATAACATGTCTGCTGGTGACGAGTCTTTAGAGAACCTTTGACGCTACAGCAAATCTGCTGGTGCTAGTGCATATGAAGTGCTGGTCTGTTTAATCATCATGTAGGAAGGTAGGACTTGATCAGGTTGCACTTAATCTAAGACCTATGTGATGTCAAACAAGCTGCCACACTAACCGGTACGCATACCTTTTAGCCACTTGTTATGACACACAGTAATGGGGACAAGCAAATCAAAATATTCAGAATATGCAAGTTGATAAGTCAATTATCAAGAAGCATATTCCAACAATTAATCATAACACGTAACACGTAATTATTGATACTAATACAAGATAATGCACAATTGATCAAATATGCAATTCCCGAGTGTTGCACCCTCTCCCCCTAAAAAGAATTTGTCCTCGAATTCAGTACTAAGCTATTTAGGGTAACGTAGTTGAAAACTTCTTATTTGCTATCCCACGTCAAACACACACACACACACACACACACACTCTTGGTAAGTGTGACTTCCATTTACTTATAGTTACAGAAATATTAACAAGTGTGAATATGGTTTAGAATAGGGGTGGCAATTCGTACTATCGTGTCGTGTTCGTGTCTCACTATCGTGTTTTCATGTTACATATATAAATTGATCATAAATATAACAATAATTATTATTTTTGGAATATATTAACAATTTCGTGTCTTTCGTATCGTGTTTCGTGTCGTGTTGTGTCGTGTCGTGTTGGTCTTATCGTGCCATTTGTCTCTGTAATCGTGTTTTATAATCGTGTCGTGCTGGTTCGTGCTATCGTGTCGTGTCAGCCATTGCCATCCCTAGTTTAGAGTATATTTACTCCAAATATCAAATACTTTAACAAAGTCAATATGATTCGTTTATATCATCAATTCCTAGATTGGAAATCACTTACAAGTTCTATCAACTTATAACAGCTATGCCTATTACAAAATGCCCCACGGTAACTGATCGACACAGTTCTAATGTGCATTTAAGGCATAACAAATACGACACAAACGAAACATATATATGTATTAGGGATATCTACAGCTGATTTTTAACTTCGTTTTATACAATACATGGCTTAAATACTCATGCATTCAAGCATAACTCACTGTTCATGTCTGATATTGCTTAGACTCCAAATCAAATCTCAACCCAATTATCATCTAATATTATTAGGATATACCAATATAGTACTTTAGTTATCAACTCATCACTCTCAAGCAGTAAGTGTATACTATCCGTTATTAACAGCAATACCATTACCCACAATGGTGAACACTTCAGACATATTAGTGTTAGAAATCACATTTACCAATAGGTCATAACATAAAATACACATACAAATACGGTGATCAGAGATTCACCAAGACAATCCTCTATTCACATATGATGACGATCAAGCATATGTCATATTCATAACAATAGGTAAATAAAAAAGGAGCACAATGTTACTCACATACTATCATTCATTTTACTGTTCCATTCCATTTGGTAATAGGATTAGTCAATTTCTATTCTACATATTACCAACTTATTTCTTTGACGAATATCTCTTGACAACCAATTCAGGACGCCTACTGAAGTGGCTTCAAAAGCTTCCGTCGCAAGGGCACAAGGTGTTAGTGGTCAACAATAGTACCCTTATATAAAGTCTCAAGCATATTGATATCATATGAACAACTAAGCATGTCAGGAATCTCATGCAGACATATTAATTCTACAACAGAAAGCAAGCATTTCAAGCGGCGTCTATTACCAACGAGTAAGACATTAACATCGTATTCGCTCGTGTCTATCATAATCACGAGTTAAATAACAAGAAATCTCTCGAGGATTATTCCTTACTGCACGTCTCACACAGAGGTAAGAATACCAATTCTTCATAGCCAGTCTGCAATACATGGCCTCGACACATCTTATACCAATACCTGACCATTAACCATGACCTAAACACAACCATTCATCGATAATACCCAACAACTAGACAACCAACTCACCTAGGCCGAGGATCCTATCCCGGCTACGAGCTACCATAGCTCTGATACCAATTGACACGCCCCGACCCCAATCTATATACGAGCCTCGGGTCGAGCGGCTAATAAATGCACACAAAACCAGTAAAGCCCTTACTAATTACGGGCTAAACAAAACACACCTAAAAAAACACAATCAATCCTGTGACTAATGTAAACGCCAAAGCTTCTGAAAGGCCGGGAAAACAAAAACCCACAAGCTATTACTTGAGAACTAAACACGATGGCTCCAGGCCAACTAACTAATGAAATATAATACACTAGTAACAGTCAAACCCAAAATAGAGTCTATATAACTCTATACATCTCTGTCTAACAACTATACAAAACTAGCCTTCGAGAAGCGAAAACTCAAAAGAACCAGCTAGGTCTCGCGTGTCTCACTGATCACACGTGAACTTTCGATCTCGCTGGATCAAATTTCTGGATAACTGCACACTAAAGTAAACAAACACGGGGTGAGTGATAACTCAGTAAGTTACAACATGAAACGATATGACATGCTGTTATGAACATATAAACATCATATCAGTCAATCAAGTATAGTTGTACATATACTTGCACACATCACTTGATAATATTATAATACACATTGACCCAACGTAATTAAACACATAATCAGGATATATAATTTGATTGTAACTAAACAGAATCTACAGGAGAGCTTTCTGACTTGTCCTGTAATAAACATTGTAGCTATGTTACTGAAGCAATACACATATAGAACTGCATCAGAAATCCCAATAAAATACCGTAGCTGTGCCGTTTTCGCAATACACATACTCAGTGGTCTAAATCTGATAGTATCCATAACTGAAATCCACATTTGAACCTAATAATATCCAGAAAACACTGACCTTGGGACTTAACCATGAGTCTCATTACCTCGAGTTTTACCCAAGAGTCGTAGTTGTGTTGTTGTTGCAGTACACATGCTGAAATCATGTATGAACTCAATAGTATCCAGAACCAATGACCTTGGGACTTAACCATGAGTCTCATTACCCCGAGTTTTACCCAAGTGTCTTGCCTTCTGTCTGTCATGTGAATTGCTCTAACAAAGGCTACATCCTTGTTACGACCAATAACAAGGGAGAGACCCAGGCAACGACCCATAGCGATCACGAGATTTAACTCTCGTAAAGACTACTGTCGTCCCATTGTCGACACAACCACAAATGTCAGCTGGATTCAATGCGATGCACAAATAGATGTTTACTTGTAATAAACACAACTGTTAAGTTCCAAGTACGGGAACCCAACACACATACCAAACATGAATGTTTGCTTCTAAATAAACACAGTTGTTGAGTTCCGAGTATGAGAGCTCAACACACATATCAAGCATGAATGTTTGCTCATATATAAACAATACCACACATGTATTTGCTTAAAACAAACACTATACACAAATCATTTTAACGATAACGAATACAACATTTGTAAGTACTAAACGTTAAACAACACAAGAGTAGGTCGTTGGTCCTACCACAAACACCCATTACAGAAGACAAGTTTGTAAATACTAGACTCTCTTATGGAAATCTCAAGCATATCATTGAATCTATATACTTTATAGTTTAGTTCATGACTATCCGGTACCTAAATGGTGTACATATGATGATAAGAGCAGGTTCTCGATCCCCTTATTTATAACTATGTCAAACAATACCTACGAGCACTTTAATGCTTTATATAAATCTCGTAACATACCCACGATTAACCTCATTTAGGTTAATCACTCTCCAACAATACTACAATCAAGCTTACAAGTCTTGGGTTTCAAATCAATCATAGGAGCATGCCATAAATGTCTACTACCCAACAGAGTACCATGAACAATTTACAAGTACTTTATCCACTCAATATTGTCCCGTAACTGACTTGCAGTTACAATATTTCATAATAGTTCCACGTTGAAACCTAGCCACTTTTTTTTAAGCGTAGAAATCAATTACTTAATTCAGATAACTTAGTTATCTTAAATACTGATTCTGCTGAGTCACAAACCCAAAAGTTATTTGCTATTAAATAAATGTAATATTCATCCATGACATATAGTTATTTGTACTCATGACTAGTACGAATCTACCTGTCATTCAGTACAGGCAAACAGACATCCATTAATTGTTACAATTTCACGTAACGAAACACAGATACAATTTTCATATTTTATAGCATCTATTTTAACCTCAATTAACTCACCGCTATTTATTCCCAAAACTTAATAGGTGTAGTATAGGAATAATATCATTTAAATTACTTTAATTCTCTACATGAGCTAAACTTCTCAATTGACTTAACTATTAACCAACTCCAATTTGATTCTGTAAAGTTAATTACAATACCACAGTAATATTCTTAACACGTAGGGACGAATATATCATTCCTTAATTTAATACTTTAACTAGTTTTACACCCGTGCATTAAATGCACGTGGATATATTTCTTTTAATTAAATTATACTAAAAAAATAAAGATTATAAACAAAATTTTAAAAAAAAACATGATGAAGGGAACAAATTATATCAGTATAATTAGGTCTAATAATTAAAACCTAATACACGTTAACCCACTCAACCCGGTTTGAAAATTAATCGGCTTAACCCAACCCGTTAATTTTTTCGGTTGAAACGGGTTATCCATTTCGACCAAAAAAATTAGCGGGTCAGGTCCGGTGAATTATTATATAAGTGTATGTTTCTTGGCGGAAAATATTGGTTAAAATAGGTCCATCCGTTACTCATTTCGACCCGTTTAATTTTGAATTATAATGGGACACGACCCGTTTCGACCCAACCCACCCAATCATCAGCGTATAATTGATATTATTTAATCCATTATTTTATGAATTGTTTAAGTCATTTTCTCGTTCATAATTTTCTAGAGTTTAATAATTGATATTTTTTGTTATTAAAATTTATGATCTTAAGTAGTATAAATAGTAATTCAGATGTATATTCTTCTCTATATAACATATAGATTTATTAAATATTTATAATTTGTGGTTGATATCTATTACTATGATTTAATCGTATATATTCATATGATTTACCAATAAGTTATAATTAATTGTGTTATTTCCAAAAATAAATTTTGTTTTGATATTACAATTTCGGATACGATGAAAGAGACATAAAAGATTCAAATACAGACAAGTCATATAAAGATTTCCATAGCATACTTTTTATAATTAATTGTGGTTATATTTTATTTTGTAATCACATGCATTCAATTAACAATATTTTTATAGCACATTTGTTCTTATTCCAATGTTATTTGTTCATTTTAATTAATCAATAAATTAAGTATGCACCAAAAGAGATTTGTATTTACAGATTTTCAATGTGTGACTACTCTTATTAAATACTACTACATAAAACCTCGGTATTTTTTACCACATGTGCATATTTGCACATTTTCAATAAATCTTGAGAGTTGTGTAATCAATTAATCAGATTTGTTTTCTCAATGCATGCTAAATACTATATAATAATACTCAAAGATGACTTTCCTTTTTTAGCAAGTGTATTTTGGCGGGATCTTACCTCTTTTAGACTACCTAACTTATATATATATATATATATATATATATATATATATATATATATATATATATATATATATAACCATGTTGGGTCAATTATAATACTACAACACTTTTGGGCACAACCACTAATTATTAATTAGCCCATAAACATCAAATAACCATTGTCATTTTGCATTATCACCCTATTTCATTTTTATCGGCTATTTACCGATTAAACGTAGTATTTATTTACTACGAAAACATATACTAAATTCAAATCCAAAACAATTAACAAGTAGTCTATTTTCTACCCGTTAACTAATATAACCCCACAAAAACATTTTATATAGCACATATTATTGCATACACAAGCAAACAAGGGGAATAATAACTTATCTCTTCCGAAAAATATTGATAGAAATATAAAATAAACTGGTACAAATGTAGCCCTGAATATGTACAACATCCCTGCGAATTCGGAATCGAAAACGGATAATATTTCGATGGCAAAAAGAGCTCGAAAGCTCAAACCCTCAAAACTCACAATATATAGTGAACGGTGGGGAGAAGGAGATAATTGAGCTATTGCCGCTCACTTATCAATTAAAAGGGACGGAGAAGTGGTGTGGTCCACCATCGACCAACTTAAAGAAAACACCACTAAAATTAAAATCAAAGGAGAACAAACAAAACTAATTGTTGTTTGACTTGTCTTCGGCCAAATTATCCATGTATGAGTCAAATGGTCAAACAATTGATGACCAGCAAAAGAAGCAACGTGGGCCGAAAGCCCAAATACTATCCAAATAATTCCAATCATCTTTAAAAACATTTCTGGGTTGATCTACTGGTTTGAAAACTACAAATAAGATATGATTAGAAAGCTCTTGAAGTCTAACTTCTAACTATAGACACCCAAATTTCGTACATCTGGTATGTAACATGACATGAAATATCATGACCTGTTAAAAAGCTAACGAATGTCAAGTTATAGGGTCGAAAATGCAAAAAACAAAAGCAAGATGCGTAAACAGTGAAATGCAGGGGGCCTAAGTGCCAAAAAGGACACCAGAAATTACCATAGGCGCCGCCCATGGTCACTCCTGGCGCCGCGCCCAGCATGGGTGGTGCCCAATAGTGCTAAATCCCCTGTAGCAATTTGCCTAAGGTGCTATTCTCTCAGCGCGCGGTATAAGTCGATGAAGCTCAGAAAGAGAAAACTTAACAGCGAAGGAAGGCCTCTCCCAGCCTATAAATAGAGGCCCCTGGCTTGTGAAATTCATACAGTTCACGTAGTCAAAAAACACACTCAACGTGGTGAGTTATCCCGAGAGCGCTGTGAGATTTATTCCTCTAGCTCCAAAGCTCCGCCAAATCTCCCCCAAACACTAAAACCAACCGGTCAAAGTGAAACCTAGTTGCCTGCTAGGATTCCGCCCTATTCCACCGATCCAAAAATCTGAAAAAGAGCAGTTGCCCTGCACGAATCCAGACGCCAAATCAGCCAAAAGCAAGTAGTTGCTCTGCCCGATTTCCGCCGTCAATAAGCAAACAACAGCAAAAAAACAAGCAGTTGCTCCGCCCGGATCCCGAGGCCGAAAAGCAACTATCAGAAACAATTACTCTGCTCGAATCCTTGCAACACCAAAGCAACAAAAAAAAAAGACTCCCTCTCCCTGTAAGACAGAGCGAGCACACCCTAGAATCTACTAGAAGGAGCTTGGTACGGGATAAAACCCCCACGCTTTAAGAGGTAGACTATTTAAAGTTTTTATATATAAAAGTGCTATTTAGATTAGCCCGATGTAAAGAAAATAAACAGTTATGCTACCCGAATTTCTATAGAGAATAGCACTAAAAAGAGCCATTATTATGACCAAAATTTTATAAATGTATTTGTAACTCCAGGAAGGAGGCCGTTGCAAGTTTGTAATAATATATATATTGAAATGTTTTATTTCATCTGTTAAATAAATATAAAAAACATATTTTAGTCAAAAACTATTTTGAGACCGAAAGGGCGAGTTGGGTGCCTAACCCCCTCCCACCTCGTAACTTAGCCTCCGAACCCTTTACAAATCTGGTTTTTCTTTGTTTTTCCTTAAAATAAAGATAACGTCTCTATTTATCACATTTTGAGTCTATAATTGAGGCCAAGCGTATTCTACACGCCTCAAAGGTTTTGAAACCACTTGCACTTCATTAGCGGGGGATCGGTTGAAAATTGGGGCACTCACACTAACGCACCAAATGGATCTCAATTCCGAGTTTTCTACGCAAAACAGTGGCCGTTTTACTACAGGCTGTTTCTGGCCTACAGAAATACGCGACCTGAACTAAAAATCAGACTCGAGCACGTGCAATACCACACAAAACTCATTCCAAAACAGTTCTAAGTTAATCCTAAAGGTCCTTTAGTCATCAAGGGCTGAACTTATGGTCAACTTAGCCGAAGCTAAAAAAAATTCTATCTTAACGTGTCATTTACTGTCCACAGTGGTTATAAATAATAACAAACAAAGCCAAAGTCCAATTGTGGACTTTAAACACATCACACATCAAGCCCAACATATCTTGAACTCAAATGACTATCATAAGGTAATTGCCCGAGTTCACAACATACAACACATTAATCATAACAGGTAGCATGTAATTATTTATGCTAATACACCCTAATGTACAATTAATCAAATATGGAATTCACGGGTGTTACAGGTTGCATCATTGGTTTATTCTGATTTGTGTTTAGTAATGATTTCTGATTTTATATACCTGCACAAATTCAGGGGGAGATGAGATATACTAATCAATGCAGGTTAGATGTTTGATTGGTGTTGAAAAACACTTGTCATTTGATTTGGCCAGAAAGGTTCAACAAAGGGGGAGATTGCAAGGGTAAAATAAGGACATCCTATTTAATTTAATTTATTGTTGTGCCATTTATTGGTCCTAAAGCAATGACAAGTAATTAACATAATTAAATACTTCCAAAAGCTCTCAAGAGTCCATATTTGACTTTGATAAAATCTTTGGTAAGATCTTTTACTTAAATTAGGAAACTAATTTTGGAAACTAATCTATTTATTTCCTAATTCTATGTTTCTTTGGAGTAGTTGGTTTTCTTGTTTGTGCAGGTCTCTTGTTCGAGTACATATATAATGAGAGGCTGTGCAGATAAGAGATGCAAAGACACATACACACACTGATAGAGAGAAAACGCTGAAAGCTTTGTTTGGAGTATTTGGATGCAGTAACATCAGAAGCTACATTGACTGTTTTGCTCTTTGTTTCCCTAGTTGTTAGGAAACTTATTTTTTAATCACACGTTTGCTTTATTCGTGTTTTTTGTGGGTTTCCTCTCCAGACTTATTGTCTTGTGAGAAGGGTTTGGTATTTGGTTAGGTTTCACAATTTTTGTAAGACTCATAATCTTTTTAGTGAAATATTTTTTGTCCATAAGGCTGGATCTACAAGCATTACTTGTAGATTGTTTGACATACTTCTCTATTTTATTATTGTTTTATTAGATTAAAGACTTCCACTGTTTACTTGATTTGTTATCTGGTCAATGCACTTTTTGATGCAATTGCATCAGAAGCTGCATTGACATTATTCTTGAAATCCTAACTACTATTACACTTTCAATAAATATATCTTACAATGGTTAAAAAGTGTTTGTTTTAAAAGTCTTTAGAAAAAATACTTATACTTTTATCATCCATAGAAGAGAAAAAATGTATCTCACATTGTTTAGAATTAAAGAGATGTTGGTTTTAATTCTTTTAAGATAAAAGACGTCTACTATTATTACCAAATGTGGAGATGTATCCCACATGGTTAGAGATTGATGCTGATTTTAAAAAATTACAATTATTACCAATAGAATAGAAGTATTTCACATTGGTTAGAAAAATGGTATTAGTTTAAAAAGTTTTTAGATGATATATCTCACATTGGTTACAAAGAGATATATCTCACATTATTTAGAAATATGTATTGGTTATAAACGTCATTAGATAAGAGAATTTTTATGTTAGTACCAATAGAAAAGATATATATCACATTGTTTAGAAAGAAATGTTGGTTTAAAAATCTTTAGATAAAAGAATACTATTATTACTAATAGAAAATATATATCTCACATTTGTTAGAAATTTGTGTTGATTTTAAAAATATTATTATTACCAATAGAAAATATGTATATCATATGGTTAAAAAGTGATATTGGTTTTAAAAGTCTTTAGATATGATGAGGATATCCCCAACAACATCAACAACTCAACACCGATGCCGACAACCATTGGACCAGTCACAAGATCTAGGGGCAAGAAAATCCGTGAAGAAGCCAATGGCTTAGTTTGTGAGACAATGGAAATGGAAGCAAGAGCAATGAGCCATGAAGAGAAGACCTTGAAGTGTCAAAGCAGGCTGGTGAACATGATTCTGAACAATGAAGATCGAGGCTGACATTCTGGAGAGCTTGCGGACGCAAGGTTAAATAGGCTTGCGACCGCAAGGCCTGTTAGTTTACAGACTGATATTCTGGAGACCTTGCGATCGCAAGGCTAAAATGGCTTGCGGCCACAAGGGTCACCGATCTGCCGTTTTACTGCTTGTAAATTAGAGTTTTCTATCAAACTTTACCCTAATTCCTTAGTACGAGTTTGCAGCTTAGTTTAGGTATAAATAGGGGTTTTATTTCTATTGAACAACAACTTTGAGTATTATTATTTTTTGAGTTTATCAAAACTTATTGGTTCTTCTTGAACTGTTGAGAATATACATGTGTGAAGCTTGTGTGTTCATTCTTGACTTATCAATTGATTCTTCCATATCAATTGTGGCGTCTTTCATTATACTTAGGTTATTCAATTGCTACGATTGCGGGTTGCGGCTGTACATGCCAAGGTTCTTTTCGTGCTAATTGTTGGGTCGAGGTGTCACCCCCGCAAAACATCATTCGATCCTAAGCTTCCGCTGCGTAAGTAAATCGTTCTTCAACGAAGCCTTTCGAGAAGATCGTATCAAGATAAAAGACTTAAACTTTTATTATTAATAGAAATAGAAAACATGTGTCCCACATTGTTTAAAATTAAAACAATAATTTTAAAAGTTTTTATCAAAAAAACTTATACTATTATTATCAAGTTAGATGTTAATTTTAAAAGTTTTTAGATAAAATATTTTTACTATTATTACCAATAAAGAATATGCCTCTCACATTAGTTAGAAAATTATGTTGATTTTAAAAGTATTTAGATTAAAAAATGTTTAATATTAGTAACAATAGAAGAAATTAAATTATTATAATCATTGAAAAGTTTAACAATTCATTTATAATGTCCAAAAATATATTATTATTACAGAAAAAAAGATATATCCCATATCGAACCTGTACGAATTTCGGGCTAAATAACTAGTATAGACTTCAAAAACAATGTTCCAGTAAAAATGAATTGTTTGGTCAAGGACCCTCTCTCTCTATCCCTCGCCTCCCTATTCCCTGTCATCTCAATTTCTCATACTTTAACTTTGGGGGATTTATACAAATGGTCAAATCAAAGATAACTTTGTCATTTGTAGTATCACTTAAAAAATATATTTTCATAGCCACTTTTACATGAAGATGTCATCAATACCCTTTCTCTACCATTTGCGTTCATGGTGTAGGCAATTGCGTTCTTGGTGTAGGGCTCGGATGATGAGAGGGGGAGGGAGCAGAGGGATAGAGCTACTAAGATGGGGATCTTGGCCGGAGATGGAGGTGATCGGATATGGGAGACGTCGAATCTGGATGGATGCGATTGGAGATGTCACCGAATTTAGATGGAGGTGAATGGAGAAGGCGAAGATACCAGAGATAAAAAAGACGAAGATCCAGATCTGGTCGACCACAGTAGTTCACCTGTGGTCGATCAGTGAACCAGACGTCGGAGAAGACGAAGATGCCGGAGATGAAGAAGACAAAGGTCCAGATCTGATCGACTACTGTGGTCATCAAGTGATTTATTAGATAAACCATTAATAAATCAATGTATATTGTGGTAGTCAAGTGGTTTATTAGATAAACCACTAATAAACCACTCATGGTCGACTAGTCAACCACTTGATGATCAAGATCGATCACAACATGTCAATGCTAAGAATATCACCATTGTATAAAATAACCACACAACTTTTTAGTTGGGTTCCACTGTCACCTACACATTTTTATCTTTTTACTCACTTAAAAATATATCTTCTAATTGTATAATCTTCTTACACAAAAATTATTAAATTTAACACCATCCCACATAAATACAAAACCCTCCCCCACCCCCTCCACACACACCATCACAAAGTCAACATCAGCTGCCCCTCTCTCCTTCCTCTCTCCCAAAAAATTTCTTCCTATTTAGGAAGCCCTCACTCTCTCTCATGACAAATTTAAGAAGTTGATAAAGAAGACCCACCATTGTTGGTTTTGGATTTCTTAATAGGAAGAAGGCTAATATTCCAACAATGGTGGTGCTCTAATGACACATATTTTAGTTTTTGCCAGAAAGATATTGACTAGGTGACAAGTACTTCTGCAATCTACAAGAGTACTCCCTTCGTTTTTCGAGCAAAAAGTCTCTTTTAAAGTCTTTTTTTTAAAATAACATTTTTTAGTAGTTCATTAGTAATAAAATAATATTTTTATATTTTAATTTTTTAAAATAAACTCTTTAAATAAAATATCTCAAAATGAAATAATTGACTTTTTACGGAGGGAATATTTTGTATTATACTCTTGAAACCATATTTATGATCTTAAGAAAAATTAAAAACTAATTTGTACGACTATGTCTATGTATAGTTTCTAAGTCGAATGTGACGGACATAATTGTTTTTCCCCCCAGACATGTATAACAATAATTGTACCAAATGGACTGTTCTATACTTCTATTCTTAAGTCAATCATGTTTTTAATAGTTCAAGTCTTCCATAAGTTGTTTCCTATTTTGAACTTATAATTAGGAAAAATTACAAGCCGGTACATTTTTAAAAATATGTTTTCAAATCAATCCAGTCATTTTTGAAACATATCTTTTAGATACAATTTTGAGGTAAAAATACATTACTACCCCCATTTATATCATACATGAAGAAAAATGCGTGGATAGTACTCAACTTTCTCCATTTGCAGTCCCAATGTCACCGATTATGTGCACAGTAAAAGTAAAAGTGGGTGACTGACCGGTCACTTCACTTTCTCCATTTTCTAAATGATTCAGGGGCATCACGAGATATCACACAAAGCTTTCAAGCCAATGAGATGCCGTAAACGTATGAGATCATCGTCGTCGGCGGTGGATACTTCTTATGACGCTGCGAAGAATTGTGATTTCTTTGATGCGTTACCGGATGATCTCGTTGTTTCTATTCTCGCCAAGCTCGCTTCCACAGCCTCTGTTCTTCAGATTTTATCAACGTTTTAGCAACGTAAGTTATTTGCTCGATTGCCTCCATTTCCGTTCTGGAAATATTTTCTGTTTTGGGTTTATGTTTTCATCTTCTTTATGCTCATCACTACCTTTTTCAGCGGGGGATCTTCCCTTTCCTTCAGCGCATTAAGAAATTTGCCATAAATGACATCCAGAACTTCTGAACGCCCCTTGTATCTTTTATACAGGCGAATCCCGACATCCGAGAAACAGGGGCAAACGTAATTACACTGAATGTATTTTCAGAGAGATTCATATCCTAGGAATGGTTACTCAGGTAACCCCTTTACCAAAAACAACTTTGGTAATTGGAATCGCCCGTAACATTCGCAAAAATATATCAACTTTGAAAATCATCTTACTTCAAGAAATGCCTGCAATGCGCGCAATGAATAATAGTTTCTTAGGAGGGCATTTAAAAAGCGAGCAAGCCATGTCCAACCTTCTTTGATCCCATGCGGGTTTGCAAAACCATCAACTTCGGTCCGAGAAAGTGGGCACCATATTATCGGTTCCTTTTCAAACAATTAGTCCGTCTTAATTTCAAGTTGAAGTTGTAATTAACAATTAGAGTTGCTAGAAACAATAGTTTCAAACCTGAATTAAAGCCCCATATAGTTTCATATACGAGCTTACCCGTCCCACGTAACTATCAGTGCTTTCAATTTTTCCATCTTCTTCTTCGAAACCAATTGCTTTATTGTAAGCTTCACTTTAATATACATTGTTGTATGTGTACATATTTGTGATTTAGATCAATTGTTTGAGCTTTGACTTCGATTTGTGAACTAATGGGTTTCTGATGCCTGCGATTGATTTCGATGCGGCATCGGGTTGATTCAGCATCGGGTTGATTTACGATGCGGCATCGAGTTGATTTTGGCATCGGGTTGATTTCGATGCTGGCATCGAGTTGATTTTTGGCATCGGGTTGATTTGATGCGCCAAGGATTAACACAGAGTTTTCATTAATGGCATTTTTGTCATTTGGTAAGCAATTTGTAGTTTTATGAAATGTGTAAAAAATTAATGGTCCTAGATGAAAACATGTTTTCAAAATTGTACCCATTTGAAATTCCCCCTTATAATTATTCCTCCGGCCCAGTATTTTTAAGCCTCAACTTGTGCTTAAATTTTTTTAATTACAGGCTACAGCACTAATGTTAGCTAATTAACTCCCATATCTCTCTCTCTCTCTCTCTCTCTCTCCAAGTCATTTTAGCTGTCCTTTGTTTCATGAAAGAAAACATAGACTGTTTACCTCAGAATATACTCGCTATAAAACTATATTCATGTAAAGGATTAAGGGCACTAATCTCTCTCTCTCTCTCTCTTCAGTAAGGGAAAAGAGAGAAGAGGAAAAGAGAGAAGAGGAAATGGGTAGGATAGATAGAAGCCAAAGCTCTCTAGACTACAATATCAACCAACCACAATTGCAACTGGCCGCACCAAATCCACCACAGCCTCCACAAGGGTATCATCCCCATCCCTACCAACAAGCTACCCATGTTTCTCCTGTCACCATCAATATCGTGCCTCCTCCCCCATATGATCAGTCTACGTATCATACCTCCAATGTTAATCAACAAGATGGCACGGTGCAAAATGACCCCCAAAACCAACAACATTATTGTCAACAACTACCAAAACCTAGCCCCATGATCAATTCAACTCAACCGGCCCAGCAGCCAGTTATGTTCCCGCCTCAGCCAGTTCCTTTCCCACCACCTAGTCCACAAATGGCTACAACGAGAAGCTTTCATCAGGCCACAAATCCTCCACAAGCTTGGATAGATAGAAACCAAAGTTTTTTAAACTACAATAACCAGCCACAATTCCAATCAGCAGTTGATCAACCGCAGCCTCAACAAGTTAACAAGGTTGGCCCCGACGTCATTGAAAGCATGCCACCCTCACCCTATGAGTCTACATACCATATCATCGATGATAATGAGCAGGACAAGGCCGGAAAAAATGACCAAACAAACCAGCAACACTTCCACCAACAACAACCAGCAGCGCCACAACCTAGTCCTATCCATCCAACTCAGCCTGCACAGCCAGTAATGTTTCTGCCTCATCAGCAAGTTCCTTTCCCACCACCAAGCCCACACATGGGCAGAGCACAAACCTTTCCTCTGCGAGGAGGGACGATGGGATTTCCGCCAATGCAAACCCCAGCTTCTCCAGTCATCACAACAGGTGCTCCGATGGACGTTCCTGTGACAAATGCTTACACAATAGTTACTCCAATTACAAATGAATGGAGAACTGGCTTACTCGACTGCATGCTTGATCCCAAAATCGGTATCTCTCTCTCTAGCTAGCTACGTTCGATTTCATGGTTGCACCCACTCCTCTGTAATATCCTCGTCTCGCAGTGATTAAATATATATAAAGTATTTAAGTATGAATAGGTTATCGCTTGTGGGGCTTCTTTTGATCCATCAACCCATCATTGGTATAAATTTAATTCCATAATAGTTCAAATAACATGAAAAATACTTGCATTTGTTGGGTACGAAGCATGCACTAATAATTTATGCTACATTTTTCAGCTATTATGACGGCATTTTTCCCATGCGTGACATTCGGGCAGATAGCTGAGATTGTAGACAAAGGAGAGACTCGTAAGTGGCTATAAGCCTATAATCATTACTTAATGCAAATATCTTTGTAAATTGCGCGCCTTTTAACTAATTTCCTCCTTATTTACTAAACCCAAAATATTTCCTTCTGTTTTTAAATCATGATCCTGGTATCCAAACCTATTAATTAGAAAAAAAATAAAAGAGTGTTTTTCATGATCAGTTGTTGTTGTTTCGGTTGCTGGTCAATAAGTATATGTTGACTCATGGAATGTGTATATATAGCATGTGGGACTAGTGCACAGATATATATGCTGACAGCGTCGACTGCAATGCCATGGCTACTTTCAAGCATGTATCGAGCAAAGCTGAGGAAGCGATATGGGATTGAAGAGTCGCCGGCACCTGACTGGGCAGTTCACTTATTCTGTGAGTTGTGTGCCCTTGCTCAAGAATACAGAGAGCTAAAATACAGGGGTATCGACCCTTCCGTTGGTAAGTAATTTGATCAAATTATATGACTTGACTTAATTTAATTTTACTTTCAACTATAAAAATGAAACAGAACCACTTTGGATAGTCCAAGTAAAATTATGCCACCATGCATTATTCCATAATATAGTTCAGTGGGCGAAATTCACTATTGGTCCCTGTACTTTGGGTTTGTCCACCGTTAGTCCCTGAACTTCAAAACGTTTCACCATTGACCAAAGTTTGCGTTTTTTGTCCACCGTTGGTCCCTTGCTCAAACGTCGTTAACTGTTTCACCGTTAAATGGACATGTGTGATACTTGTGACCAAAATGAAGGACCAAACTGTCTTTTCTCATACCCAATGGGCAGCTCACTTAGGATACAAGCCCAACAACCCAAAAAAAACTCATACCCATCTCCCTTCCCCTCATTGCCGGTAGTTTTAACACCCATCTCTCCGACTGAGTCTCGATGACGTGATTATGGAGAGCACAATCTTGGAACCTTTGACGGAACTGCCACCGGGAGATGACAGTACTGTACGGTGGGGGAAATTACGCAGGAGCCGTCACCGAGAATGAACCAATCAGAGGACCGATTCAACCGCAGAGATTTTCTGTTGAAACGATCGTACTTTTTTGGATTTGAACGGAATTTAGAATCGGAGAGACTAGTGATCGAGCCAAAGGTACTACAGGTTTTGGAGTTCTCCGAGGCTCGCACGGATAGCGTCGGAGAAGCGATTATAAGAGAGGTTGACTAACCGAAGCTGAGGTAGGTTTGAGAGATTTGTCGGCACTTGGCCGGAGAGTGAGTTTGATGAGAGATCGAGGTAGCGGAGAGTTCGAGGGAGGCTAGTCGGGATTTCACCGGTAAGCTGGTTTCCGGCAAGGTTGAAAACCAATAAGTCAGTGAGGTTTGAGATTACAGGCGATAGGTTTCCGACGAAGGAATTGTATTGGAGGAAGACAGAATGTAGGAGTGTGCATTTGAAGAGAGAAGATGGAATGGTGCCATTGAAGGCATTGGAACGGAGGCTTAGCTTGCGCATGTTGCGCAAGTTTGATATTTTGGAGGTGAGTGGGCCAGAGTCGGGAGACGGATCTCACCGACTATTGAAGCGGCCGATGCGCCCGATCAGGAGTTTAATGAGAGATCGAGGTAGCGGAGAGTTCGAGGGAGGCTGGACGGGATTTCACCGATAAGCTGGTTTCCGGCAAGGTTGAGAACCAATAGGTCAGTGAGGTTTGAGATTACAGCGATAGGATTCCGACGAATGGAGTTGTATTGGAGGAAGACGGAATGTAGGAGTGTGCATTTGAAGAGAGAAGAGGGAATGGTGCCATTGAAGGCATTGGAACGGAGGCTTAACTTGCGCATGTTGCGCAAGTTTGATATTTTGGAGGTGTGTGGGAGCTAGAGTCGGGGAGACGGAGCTCAGACTCGGCTTGTTGAAGCGGCCGCGCGATCCGAGGAGGAGTGGAGGGTCCCAGGAGGAGTGCGAGTGGATCATGGAGATTGAGCTTGAAGGAAGTTAGGGCGTCGATCTCGGCTAGGGTTTCGGAAGTGCGATCTGCGTAGGTGAGCAGGGGAGTGGAGAAAAGCAAGAGGAAAAGAAGAAGAGATTTAGCCATAAACGATGGAGGTGGCGGAAGACTTAGCCATAAACAGTTATCTCTCTGTTTGTTTACTCGAATCCTAAGTGGGCTGCCCATTGGGTATGAGAAAAGACATTTTGGTCCTTCGTTTTGGTCACAAGTATCCCACATGTCCATTTAATGGTGAAACAGTTAACGGCGTTTGAGCAATGGACCAACGGTGGATAAAAAACGCAAACTTTGGTCAATGGTGAGACATTTTGAAGTTTAGGGACTAACAATGGACAAACCCAAAGTACAGGGACCAATAGTGAATTTCGCCCTAGTTCAGTTTATGCTAAGAAATGGAAGAAATAAAAGGAAAAATTTAGAAAAAACACACTGCACATATATTGCGTTAACTTAGTTAGGGTTTTTCTTGCATAATAACTCTTCATTTGATATATAATTAATGGGTTGACACATGGATCAGTAGGAAATTAAAATCATGAAGTTACTTGCAGCTTTTATTCTCCTTGACCGCGACCATTATACACACACCCATGCACATATTAGCACGAAAATTAGCTAGTTTATTATATTTATAAGAATATCTTAGAAGAAGGTTGCGAGGTTAAACACTTTTTTCATATTAAGTGCATATATAATCCCCTCTGAGCCCGATTATACTAGAGAAATTTTAGCATCTTCTAACGTTGGTTATGAGTAAAGTTATGAACTTAATCTGAAATTGGCATTGAGATTTTTTAGATAGGAAAGGTCCGAGGTTTCAGGGAAAAAAATTGAAAGTCGTGCGTACGTAGTTGAGACATTATGCATGCCCATGGGTCATGCCCCTTCATCAGCAAATAAAACTCTCTTTCACCATTCATACGATTATATAATATGCGAATTATTGCAGATTAGAAGATGCAATTGCCAATTAGCGATGATAAAATGGATTGATTGTGTGTGTGTGTGTGTGTGTGTATATATATATATATATACATTTGTGCAGGATGGCATGGAAATATGGAAAATAGCGATGAGAGTAGAAAAGTGAGAATGACACCCCCAATGATCCAGACAATGATGAGTTAAATTAAAATGAAGAAACAAGTCCGTGAGAACATGGATCGAGTTTCGAGAGCCAATCAGCACCAAAAATTGCTTGAAACTGATATCACATTGTAAATTTATATATTTGAATCCATCTCAATTCACAATTCATTCATTAAAGAGAAAAGGCCAACTTGAAGAAGATCATTTCTCAGAAAGGAGTAAATAAAGTATCAAGGTTAAAATGGGAATATTTGAAATTTTAGGTGAAAATCAATCCAACTATTTATCACTCCGCACTTGATGGTGCTGACTAGTGACTGCAAATGGCAAATGAAATCTCACTTAATATATCATGTTTGGTGAGCCGACGACTAAGATATTGTATAGATACACACCAGTGAGTCACATCACATGGGGTTTTCGCCGCTAAATGCTAAGGCAGTAAGGCCTAAGTGGTGCCAGCCGTACGTTTCCGCAAGTCAAATTAAGCATTTTATTCTCCACGACGGACGACGGACGGTGTCTCTGTCTCATATTCATGTATTGACTTTTATTTTCTTGTTTTTCTCTCTTTTTTTTAAATATTTTAAATTAGTTTATGAGTTACGACTATATCTTAATGCTACATTCACATCCTAAATTCCTAATATATACAAGCACTCTGATTTAATTAAGTTCTATTCTACCATTATTATATATTTTACTACAAAACAATATCAATCTATATTTTGCTTGATCAAATTAAGTTTGACTTTTGAGACTTGTTCAATATGAAAGTTTTTAATAGAATTTTTTCATATTACTCCCTAAAAAATATTTTATATTCAATTTGATTTTTATAAAATGAAAATTTACTTAGTTTTAATACGTGATTTCAGTCATTTTAGTGAACTTTAGTAAGTTTATATATTTTTATTTTTATGACTTAATAAAAAATTGGTAAATATCAATATAAAATAAGTGGTTTAATTAATTTTAAAAAGTCAATAAAAGATGATTATTTTGAAACAAATAGAGTGGTGGAGTATATCTTATCATTACATCTACTTCACTTCCGTCATGTTCCGTTAATCCACATTATCTATACGAGGCTTCTAGTTTACCAAGCATTTCGTTATCGGACTATCTACAAAGATCTAAAATGAGAAATGAAAATGTAGAGAGAGAGAGAGATATATGGCAATTGTTTATGTGGAAAACTTGTATATATGGGTTTGATTATATATATATATATATATATATATATATATGATGAGACTTTTAAAATATGTCAAGTTGCATTGGTTTTTAACTGTCTTGTAATTGACATTTTGACTCAATGTACCAACCCCTTCTTATTTATTGGAACGGAAGAGCCAAAACACCTTCTATTTATGATCTCACAAACCTTTAACATGTTATCCCGGCAATAATTCACAGATCCAGGAGAAGACGCGAAAAAAAAACCCGACCTATCTAGTAATGGGACGTCCCAATGAAACGCAGTTCCAGCCAGAATCTAACCCACAAGCTTACCCTCCTGTACAAGAGCAGCCACAGGCTTACCCTCCTCATCAACCCCAGCCTCGAGCCTACTCTCCGGCTCCGGATAATATTATGGAGTATCCTAGTATGACAGATACTCGTAATATGGGGTTCCCGGTTGGCTTTGAGCTTTGGAACAGTAGCTTATTTGACTGCATGGAAGATCCCCAAAATGGTACTCCTCTTCCTCTTTTCTTCTGTGTGTGTGTGTTAATGTTTGTGTGTTTGGCACATAAATCTTGCATGTATAGAAATTACGTGATATCGTGCAAATTTCATCTGAACTTTTTTGATGGACAGAGTAATATACAGGAAAACCAGATACTAATTAAAAATTTGAATGAATTAATAGATGGTGCTTCTCATATCCAAAAAGACAAAAACTTGGATAAGACTGTTTTACGAATGATTTTTTAAAGATGAATCATTTTTTTCCGACCCACCATGTGAGAGTGTGAAGCCCCACCTTATAAATTAAAATCCATATTACAAAACATTTATTGATTATCATAATCAACTAGAGATATCTAATATTGTGCCACATCAACAGGATATAATTAAAGGTTGTTCACCACGTAGTCAACGATTTACAAAAGTCAATATCCTTGTACGGATACGTACATAATCTACGGGTGTGATGTTAAAGATACTGAAAAAATCTCAACTTATCTCCTAGTCATTCTGTTAACATGCACAATAGTTGTATTATAATGTTCTTGACTCTTGGTACGTAATTGCTTGCCTTGAACCTGTTTGTGGAATATATGTTTATATTATCTCCTAAAAAAAAAAAAACGACTTCTAATACAAGCTGTAGACTTATAATAAAACTAATAAAACTATATGTGCAGGTTAACTAAATGACTAGGAAATAAGTTGAGATTTTATCTCAACCTTATCAGTATCTTTAACATGTGAGACATGGGAGCGAAATCTCGATAAGAAGCCACGTCAATTGGAAAAAAGAAGCGAAAAATAATTCTCCAATAACAAGCATAGCATATTAAATCTACGTTATTCAAATAGTGAAATTGTTACGTACTTTAAGAAAAAAGCATTCTACTATTATACTCCCATAGTTTCAAGTCAAAAATACATTATATTATTTTTGGATATTTCAATTTAAAAGTTCACTTTCAAAAATTATGCTTATAATTTTTTATAATATTTCATCTTTACTCTTTACTTGTATTGCAACCATATTGATTGTTCTTAATTATTTTTATAATTATGACAAATTTTAATAATATTAATATATCTCTTAAAAAATTAGACTTTTTAAATAGGGGCTTTTTGAGTAGAACAGAAGGAGTATTATTTAATCCAGGGACCAATTAGAGAGGAGTTTGATTTCTATAATTGTATGTACAAGAAACATTCATCTATGCTACTTTTATATATAGTTTTGTTCTGAGTAGTCAGATGGAACCAAAAAATTGATTCTCTATCATTTTTCTTTTATTTATTTCATTAAGTAAGTCATAATTTGACATTTTTCAATCAAATTCTTTTTCATAGCTAGAAAATTCCACTTTTTTGTGCTGCATTTCGGAAATAGATGTTTTTTTAATAAAAGTAGATGTTAGACAAAAAACAATTGACAACAAGGTACCAATCATTTAGTGGCAGGACATGTCATATTTATAATGAATTAACAAAGAGTAAGCCTCTTGTAAAATAATTTTAATTTTACAGATTTTTATTCGTAAAACGAAGTTCTACTCTCTCACAACTTAACTCACTAACACACGATAAGTCGGATAAAGAGATCCGTCTTACAAAAAATATTTGTAAGACCATCTTACCCAAGTTTTAGTCATTAACAAATTGTTAATGGTTTTGTGTCCAGATTATTCTCTCCAATTCTAAAGAAATTGTCCTCCTTTTATTTTTTGTCAATTCTAAAATAATTATCGTCTTTTAAAACTTTCATTTTTAGGAAATTACTTTTATTATTGTACACTTACTTCTTCAACAAACTTTAATTATAGCCGCATGCTCAACGATATTAAAAGAAATCACACATTACACAAATATTTATAATATAGACAATTATTTTTTCTTAAACAGTATACCGAATCAAAGAGGACAATTATTTAAAAGCGGAGAGAATATTTTTTTTTCTCGCCCTAAAATTGCTATTTTAAAATAATTAATGTACTTACCGAATGATTCTATGCATAGTCCTAAATGGCCAAGTTTGATACAGTCCATTTCCTTAACTTGTTTATTCAAAATGTATCACTTTTCAAAATAGAAGTTTCCAAGTAAAACAAAATTAAGGTGAGGCTTATTTATTTATTTATTTATAATAGATCTAGTTTTAAATATTTATTATATACTCCATTGATTTTGTCAGCTGTTATTACGGCATTGTTTCCATGCGTTACGTTTGGACAAATCGCGGAGATAGTTGACAATGGGCAAACACGTAAGTAATTGGAATTTCTCTCTCTCTCTCTCTCACACAAACACACACACGCGCACAGATGGTTTGGAGAGCTAGCTGTGTTTAATTAGTGCTTAATTATGTTGTTAATTATAATGAAGCGTGTGCAACAAGTGGAATGCGTTATGCATTTTCCGCATGCATTACTTCAAGTACGTATCGAACAAGGCTCAGGACTCGCTACGGACTCATTGAAGCACCCGCAGCAGACTGGGTGACTCACCTTTTTTGGGGATGGTGTGCCCTTTGTCAAGAATACAGAGAACTAACTGCCAGAGGTTTCGACCCTGTTATTGGTATGTCATCTTCACATGTCACACACACACACACAATAACTTACGTACTATATAATGCGAATAGGCTCTTAATCTTTTTATTTCAAACATTATTATGACCAGAAGACTAAAGTCTAATGATTCCCCCTTACGAAAAAAGTCTACAAAAAAAAAAAAAAAAAAGAGTCTAATCGTTCAATTCTTTTAGGAGTAGTGAGTAAGCACATACTGGAACCAAAGGGGCTGATAAGTTAAATTAATTGTATTTTTCTTTTGTGATAGGATGGCAAGGAAATCTGTTGAAACAGCAGAAAATGCAAATGCAGGAAGCTACCATGGTTCCCCCAATGAACCAAACAATGATGGGTTGATCATCAACTATACCAAGACGTTTTGAATAGTCGCATATTATTCTATTTCTATATCCAAAATTTTCCTTGGCATTCCCTCCACCCCCCCTCTTTTTTTAATTCTTTTAATTTGGTCGTGCCAACTTGCTTGTGTCTTGGGTTTGTAATATTTAATAGAAGGGAAGGAGTGGTTCATAGAAGAAAAACAAAAGAAAAAATAAATAAAAATGAGGCTCAACATTAATGCATCTTTGTTGTAAAATGAGTTTTACCATTGTGAAGAAATGTCATAAGAAGAGATGAGTTTTTTGCTTTTGATGTAGCAAATTGACATAGAAACGTTGTAGATTTTTGTTGTAAGTTTGGGGATTAAACTGCTTTGATTGTGTTAGAATTTTGGGTTGAGCCATATATCATCGGAAAGCTATTGATGTCTAGTTTTAAACAAAAATATCTGATATCAAAAATAATATTCCTACAAAAAATTTATGGCCTAATAAGTGAAGATTGCCAAAATAACACTGCTGCGAAAATTTGAATTCCTTCCAACTTTTTGTATTTTTTTTTTTTGTGATTCTCTCATTCTGAACACCTTAGGAAATGTGAAGCCCTATTCTTGGTTTATATATATATATATATAGAGAGAGAGAGAGAGCTTTTCAGCTTCTAAACTCTTTGGTGGATTCGTGAAGTGGTGAGTGTTGAGTGTGCTTTGTGTTACCTCCTGCTTCCCCATACTTTCCGGTGTCATCTTGATATCGAAAAAATTGGCACAATGGAAATTGATGGGACTGCCTAAGGATACAGGACTACGAAACTCATCACCCAAGGAATCCACCGAAGAGATTGAAGGCTAGTTCACCACTCTAAGGAATCTACATAAGAGATACAAAACTAATTTAGGAGAGCACAAAGCTACACTCCATGTTTTATAAAGAAACACTCAAATATACTTCCCCCTCTATGATCATTCTCACATTATGATCTTATATAGAAGATAAGAATATATATAAAATCATAAGTTGTAGGTAGTGTATCTTATTCCTTAATTGTGAACTCCAATAATCTTTATCTCTTTGTAGTTTTCAATGAATTTCTTTTGTATTTTTAAAGAGTCTTGGTCAATATATGAATCTCTTTGAATGAAACTACAATTTCCGGTGTCATACTCCCTCACTTGAAGAAAATCCGTTCTCGGATTTTGTGTTTTGTGTCAAGATCAATATTTGTTGCAACCACGAGGCGAATAGCTAAACACTTGAATTTTTTCCTCAAATGTTCGATGAACTTTGGACTTGATAGATTTTGTAACAATATCCATCCAATCGGTCCATCGAGTTGATACAAAATTTTCAATGATTAACTTTTGAATGAACCAAGAAAGAGTAGAGCTTGAACCGTTGATATGACTACTCGTGAGACAAAAATTACTTGCCTAGAAAGAAAAAAAACATTAATTACTATATTTATAAATTTATTGCAAAAAGTTTCAATATTTGTAGATATTTGGAGTGATAAATGACAATGACATGATTATATAACAATTACATGTCATTAGCTTAATAACTCATGGACAATACAAAAACGATTAATTGAATTTAAAGACTTTGATACTGTACATAATTTTCGTAATATTTCCGCAAAAATTATAGGTGTTTTGAAAAAAATATGATTTAGATAAAAAAAATATTTTCAATTGGATTTGATAATGCTTCAAATAATACTGCTAGTTTACCCGAACTCATTTCATTTTGTCAATCATCAATTGGTGGTAAAAATTTTCATGTTAGATGCACATGTCATATTTTAAATTTATGTGTGCAAAATGGTTTAACGACTTTACGTGATGAAGTTAAACCAATGAGGCAAATTGTATCAGTTTTGACGAGGCAACATAATATAAAAAAATGGGCTAAATTTTGTAAACAACAAAATATGGACCTAAATCATTTAATGTAGATGTTCCAAACCGATGAAATTCCACATATACAATGTTATATAAATCTTATCAACATCGGGAACAATTATGTGCATTTTCTAAATCCATAGTTTACCCTCTTCCAATATTTCCTCATTAATGAGATGTTTGTGAAAATTCAAACATGATTTTGAAAGTTGTTTAACGATGCTATCTTTTTTTTCTTTTTTCTTTTTTTTTTCTCCTAAGGGGGCATGAGAAGGGATCGAACCTGAGACCTCACACTTTGTGAAGCCCCATGTCTACCACTGGGCAATAATTATCTGGTTCTTATTATCATACTTCCGTATTAGTTTTAGAACATTGTGCTAATTATATATTCAAACATTTTAAAAATTGTCTAATTTTAGGGAATGAATTGCTAATATGAGAATAAAGTGACTAAAATATTTTTTGAACATTCCACCATTATTTTTAGTAGCTAAAATATTAGATCCTCGAATAGGACAAGATTGTTTAGAAGAAATGCTAAAATATTATTATGATAATTTATTCCCCGATAACGTTGACTTATTTTCAATCGACCCTATTTCAAATCCAACAAATGTTTTAATTGAAGTTATAAATATTTTATATGCACTTTTTAAAGAATATATGTAATTTATGGTACTAATATTAGTAATAAAAATGCAGATACTAATAGTAGTAGTCAACCTAGTGATGACCCTTTTTGTTGGGTAGATAATTTTATCAATACAAGAACTAAAAAACGAGCACAAGACAATGAAATACATTAGAACTTTATTTATATTTATCAACTACTTCTCGTCCTATAGACAATTTTGATATTTTAAAGTGGTGGACGATATTGACAAAAAATTATCTAACTCTATGATTAATTGCAAAGAAGGTCCTAACTGCTCTCGCCTCAACCGTCGCCGTTGAACAAGTATTTAGCGTGCCGGCTACGTTTTAGATGAAAGAAGATCTCAATTGAGTTCAAGAAATTAGGAACATCAACTGTTGGTGGGCGATTGAATTAAAGCAACCAATTAAACACAAGGCAATGTAGCTATTTTCGAGGAGGAGGAGGATTTTGATAAGGATACATCGACTAGGAGCGATTGAACTACGCTGCGTGTTTTTGTAAGTTAATTGTATTTTTTTAGATTAGAATTTGTTAGTTATAGATTGTAAGTTATAATTTTTTTTATTATAATTTTTGTTTATTGAAAAAAATTGTAATTTAGAAGTAATGATTCTTTGGCTTTAGCTCATTGGTTATCTCTCTCATTGTAATTTTTTATTATATTAATAAAATTGGTCAGGGTACCGTTCCTGTTTGTTTTACAAAATATTTTTGTTATTTCACAAAAAAATGTAAGTTAAACTTTTGTTCACTATTAAAAATTCAAAAAAATATTTTACACAAAGTTTACAAAGGTTTAAAGATAATTTTTTTAAAATAAAAATAAATCATAAAATGTTGAAAAAAAATTAAAAATAAAATAAATTGTTTTTTTGGAACTGTTGAGTTGTGGTGCCGTGAACCGTATTTAAGGTTCACGGTTTGAATCCTATTTCTCAAACCCTTCTTCAAGAACCGGCGGTTCTGAGAACTGTCGGGAACCGTTTGTGCATGTTTAACCTAGTATGAACCTTACAATTGAAGATGCTCTGGGTGAAAGATTAATAATAGTAGCAACTAATAAATATAAATAAAGGAAATATTATTTTATCATTATGGTATGCTAGGCTGCTAGCTTTACTTATCGGTATAAATAAGTATAAGAAATAAATTAGCGGTTAAAATTGTTAATCACTTAAAATAATATTATTTGACTGATTCAAGTACATCCAAGTCTCCCTAGCAATTTCTTGGACTAGGCATTAAATAAGCATGGCATTAATTATTTGGATAAAGCAAAATATGATCCATTAAACGATTCATTGTGCATGAATTAGGTACAGTGGCGGATCCGCTTTGGAGGTGTGGGGGCAGGTTACCCACATAATTATTTTATTTTATTATTATTGTATTACAAATTTTTATTATTTTTATTTTATTTAATAGTTAAATTTTGTGATTCCACTAAAATATTTTTTCTGAATTCAGTACTGATTACGTACTTCATTAGTTCATTACATGCTATGAACCTGTATCGAAAATGCTCGAATTCACCAAGTAAGTTGGTTGACAGAGTAACCATGCACCAGACCTAATTAATGAGAAAATACTACACTCCCCTGTCTCAATTTTCAGTTATTTACCGTAGTTAATGATATTGAGTTTTAGATCATCTTAGTGACGCATGTATATTAATACCCTTAATATTTACGTATAGTTCCTAAACAATTGTCTTCTTTGATCCGATAAATCATTTAAAATATAAATAATTGATTGTATTATAATATTGATGTAATGTGTGCTTTTTTTAATGTCTTTTTGCATGTAGCTATAGTTAAAGTAAGTAGAAAAAGTAAGAACATATAAAATGGTAAAAATATTTTCATAAAAAAGAAAATTTTAAAAGAAGATAAATTATTTTAAAATTGGAAAAAAAATTGATAATTATTTAAGAATCGAGGGAGTATAAAAATAGAGAGAAAAAAACTTTTAAAATCCACAATCATTTAACCGAAGAGGGAGAAGAATGGAGTTATTGACGAGAGCGCAGCAATAGGCTGATGCCATACAAAAAACTATTGACATCAGCATAAACCACTGACACAACTATGAAAAAATGACATTTGGCACCCCTAACTATTCGGATGAAGCTGATGAACTGTCATTAGCCCTCTCAACATTCGATTTATTTGAGATACATGTTAAGATCCCCACCTCAAGTGAGAGGCCGCAAAGATTTCTTTGAGATAAACTCCCTCCGTTTCGAACAAAGAGTTATTTTTTGAAAGTAATTTTTTTTTTAAAATGATACTTTTAGTTGTCCATTAGTAATAAAATTATATTTTTATATCTTAATTTTTAAAAATAAACTCTTTATGTTAAACATTCAAAAATAGAATAGTAGATTCTTTGCTTGGAACGAAGGAAGTATATGCTCAAAATGATAAAGCTTCACAAATAATATAGGGAAAATTGTCAGGATCGATGGCAGACGCAAGAATTTTCCCAACCGGGTGCACAAATGTAATAAAGTTACAAATCATAATTGTCCCTTACGTGCTTTCATACTTTGAAAACGTTTAATTACATCATCATTTGTAACATTCCTAAGCAAATATTTTTCAATAAACATACAAGACAATCATTTATAAATTGATCACAAATTTGGTTTCCGTTTAAAAAAATTCTCCATAATCACTAAAGCCAAATTCATTCAAATTAACCACAATTTGGAAATCTACACAAATAAAAAAAAATTCTTATAAATCAACTACTTCAACCCCCAAATTAAAATGCTCTGATTTCAGATTAAATAAATATATATTTCCTACCAAGATATTGAATACACACATTTAGGAAATAAAACAATATTATCATAATATCAATATATCATCTATCACAAATTCATAAATCATAATTCACAACAATTACATAAATTAAATACTCAATTAGGACTATTTCAAAATTATGATTATGTCAAATTAGGGCCATTTTAAAATAAGGATTATTAATTTTTTTAAAATTTAAATCACAATTATAATTTGTTTTTTATTTAGGTGGGGGCAAATTGTAGAAATTTGATTCAAGTGGGGGCAAAATATACCATATAACATATTATTTTTTTAAAAAAAATTCATTCACAGGAAAAACCCCAAGTGGGGGCAACTGCCCCCATACCCTTTGTCATGCGTCTGCCACTAGTCAGGATGATACCTTTGCCTTCAATCTCACAATCTACATGTGTTGACCTAAGAGGAGCATGAACAAAAATGTTCTAACACCTACGAGGGCTTTAAAGCCATTTATGGTTCCAAACGGATAGACTCATAGACGGCCCCATTTAAACTGAAGACATAGTTATTAGGGGTTGTATGAGATTTTGGGTAGATTGAGGACCTCAAACAGATTTCGGCAAACTTAATAGGACAAAAGCGTTTTACCGCTATTTCAATGTCCACTCCACATACTTTTTTTTTTTTTTTTGCATTTCACTAAAAAAAAAAAATACATACTATTATATTGCAGACACTAAAATATCATTCGTCAACTATCTTAAGTTTGGCACAAACTAAAAGGACACACTTAATTTCAAACGGAGGGAGTATCATCTGATCTAGAACTATTAGGTTAATTTTGTCCTCTTATCATAGTTTATTCATAGGGGTGTAAATAGTCTGATTTAGACACGAATCAAATTGCCTTACACCAATTCTATTTTTTAAAATCCAAATCGAACTGCAAGAGGCTCAAAACCGAACTAAACTGAACAAGATATTTTGGTTTGATTTTGGAGTTTAAATAACACATATTAATCAGATTACTCATTATGCTATTAAATAAATGATTGTAGCAAATGAAATGTTTGATTGCTGATTAACATTAAAAATTAAAACATAAGATTATAATAAATAAATATAATAAAACGAACCAATTGATTTTTAAAATTTTAAAACTGAACTCGAATTGTTTTAAACCAAAACCAAATTTAAATAATTCGATTTGATTCGATATCGTCATTATATCCCTAGTTTAAGTGATTCTTTTGATGGTAGAGTAAAATACTTTACAATTTACACATAGAGATTTATAAATGTAGAGTTGTATACAATAAATAACTTTGGGATATAATGGATAAGGAACTTATTTTTTGGAATTTTTTTTGAACAAAAATGTTTTCAATTTTTTTTTTTTTTTGGTATTCTTCCAAAAGAAATAAAAAAATTAAGCGAATAAAAGTTAGCAAATTCAAAATTAGCTTCGTGTGTTGACTACGACTAGAACAACTCACAGCTAGACAGCATATTTGTAAGCACATGGCGCCCGTCTAATCACTAATCAGTTTATGACAGCCTTTTACACAAGTCAATGATCAACCTTCACATTTTCCACGATAGTGCTACAGTCGTGCCGAGGATTACCCGTTGACTTTGTATTTATTTATTTATATTCTGTTTTCCCTTCCTCCCTCAATTTATATATTTTGTCCGTCCCATTGATAATGTATACAACCTTCGTAATCAAATTAGTATCTTTTTTTTTCTTTTTTCGTCCGTTTGAAAATAATTATCTTATTTGAATTTTTTTTAAGATGACTTTTTTATTATTTTACTCTTATTTTTTCATCTCATTTTAATTATAATCCACATACACATAAGGTTTTAAAGTAAACTATACATTAAACTAATATTAATAATTCAATCAAATGTATTTTCTTAAACCGTACGTCAAGTTAATCAAAACGATAATTTAGGAATGGAGGGAGTAGTAATTTTGACGGATTCGATGATTTGGTCAATTTAACTAATTTATGCATTTAAAATTTACATATTTCGTTTGAGTAAAATAATACTTTTAATAACTATAATTCACTTTTTCTATAATTTTTAAAAGGTAAATTAAATCCTCCATGTGAAAATTGATCAAATAACTTGACAAAGAAATCAAAGTGTACCTAATTAGACGAAGGAAGTAACATGTATTTACATAGTGTGGATCTTTTTTATTTTAATACATATGATTAGAGATAATAATTTGATACTTATAATAGTGACCATTTGACCAATATATATCAAAAATATGATTTTGATTCATATACAATAAGTACCACCTTTGAATTTGCGCGGGGTTAAACTTGATTACATGAACAATCAATAGATTATTACCTATTTAAGTCATCCTTATTTTTGATTTGCTCATTTTTAGTCTTGTAATTTTATAGGATGAGATTTCATGATAGAGATGCAATGGAGAATCAAGGACAACCAACTCATAACCTTGGTGGACAAACATGATCTCCAACTTTTGTGTAATTGATAGACCTAAATAGGTAATATGTATCCTTACTGTATTTAAAGATCTTGAACACTGTTTTCCTAGTTTCCTATATACAAGGTTTGACTTTAGAGTATGGTAAACATTTGGAGAACGAACAAGAGATTCTTTGCATTAATGATGTTGGAGATATCCACATTAATGATCAAATAGTGTCAAATCCAATATTAATCACGTCAAGGTAAAAGACGTAAAAGAAAAAACTCAAAACCTCCTCATCTAAACGTTTAATTAAGCTGTTAGAGGAGCTTAACAATATTGAATATCAAACTTAACACAGTATTGAACTACAATATACATACTGAATTGCTCGTTGGTTAAATTGGAAATGCTTAGACGACGCAATCAACTTTTATAAAATAGGACATTAATTGTTTTCATTGAAAACTTCCTCCAAAGATGGTTAATAATGTTAAATCCTAGCTAGTTGGCTTGGCTTTCATCATGTTCGTACCAAATCCATATTACTCATGTACTTGACATCTATGTTTACCAAATTAACAGTATAATTACACGCACAATGAAGATTTAAAGTGATAAATGTTTTATAGAGAAATGGGTAGACAGGGACATATGAATATATGAGCTTGTTCACATGGGAAGACTTTTGGTGGTATCAGGCTGGTCGACGATAATACTCTCTAGTCTCTCTCAACTTGTGTGGTTTTTAATTTCCTTAATTGCTATCTTTCCTTGTCATTGCCACTACCAACCCTTTCCAATTTATCAAAATTGAACACCAAATTAAATTGCTCGTACCCTATATATAATCTCCCAAAGCTTTAACATACTATCCCTAGCTAATTACAACTCTCTCTCTCTCTCTCCCTCTCCCTCTCTTTGCTCGAGAGCGCGCAACATTACATACAGCTAATGGGACGTCTCGATGAACCATCACCTATCCCACAAGCCCCTCAAGATCAGTACGAGCATAACTACGATCAAGTCCTTGAAACTCCCTCCGATACTTACTACACAGTCGAAAATGATGATCACCCACAGGTAATTAACTACCAATACGAGACGTCCTCAGAAAATAACCCACCGCCACCACCTGCACCATCAGTGACTCAACAGCCTCAGCCCGTTCAGTTCCCACCTCGAAGCCCAGTACAGATGGTTCCACCACCTGCAAACTACCCTCCTCAAGCGGCTAAGCCGCAAGCCTATCCTCCTCAACCACAAGCCTATCCCCCTCAACCAAAAGCCTATCCCCCTCAGCCACAAGCCTATCCTCCTCAACATGTACAAGGGCAGCCACAATCCT
Organism: Codonopsis lanceolata; assembly: GCA_013146195.2. Taxonomy (NCBI): domain Eukaryota; kingdom Viridiplantae; phylum Streptophyta; class Magnoliopsida; order Asterales; family Campanulaceae; genus Codonopsis; species Codonopsis lanceolata. The sequence continues at coordinate 76,754,950 of CM028377.1, forward strand.
ATCCCCCTCCACAAGCTTACCCTCCTACTCATCAAGCATACCAACAAGCCTATGCTCCACCTCCATCTCAAATGGGGTATAGTGCGGGAATGCCAGGTACTCCTAACAAGCCGACTCCGGGGTTCCCCGTGCCCCAGCCTGTTGGTATTGACTGGAACAGTGACCTATTCGATTGCATGGATAATCCCGAAAATGGTACGTGTAATATCTGTCTATGGATCGGGATAACCGAGCCAATCCATGGTTTTTTTAGTGAAACAGAAGGAATAAAATTAAAAGAGGAACGTCGCTGGTGCCTTGACGTTGAAGCATTTGTGTTGTATTTCTTACTTAACAAAAACTTATTTCGCAGCTATTATTACGGCATGTTTTCCATGCGTGACTTATGGGCAAGTCGCAGAGATCGTTGACAATGGCCAAACATGTAAGTAGCTAGTTGGAAATTCTATCTCTCCATTTCTCTCTACACACACACACACACACCATGATTTCCATACTATTTTAGCGCAACAACTATTAGTAATTTGTTGTATTATATGGATGCAGCGTGTGCAACAGGTGGACTGCTATACGGATTGATTGCGTTCTTGATTGGATGCCCATGCATTATTTCATGCTCGATTCGCTCCAAGCTCAGGGCTCGCTATGGACTCACCGAGTCACCCGCACCCGACTGGATAACTCACTGCTTTTGCGAGTGGTGTGCTCTTTGTCAAGAATATCGAGAACTTAAATCCCGAGATTTGGACCCTGCTATAGGTATATACTATATATATCTCACCACCACCATTCACACACACACAAAACTACTAAATATTTGTATTACAACCAGTGGACCAATCTCATTAACCAACTAACGCATTGTAGATCGTGATCAGGAACATGCAATGCTTACGGGTGTAAATTGGAACCACTCGGTTGTTCGGTTTTAGTTGAAAACGGTTCGGTTTCAGTTTCAAAAATTGGAAAATCACTCGGTTTGATTTGGTTCATGGTTTTTGATATCAAACCGAACCAACCTATATATTTTTATTTATTTATTATGTTAATGTATACTCCCTCTACTATACTATTTTGAGATGTTTCAATCTAATAGTCTACTTTTAAAAATTATACTTATAATTTCTATAACATTTCATCTTTACCCTCCACTTGTGTTGTAACCACATTGTTTATACTTAATTATTTTTGTAATTATGACTAACTTTAATGACATTAATATATCCCTTCATATATTAGACTTTTCAAATTAGGACTCTTTGGGTGGAATGAAGGAAGTATTATCTATCATTTGTTAACTATTCTAAACTTTTAGATCATCTTGATTTAGTCTAAATATATATACGTATTAAACCAAACAAAATATTGATTGTTGGAGGACCATTATGCCTTCTATTGTTTGTGTTTATTTTGGAACTTGTATTGTAATCTTTATGATAATTTTGTTTTACTAGGTTATTAATAAATTTTGATGTTAATTCCTGATTAAGTTGATTAAAAGTAATTTACATAAACCACAAAACCAAACCAAACCAAACCGAACCATAGTAACCCAGAAAAGAGTCATAAAACCAAGTCACTGAATCACAAAGTAAAACGACCCATAGTAACCCAGAAAAGAGTCGAAAGCATATATTGTAACCAAAGAAGCTGATAAGTTAATTTTTTGTGCTGACTTTTGTGATAGGATGGCACGGAAATGTGTTGAGGCAACAGAATATACAAATGCAGCAAGGTACCATGGCGCCCCCAATGAACCAAACAATGATGGGTTGATGAACTGGCTCCACATGTTTGAATAGTCGTCTATTTTTTTCCCCTACGGTGGAAATATATGTAAAATATATAATTACATGTTCCTCCCTCCATAAATTCAATCCGTTTATGTACGGAGTATAAAATAAGAAAAGTAATTTGACGTAAATGTAATATTGAATTTTTCAATGGTGTCCATGTGTGAGTTGACTCCATCAATTAAAAGAGAGAGCAAATCTGGTAAAAGTAACACTTGAAATAGAAAATATTACAATATGCATATCTTTTTTAGAACGATCAAAAAATGAGTGTCCTTTTTTGAAGTCTCTATTTTCTACTGAAGTTTCTAAGTTCACTTAAGCCAACCACGTCACACCGTGTATTTACATTACTATAACATGATCAATATTACCCACAATAACTATATATATAAGAGAAACTCTCGAGGAGTAATACATATCGCCTCTCATGTATGTATAATTTTTAGGGCTAAATGCACCATTAGTCCCTGAACTTTGGTTAAATTTATCATCAGTTTCCCAACTTTAAAAGTGATCATCATTGATCAAAGATCGTCCTTTTTGTTCTCCACTAGTCCCTATCCCTAACGCCGTTTGTGTATTGTCGTTAAATGAGCATGTGTCACTCACATGCACAAAACAGGAGACCATAGATAACGTTATCAAAATAAGGGATTCATGAAAAATTTAATACTCAGTTAATCTATTGTTTCACATATCAAATTGGGAAAGAAAGATATATATCATCCACTGAGAAGGAATTGAAGGGAAGGAATTCCAACTAACCTAACCTATCATATCAGAAAAGAAATGCGTGAAGTTCTCAAAATCGATAAGGTATAATTGACTTAGATCACCTAGACCTTCACCCTACGGAACCTCTGCCTTCACCAGAGCCTCATCTTCTATAGGTCGACTTTACCGACTAGTTAAGAGATTAATTGAGGTACTTCACTTACGCAATTATTCAACAAGACTGACTTGATTCAGAATCAGGTTTTGAATCGGCGAAAGGGAGATTAAAAACATGTTTCCTCTGAAGAAATACAATATGTTCAGCATGAAAGAAAGAAGACATAAGTGTTGACTATGTTGGCTAAGAAAAACTGGAGTTTTGGGCCTTTGAGAGAAAATCGTTACCAAGCCATTTTATTGGGAATAAAAGCTAGAGACCTGGCTAATTAACGTGGAGGCTGATACCGTATTTCTTTGGGACAATTCATCGAATAGTTGACGAGCATCTGATTAAATTTGTTCTAGATTTACGGGTTTCACTTGGATGAGCTAGCAAGTGGGCATTTGTGTGTAAATTTGCAGAAGATCAGGGCCGGCCCTGGGGGGTGGCAAGAGGGGCTACTGTCATGGACCCCAAATGTTTGGGTACTACCTTATATTTAGTATATATATTATAAAATTAAAAAGGTTTATAATTGATTGGTTTCACCTAGTGGTTAAGATGCACATGACTTAAGGTAGAGGTCATAGGTTTGAATCCTAGGTTGTCACTTATTTTAGTCTGTTACTTTTTTAGTCTGTGAACTATATATAAATTATCACGTGTTCATTAATTCAATGTATAATAGATGATCCAATGGTTAACATACTTTATAGATTATGAGAGATTTTGAGTTCAATTCTTGCTATAAACTTTTTACTTTTCTTTTTCCCAATACTTTAAATGATTTCATTTTTATAAAGGGCCCCTTTTTTTTTTTGTCATGGGCCTCTCGAAACTTCGGGGCCGGCCTGCTGAGAAAATAGAGAAAAATTTCGTTGACATACTATAGTTCTCATTCGTAGCTTATGGAGGCATAGGCCGGGCAGTGGTGCTTTCGGGTTGATTTTGGCCTTTCCAACGTGCCTATGCAACAACTTATACAATTATGTTGGTGGCCGGAGACGTGGGTTTTACGGAGGAGGAAGGTGAAGACGGAGATGATGTTATGGAGAGGGGAGGAGAGAACTTCGGGGCACATAGAGATGGCGCGGTGTAGATCTGGAGGGGTGAGGCCGACAGCGGAGAAGAATGCGACAGTCAATTTGAGGTCGAAGAGTGAGATGGAAGTAATAATCGGAGAAGATGAACTGGGTATTAAATTTTTCAGTTGGCTCCTTTATTTTGATGATGTTATTCATGACCACTTGTTTTGATGATGATAACAAACTGACCATTTATTTGAAATGAAAAAATCTTTTTGCCTTTAATTTTGTGCATGCGAGTGTCACATGCTCATAACGAAATACATAAGCGTTGTCGAGTTAGGGACTAGCGATGAACAAAAAAGACGATCTATGGTCAATGATGATCACTTTTAAAATTAGGGGACTGATGATAAATTTGACCAAAGTTTAAGAACTAATGGTACATTTAACCCTAACTTTTAAGTTGACTAGGGTACATCTTTATTACTATGATACGCATAAAAACGTCATGTTTTTGAAAGAGAAAATCTAAGAAAATTCATACTATTATAACTTCTTATTGAGCAAGTAGGGTAAAAGCAATTTGGTTGGCAGGATGAATTGAAGCGTAGTACACATAATCGTATATTCTCTTGTTCCGGACAAAAACCCTGTACTATTTTTTGATGTTTTTACTTGAAGAACTAATTTTCAAAAATATATATATGTTTATCATTTTCATGACGTTTCAACTTTACCTTCTGCATTTCATAATAATATAATGATTATACTTTTACATTTTTGTAATTATGACCAATTCTAATACTCCATTCGTTTTCAAATTATCGTCTTTTTTTTTTTCATTCGTTTTAAAATAATTGTCTACTTTTCAAAACTTTTCATCTTAGAAAAACACTTTTATTATTTTACATCTCTACCTACTTTAATTATAATCATATATTCAGGGTATTAAAAAGGAAACCACACATTTCACCAATATTAATAATACATCTGATCAATTATTTTTTTCGGACGGTATGTCAAATTAAAGAGGACAATAATTTAAAAACAGGGGGAGTACTAGTTATATACTTCATCCGTTTCCAGCAAAGAGTCTATATTAGTTTCGAGATGTTTTCTCTTAAAAGTCCGCTTTTAAAAAATAAGGGATAAAAATGTCATTTTGTTAGTAATGAATACTAAAAGTGTCATTTTCTTAAAAATTTAACTTTCAAATGGAGACTCTTTGTTTGGAACGAAGGGAGTATACTTAATAATTTGATATTTCAAACATGAAGTGTTCGGGTGAAATCAAGGTGAGGGAGAATATCAAAAGCATGCTTATCGGATGCGGCTTGAAATCTAATTGCTCCGCCAGCAATTCACTCGAGAAACAAAAAGAATGCAATTGTTTGGACAATATGTTATTGTTAGGAAAGGATCCAATTCTAGCACACAAATTGAAGCTATCCTTGACAAATGACGATAAGTAATTCGACAGTGATGAAGTTGCTCCACTGATGCGCAGTCAAGTAATCCGATTCAAATCTCCAAAAAGTATCCAAATCATAGTCTGAGGGACCATAGTTGATTTCGACACCATCCTAAGCTACTCAAATTCATTCTTAGCCTCTAGTCGACCTCACAATTTGACGGTCAGAGTCGGCAAGTCTGACATGTAGTGGTTTCTGAGAAGCTCATCCGAATGACAGATTTGTCATTTGAGTGGTGTTGTAGCATGTTTGAGTTTCGAAAAAAGAACCAAACTCCTTGTTTTTATCGACTTTGACATCGCTTTTGCAAACTCTTACGCTGCTGCATTCACAGGGATCCTGCAACTTCTAAATTACAAAAATAGATTGTGAAGCAATGAACAAAACAGTAGCAGGAGATTGATTTTGCCGCAAGCTCTTCCTTGAAAAAAATTAATAAATCATTGAGGTAGCTTTACAAACTTCTATCTACTTCATTCTCTTTCAACCACATAATGGAGAAAAGGGAAAAAACTGCACAAAGCAAGCTCAGGTAAGTACGATGGTTCCACAACTTAACCAGACTAAAACTATGGAGAATCTAGGCTAAATCCATTTTGGTGTTCTCTCTTTTACTCTACAGATTTCGAAAATGCTTTTACTAATACAGCAGTTGTTACAAATACATACAAGAATTCCTGCAGAAACTTAAATGTTAATGGTGGCATCCCACAGCCTAAGTAGTCCATTGCGGCCACCACTGCAGATCCTCTTCCGCTCGAGGTCTGAAGCCACACATCTTACCTGAAACAGTATAACATTGCCAAGTCTATTAAATTGGTGAACACATCAGTCTTAAGAAGACTTCAATGCATAATCGAAAAAAATTGAGATCCAGCAGCAAATACAGGACCAATGTTGATAATCATGAAGACGTACGATAACAACTCGAGTAGATGTTTGAAAGCACAAAATTAGTTCTAGGAAGTGGGCATATGTGATATGGAATGCAGCAAGAAGATACATGGAGTAAGCATCAAATTGTTAGTTGTAGAGTAATGTTGCAGAAGGTTACAAAGGCAAGAAAATCTTAATAACTTTGATTGGTGATAATATTGTTATTAGGGTCGTTGAAACTTCAGAAGGGGGTTGCACCTTGCTTCTTGTTTATATACATACACAAACAGATAGCTGGTTCATAAGAAAAATAATAATCAGGATTCTAGTGTATAATCAAAGAGAATTTGCAATGTATTATTTGTATCCACGGCAGTTCCTGGGTGAACTAATTTGCTGAAAAAGTTACATGAGAAAATAAAAGTACCGTGGGACAAGTTGAACATAGGTGGAGATTTTACACAAATAAAGCAAAAATAATTGAGGGATAGAAGGAAAATGACAATTTAATAACCAATCCTAGATTACAGCTCTAGAACAACTTTAAATACCAAAGATAGAAGAACATACCATGGCTACTGTTTTTTGTGGTGTTCTATATAATTGCCACCCTGAGATCTTCGACCCTGTGTTAGAGAAGCCACCAAGCCTTTCTTGAGGCCGAAGAGTGACATTGTATTATCAGCTGCTCCAACTCCTAACCAATGCTCCCCAGCGTTGATGGATAATATAGAACCAGTATGAATGGTGACATTTTTCACACACTTAATTCCTCCTGCAGGTATAATGAACAATTTAACAGCATCAAATTATCATTAGTTAAATCTCATCTTTGCTATGCTTTTCTGTTGTACTCAGAGGAGGTTTCTATCTTTTCAGTGACGGTTGGACACATTTAATATGTTTCCTTCAATACCCAAAGGTTTCACTAATATGTTGGGAGATATAATATGTTTCCTCTTATATATATCCCAACATATATAGCTCCAAAAATAAAAAAGAATCCA
>CM028377.1:76762102-77110947 GCA_013146195.2 Codonopsis lanceolata
AAAGAAGCCCCCGCCCGACTCAAAAGAATTTCGAGCCTCCGCCGCCTCACTCAAGCCTATCTCCACCGAAGCATGCCCCGCCTTCTCAAAGAAAGCGGCAATGATCGTGGATGCCTTCGAGGAAGACGAAGAAAGCACAGAGAAAATATCTGCTCGCCGTCCCCGCCCGAGAAAAACAAAAGGGCAAAGGCAAATCTATATCTTCGCTTAGTGAAGAAACAGCCCCATGGCCGAGGGATGATTTTGTGGGGACCGACCACCGTAGCCGCAGGACCCAAACCGCCAAGGATTTCATATGGATATCCCGGCCTTTCAAAATTTTGACGCTTGTCGCCGTGATTCCCCATGGCCCAGCTTGGCTCCAAATGCAAGGGCTTGTTGTTCGAGCTCAGTTGGGGATATGGCCCTGATTGCCAACTCCCTCCGCCCTCGCCGAGGGCATGGGACTAATTGGGATCACCTGTCTATGCATTTGAGCGAGGTTTTATCCTTTTTTTAATTTTTTTTTTTTTTTTTTTTGCCTTTACTAATATTCGTTTATTTTTCTCAGATCTCGCTCTTTGTGTCTTCGCTGCCACTGAGCCGACGCCTCGCTATCGAGGTCGACAAGTTGAAAGCTCAGCCGGTTGACAAAGACGAGCTTGAGCTAGGTCAAGTGGCCTCCCCGACAAGCGAGCATGCGGGGAAAAGCCCAAGCTGGAAGAGTCTTCGCCAAAATAAACCGCCTCGAATGAAGCCAAGGATTCACTGACGCCGCACCTTGTTGCTGAAAAGAATGCCAAAGATGCCGAGGGGAGGAGAGCCGTGGTCGAGCAGGAGTTGGCCGAGCTGAGGGTCAGAGTTGCTAGTTTAGAGGGAGAGGTCGAGGGTGCAAAGGCCGCGACCTTCAAGTCTTTCGAGGGACTGATGCCTTCAATAAAGAAATTGTCGTCTACTATGACCGAGCAATTCGCATATGCTTCGAGTAGCGGCCGCCTCTGGATGAGTCCGGGCACCATAGTCGAATGGGGTAGTGAAAATTTTGTCGGCGATGCCGCTCGGCAAGTGGCATGAGATGATCCCTTTACCGAGGAAGAGATGGCGATGTCGCTGGGCAACTGACGCAATACAACATGGAGGAATGGGTGCCACCCACCCCATGGTCGCTGATGTAATAGCCCTTACAAAGCAAGTCGAGCAAGGCGAGGAAGTGGACTTCGACCTGCACCTCAAACTTAGACAATTCATGGGCGAGGCGAACATTCCAACCGAGCTGAAGTTCGAGGTCGCATCCTCGTCACTGAAAGCAAAGATGGTCTTCCTTCGCCTCCTCGTGAGACCGAGGTCGTCAATCTCCCTGAGTAGCATCTCATTCTCCCTCGCTGCGCCGAGTAATCGTAGGCGAGTGTGCCTTTATTTCAGAACAATTTTTATGTTTGTAAAAATTTTTGTTCATATCTTAATCGCTTTAAATTTAGCTATATATGAATGAGTTGACTTGTTTTGCTTTTTTCTTAGCCTTATTCCTAACTATGCTCATGCCGAGGTTAGTTAAAGCTTAGCACGCTCAACAATCGCTTTTTTCTTTGTATCTTGATCCTCGAACTCTCCCTCCTCCGCATTTGGATGGGAATAAGTACTTTGACTTATTTATCATTTTGTTGGCCTTCCTCGCTTAGCGAGGATAAGGTCTTTTTCCCACCTCCGTACGAGGTTGGGATGAGTAAACTCATTTGTCGCTTTTTGTTGGCCTTCCTCGTATACCGAGGATAAGGTCTTTTTCCCACCTCCGTACGAGGATGGGTCCTACTGCATCTCCGTTCGAGAATGAAAATAGGTACACAATCTTTCTAAAATAGAGCTTATCATTCACTAATCTTGCAAAAAGGTTACATCAATGATAGTATGCCTTGAGATGATCGGCGTGCCAAGGATTTTTAAAAGGTGTGCCATCTAGCTCGGCCAACCTATAGGTCCCCTCTTTTACAAGGCTAGTTATTCTGAATGGACCCTCCCAATTTGGAGACAACTTATTTCGCCCGCCTTCTCGCCTCAGTAGCTTCAATCTTTCTCATAACCAAATCTCCGACCGTAAAGGTTCTCGATCTAACTTTTTGTCGTGGTGGATCTTCGTAAGCTTCAGTAGTTGATCATTCTCGAAGTCGGGCCTCTAGTCGCTTTTCGAGGTTATCCAGATCGAGCCGCCTCGATAAATCATTTTGTTGTTGGTCGAATAAAGTAACCCGAATGGTAGGAAGGGCTAGCTCGACCGAGCCATTGCTTCCGAGCCATATGTTAATGCAAACGGGTTTCACCAAGAGATCCTCGCCGATGTTCTAATTCCCCACAAAGACGATTGGTAATCGCTCTAACCAACTTCCCTTTTTCTCGCCTAAATTTCGCTCAAAGCGTGCATGATCTTCTTATTTCCTCGCTCGCTCGCCATTGCCCTCGCTGATGAGCTACCGAAGACATTCTGTGTTTAACGCTTAGCCGATCACAAATTTTGTCAGAATTTTTGGAGAATTGCGTGTCGTGGTCGAGACGATCATCCGAGGAAGTCCGAAACGGCAAAAATCTGCTCATAGGTAAACCCGATCGCCTCGATCTCTGCTATGCTAGCTGGCTTTGTTTCTATCCATTTAGTGAAGTAGTCGATCGCTACTATCACATACTCGCACCCATATTTTGCTTTGGGAAAAGGACCAATAAGATCGATTCCCCACATGTCAAAGCGGCCAAGCCGCCACTCATCGGAGTTTGTAAGACCGAGGGTACGCGAGGAATGTTTGCAAATCTTTGACATTTATCACACTTCCTTACATATTCCATCAAGGCTCTCCTCATACTCTACCAATAGTAACCGTGGAAATTCATTTTGTCTCGACAGGTCCTCGCCTGTGGTGTCCTCCGTGACTCGCCTCACGAACTTCTCGCCAAAGAAATCATTCACCATTTCGGTCGTATGCATCGAAGGAGAGGCTTAGTATTCGACCGCTTGTAAAGCATGCTCCAATAACCGAGTATCTACATGCTCGGCTTCGATAATTTGGGCTTCATTCTTCCCTTCCGTAAAGTACCCCTTCGATGTAATCTTTAATGTCGCCGATCCAACATCTTGTAGCTTCATCGACGACCATAATTTCTTCATAGCTAATGGCTGGGATCCCGAGGAACATGAGCTCGATACTAGAGGGACCTCTTCGGCTTCCGAGGATGCAACTTTAGAGAGATGATCCGCCGAATTTCCTCTCTAAGGATCTGCTCTAATTCCCAAGACTTGAAACGAGTCAACAGCTTGTCGTGTCAATTGTTGGTATTTAGCCAATATTGGGTGATTTGCTTCAGATTCACCCAAGATTTGTTTTACCACCAACCGAGAGTCGCCAGATCACTATATTTTCAGCCCCTGCTAATGCGAGCTCGATTCCAAATGATCAAGGCTTCATACTCTACCGGTTATTCGATGTTTTGAACTGAATCTTAAAGCCATGTCGATTTCTCCTGAACCAGGGATACTCAACGTCAATCCAGCTCCACTCCTTTCTGCTCCTGCAGATCCATCTACAAACAAGGTCCAAAATATAAGTGGCCTTGTTTTCGTTTGCTCGGCCGATGTCGTCGCTTCTATGCCGCCGGGTGATTTGTCGAGCACTTTCGCCGCCTTCCGCCGAGTAAACGAGGTCTCGCCTATGAAGTCGGCCAAGACTTGCGCCGGATCGCTTTTTCCGCCTCATAGCCGATGTCATACCCTCGAAAGCTCTAATCGACCACTTCAACATCCCGCCCGCCATATCGGGTTTGTGCATAATTTTTCTCAAAGGAAAATCTGTACACTATGATCGCGCTACCGAAGTAAGCTTTTAATTTTCGCAAAGAATGATCAAAGCGAGAACCAATTTTTCAACTTCCAAATATCTCCCTTCCACATCCGTAGTGCATGAGAAACGAGTAGATCGGCCTCGAATGTTGTTTTCCTTCTGACCAAGATCGGGCGACCGCCGAGTCTGATGCAGCCAAGTAAATGTACAACTTTTCTTCGGGTATTGGGATACTGAGGAGTGGTGGTCGGCCTAGATACTCTCTGAGTTCTTCAAAAGCTCTTGTGCAATCCTTTGTCCACTCAAATTTTCTGCCTCCTTTCAATACCTTAAAAAAGGGTAGGCTCTTTTCAGCGGATTTGGCGATGAAGCCCGAGAGCCGTGATCCGACCATTAAGCCGTTGGACATATTTAATCGAGGATGGTACATCCATGGTCGCTGTGGCTTTTATCTTTTCTCGATTAGCCTCAATTCCTCTCTCATTCACCATATAGCCGAGGAACTTTCCTCTGGCCACACCAAATGCACACTTGGCCGTTGAGCTTCATCTTGTTCTTTCAGATTTGAGAAGGTTTCTCTCAAATCTTTGGCATGGTCGAATGCTTCGCTTTGATAACCATGTCATCAATGTAGGCTTCCACATTTCGCCCAACCGTCCCCGAACACTTTATTCACCATTCTCTCGGTATGTAGCCCCCGCTGCTTCGAGGCCAAAAGGCATCATTGTAGCAATACAACCCGCCGGCCGAATGCCGTGTATCCGGTCGGCCAACCACATCCGATCCGATGATATCCTCGAATATGCATCTACAAAACTCGAATTTTGTGCCCCGATATGGAGTCCACAAGTTGGTCGATTCGGTAATGGGTACCAATCTTTCTGCAAGCTTTATTTAGATCGGTAAAATCTACACACATTCGCCATTTCCGCATTTTTTACCATAACTACATTTGCTATCCAGGTAGCATACAAGACTTCTTTAATAATTTTGGCTTTCAACAACTTCGACACTTCTTCCTTGATAGCTGTCTGTTTTTCCATGGAAAAGATTCGTGCCTTTTGTTGTATTGATGAAGTCCGGTCGATGCTCAATCGGTGCATAGCGACGCCCTCCGCTAATTCCTCCATATCGCCAATCCTCCAAGCGAACACATCCAAGCTTTCTTTAATAGCTTGATGATCGCCGCCGCTTCTTCCTTGGGGATTTCTTCCTACTCTGACTTTCTCGCCGGGAAATCGAGGTTGATCACAATTTCATCTAAATCGCCATTTGGCTCGATGGCCTTGGTGATCAATGTCCAAGCTTTCAATGGTGATAACTTTGGTGACTACCGGCTTTTGTGTGCTCTTCTAGCCATCAGGCCGACTAGAGGTCGCCTTTTTCCTTGTTCCATGGAAACGAGCCGGCGCTCCCAAATTGCTTTAATCGCTATGCTTGGGTTGGTTCAGAAATGTCAGATTATTTCCTCTTCTCGACTTCTTTGGTCGACTGGCCGATTTCGACCACCTCTCCTGCAAGGAAATCACCACCTTTTCTTTTTGGGTTTTCTCCTTGTAGATATACTCCAAAGTACTTGAGGCATCATTCAAGACCATTCCGATCCCCTTTTCAGCAGGATACTTGATTCTTTGATGGGCCATGGATGCAACCATTTGAAATTTTGTCTGGGAGGGTGAACCGAGTATGGCGTTATATGGGATGGCAGATCGAGCACTAGAAAATCAATCTCCTCCGCTCGAGGAGTATTGGTTTCTTCCCCGAGGATCACCGATAACGTGATGATTCCTTCGACCGCCACCTTGTGCCTCGTGAAACCTCTAATCAGACGCCGCCGGCCTCGAGGTGGGCGCCTCACCCCATTTCCTTAAAGCATGCGTAATACAGATATCCCTTCCTCGCCTCAGATCTATGAGGACCCGCTTTCACTTCACTATTATGAATCCTCATCCGCAGAGTCAAGGGTTGTTGTCGAGCGCCTCGCTAATCGCGAGCTCGCCAGCCGTAAGGTAATTCCTCCCGCTTCATCGATCGTGGCATCATGTGAACCACATGCTTCAAATTGTAAATCATGTTTTTAGCCGGGTTCCACTTGGTGCCGCCTCCCCGATCGTGTTAATCACGCTCCTTGGTCCTCCGTTATCCGCCGAGGATTTTGATGTCTTTCTCGCTCTCTGCCTATCTTGTCGGGTCATTTCCCTTCGCTTCAAACCTCCCGAGCTCGCCTCTATCTATCAATTTCTCGATGGCCTTTTTCGATTGATGCAATCCTCTGGTCGTATGGCCGACATCTTTATGGTAGGCACATCGCTTGTCATGAGGATACCGTGTTTCCTTCAATGGGTAAGGTCTACTAATTTTATCCCGATCGAGCAGACATTCATGATGTGCTCACTAGCATTGAGTGGTGTCCAAATAACATCGTCCCACGTATTTTTCCCTCGATTGTCCTCCTCCTTATTACTCGATCCTCGACCACCTTTGTTCGAGTGGTCCCGCTTCTTCTTCTTTCCCTCTTTCTTCTCATTGCCCTCCTTCTTCGCATCTTCTGTATTGATTACCCGAATTGCGTGCGTACATTTCCCGACCGAGGTTTGTCGCAAGAAGATCATTTCCCCGCCTCATCGCCCCTCGTAGGCCTGAGATGAAGCACATTTTAATCGATTCCTCCGAAATATACGGATTCTGGTCTACCATGGCCATGAACCCGTCTACGAGTTGATTGATTCATTAATCCTCCGTTGATCCCACATGTCGGTTTGCTTTTTGGTCGAGTCCCGCCGAGGCAAACCGGTTGACAAACATCTCGCCTAAATTGCCCCAACTTTCAACTAATCCAATGGCAGTTCAGATACCATTTCGTAGCCTTCCCTTTCAATGTCCCCGCAAAAATCTTTCCCTGTGCATCCTCGCCTTCTGAGCAATCTGCTCATTTTCACCTCAAAGCTTGTCATATGATCTACAAAGATTGGCGAGGCCTTGTATGGCTCGAAAGTAGGAATCTTTTATCCGGGAGGGAGCTTTCCTCATTCTTTCTTGAACGGGCCATTCTTGGCGTGAGGCAATAACATAGGTTTTCCTTCTCCATGGCCTCTAATCGGCCTTTCAAGAATTTGACCTCCCGCCGACGGCCAAAGAAGGCTTATTGGTCGATACTGACTCTGGTCGCTCCGACCACTCTGGGTACCCCGCGCCTCGATTGCTGGAATGTGTGCAATGCCCACATGTTCTAGTTCTGCTTTGCTTTTTCCTGGCCTCGATTCCCTTCCTCGCCTCCTTTCTCGTGCTCGCCGAGCGCTTTAGATTCGCTGGGAAATGTTAATCGGCTTTGAACACCGGGCTTAGTGCTTGCTCGCCGCCCGCTTCCTAACCTCGACCTTGCAGGGCCGGATATAGCTTTCTCCTTTCCCTTCCCTTGAGGTAGCTGTATGGTCGGGTTCGCTCTGCTTTGAGGCTTAATCGTAGTCGTTATCTTTTGGAGCTCGAACATCTTGAGCTCACCTCTTGATTCCTCGCAAGGTAAGATTTCCATGGCTCCTGTAATTTTACCTCTACGAGGAGCTTTTCTTGCTCACTGGGTCCATCTCCTCCGCTCGAGGTTGATCCACTTGAGTTTCTTCGCCTACATTGTGCACGACACTCTACCGACCGGCCGTTGCTTTTGAGGTCATCTGCTCTATATCCACCGTTAATTTGCTTGCAGGGTGGTAGTTTGTTCGCCTCCCGATTGGTTTTGCTTGGTAGAGTCCTGTTGATCCATTGATTATGTATTCGCATTTTACTTGTAACGATTCCCCAAGAATCGGAACCACTTGATCACGCCACGAAGACGGGTGATCGAGCCGGCACCACGAATGGACTCGAGCCGACGTGTCCCCCTGGTGGTCACTGCCGGTAGTGGGTACCTGAGGTACCGACTTGCCGAGGATATCCGGGCTTTGGTTGATGATCTTTGTTGGTGAGTACCGAAAGTAAGACTACCGTTAGGTGTCAGTTTCCCCTCAAAGTGAGAGTCAAGAACAAGGTAGTATATAGTATGCCTGAGCTAGCTCCCTTAACTTCCTGGCTGCATGTAGAGTAATCTCTTTGTGTATTGTCTATCACCGCCAGTATAATAAGTTTGCAATCTCAAGTTATCTTACCTTTCTTGAAGGGAAAAGCTTCCTTTTATAGTAGCCTAGATTTGGGATCATGATTGGTATGAGGGTCCCAACTGGTGGGACTTGTTCCCTGGCTCTGCTTGCGCGCTCTCGAGTGGTCAACTTGTGTATGCAGCTGAGGATTGAAGGCCGAGTAAGCCGATAAGGTATGGCGGCTTGCATGGCTTGCTCGGCTCTTGTGGGGAAGGCACTGATGCTATGTACAAACTACTGCTAAACCTCCTTTTATCCCGCAGAAACCGCTTGGACGAAAGCATAGTGATCCTCGACCATATGGCCTGCATCGATTCATGGTTGCCCGTCATGTTCTAATGATTATGGTCGCCTCGCATTTCGCTCTGGTGGTCGCTGATTGTCGATGATGACCGACTCGGGAATGGTCTTCGGCCCTTGGTGGGACCAGATCAAGTCTAGCTGGAATCCACGTGGTCGGTCCACGTAGGGGGACCCAGGTCGGGTCCCATCAATGATATTGAGTTTTAGATCATCTTAGTGACGCATGTATATTAATACCCTTAATATTTACGTATAGTTCCTAAACAATTGTCTTCTTTGATCCGATAAATCATTTAAAATATAAATAATTGATTGTATTATAATATTGATGTAATGTGTGCTTTTTTTAATGCCTTTTTGCATGTAGCTATAGTTAAAGTAAGTAGAAAAAGTAAGAACATATAAAATGGTAAAAATATTTTCATAAAAAAGAAAATTTTAAAAGAAGATAATTATTTTAAAATTGAAAAAAAAAATTGATAATTATTTAAGAATCGAGGGAGTATAAAAATAGAGAGAGAAAAACTTTTAAAATCCACAATCATTTAACCGAAGAGGGAGAAGAATGGAGTTATTGACGAGAGCGCAGGAATAGGCTGATGCCATACAAAAAACTATTGACATCAGCATAAACCACTGACACAACTATGAAAAAATGACATTTGGCACCCCTAACTATTCGGATGAAGCTGATGAACTGTCATTAGCCCTCTCAACATTCGATTTATTTGAGATACATGTTAATATCCCCACCTCAAGTGAGAGGCCGCAAAGATTTCTTTGAGATAAACTCCCTCCGTTTCGAACAAAGAGTTATTTTTTGAAAGTAATTTTTTTTTAAATGATACTTTTAGCTGTCCATTAGTAATAAAATTATATTTTTATATCTTAATTTTTAAAAATAAACTCTTTATGTTAAACATTCAAAAATAGAATAGTAGATTCTTTGCTTGGAACAAAGGAAGTATATGCTCAAAATGATAAAGCTTCACAAATAATATAGGGAAAATTGTCAGGATCGATGGCAGACGCAAGAATTTTCCTAACCGGGTGCACAAATTTAATAAAGTTACAAATCATAATTGTCCCTTACGTGCTTTCATACTTTGAAAACGTTTAATTACATCATCATTTGTAACATTCCTAAGCAAATATTTTTCAATAAACATACAAGACAATCATTTATAAATTGATCACAAATTTGGTTTCCGTTTAAAAAAATTCTCCATAATCACTAAAGCCAAATTCCTTCAAATTAACCACAATTTGGAAATCTACACAAATAAAAAAAAATTCTTATAAATCAACTACTTCAACCTCCAAATTAAAATGCTCTGATTTCAGATTAAATAAATATATATTTCCTACCAAGATATTGAATACACACATTTAGGAAATAAAACAATATTATCATAATATCAATATATCATCTATCACAAATTCATAAATCATAATTCACAACAATTACATAAATTAAATACTCAATTAGGACTATTTCAAAATTATGATTATGTCAAATTAGGGCCATTTTAAAATAAGGGTTATTAATTTTTTTAAAATTTAAATCACAATTATAATTTGTTTTTTATTTAGGTGGGGGCAAATTGTAGAAATTTGATTCAAGTGGGGGCAAAATATACCATATAACATATTATTATTTTTTAAAAAATTCATTCACAGGAAAAACCCCAAGTGGGGGCAACTGCCCCCATACCCTTTGTCATGCGTCTGCCACTAGTCAGGATGATACCTTTGCCTTCAATCTCACAATCTACATGTGTTGACCTAAGAGGAGCATGAACAAAAATGTTCTAACACTTACGAGGGCTTTAAAGCCATTTATGGTTCCAAACGGATAGACTCATAGAAGGCCCCATTTAAACTGAAGACATAGTTATTAGGGGTTGTATGAGATTTTGGGTAGATTGAGGACCTCAAACAGATTTCGGCAAACTTAATAGGACAAAAGCGTTTTACCGCTATTTCAATGTCCACTCCACATACATTTTTTTTTTTTTTTGCATTTCACTAAAAAAAAAAAATACATACTATTATATTGCAGAGACTAAAATATCATTCGTCAACTATCTTAAGTTTGGCACAAACTAAAAGGACACACTTAATTTCAAACGGAGGGAGTATCATCTGATCTAGAACTAGAAGGTTAATTTTGTCCTCTTATCATAGTTTATGCATAGGGGTGTAAATAGTCTGATTTAGACATGAATCAAATTGTCTCACACCAATTCTATTTTTTAAAATCCAAATCGAACTGCAAGAGGCTCAAAATTGAACTAAACTGAACAAGTTATTTTGGTTTGATTTTGGAGTTTAAATAACACATATTAATCATATTACTCATTATGCTATTAAATAAATGATTGTAGCAAATGAAATGTTTGATTGCTGATTAACATTAAAAATTAAAACATAAGATTACAATAAATAAATATAATAAAACGAACCAATTGATTTTTAAAATTTTAAAATTGAACTCGAATTGTTTTAAACCAAAACCAAATTTAAATAATTCGATTTGATTCGATATCGTCATTATATCCCTAGTTTAAGTGATTTTTTTGATGGTAGAGTAAAATACTTTACAATTTACACATAGAGATTTATAAATGTAGAGTTGTATACAATAAATAACTTTGGGATATAATGGATAAGGAACTTATTTTTTGGAATTTTTTTTGAACAAAAATGTTTTCAAATTTTTTTTTTTTGGTATTCTTCCAAAAGAAATAAAAAAATTAAGCGAATAAAAGTTAGCAAATTCAAAATTAGCTTCGTGTGTTGACTACGACTAGAACAACTCACAGCTAGACAGCATATTTGTAAGCACATGGCGCCCGTCTAATCACTAATCAGTTTATGACAGCCTTTTACACAAGTCAATGATCAACCTTCACATTTTTCCACGATAGTGCTACAGTCGTTCCGAGGATTACCCGTTGACTTTGTATTTATTTATTTATATTCTGTTTTCCCTTCCTCCCTCCAGTCAATTTATATATTTTGTCCGCCCCGTTGATAATGTATACAACCTTCGTAATCAAATTAGTATCTTTTTTTTTTCTTTTTTCGTCCGTTTGAAAATAATTATCTTATTTGAATTTTTTTAAGATGATTTTTTTATTATTTTACTCTTATTTTTTTATCTCATTTTAATTATAATCCACATACACATAGGGTTTTAAACTAAACTATACATTAAACTAATATTAATAATTCAATCAAATGTATTTTCTTAAACCGTACGTCAAGTTAATCAAAACGATAATTTAGAGACGGAGGGAGTAGTAATTTTGACGGATTCGATGATTTGGTCAATTTAACTAATTTATGCATTTAAAATTTACATATTTCGTTTGAGTAAAATAATACTTTTAATAACTATAATAATTCACTTTTTCTATAATTTTTAAAAGGTAAATTAAATCCTCGATATGAAAATTGATCAAATAACTTGACAAAGAAATCAAAATGTACCTAATTAGACGAAGGAAGTAACATGTATTTACATAGTGTGGGTCTCTTTTATTTTGATACATATGATTAGAGATAATAATTTGATACTTATAATAATGACCATTTGACCAATATATATGAAAAACATGATTTTGATTCGTATACAATAAGTACCACCTTTGAATTTGTGCGGGGTTAAACTTTTGATTACATGAACAATCAATAGATTATTACCTATTTAAGTCATCCTTATTTTTGATTTGCTCATTTTTAGTCTTGTAATTTTATTGGATGAGATTTCATGATAGAGATACAATGGAGAATCAAGGACAACCAACTCATAATCTTGGTGGACAAACATGATCTCCTACTTTTGTGTAATTGATAGTCCTATATAGGTAATATGTATTTAAAGATCTTGAACACTGTTTTCCTAGTTTTCTATGTACAAGGTTTGACTTTAGAGTATGGTAAACATTTGGAGCACGAACAAGAGATTCTTTCCATTAATGATGTTGGAGATATCCACATTAATGATCAAATAGTGTCAAATCCAATATTAATCATGTCAAGGTAAAAGGCGTAAAAGAAAGAACTCAAAACCTCCTCATTTAAACGTTTAATTAAGCAGTTAGAGGAGCTGAACAATATTGAATATCAAAGGCGTAAAAGAAAGAACTCAAAACCTCCTCATTTAAACGTTTAATTAAGCAGTTAGAGGAGCTGAACAATATTGAATATCAAACTTAACACAATATTGAACTACAATATACATACAGAATTGCTCGTTGGTTAAATTGGAAATGCTTAGACGACGCAATCAACTTTTATAAAATAGGACATTAATTGTTTTCATTGAAAACTTCCTCCAAAGATGGTTAATAATGTTAAATCCTAGCTAGTTGGCTTGGCTTTCATCATGTTCGTACCAAATCCATATTACTCATGTACTTGACATCTATGTTTACCAAATTAACAGTATAATTACACGCACAATGAAGATTTAAAGTGATAAATGTTTTATGGAGAAATGGGTAGACAGGGACATATGAATATATGAGCTTGTTCACATGGGAAGACTTTTGGTGGTATCAGGCTGGTCGACGATAATACTCTCTAGTCTCTCTCAACTTGTGTGGTTTTTAATTTCCTTAATTGCTATCTTTCCTTGTCATTGCCACTACCAACCCTTTCCAATTTATCAAAATTGAACACCAAATTAAATTGCTCGTACCCTATATATAATCTCCCAAAGCTTTAACATACTATCCCTAGCTAATTACAACTCTCTCTCTCTCTCTCTCCCTCTCCCTCTCTTTGCTCGAGAGCGCGCAACATTACATACAGCTAATGGGACGTCTCGATGAACCATCACCTATCCCACAAGCCCCTCAAGATCAGTACGAGCATAACTACGATCAAGTCCTTGAAACTCCCTCCGATACTTACTACACAGTCGAAAATGATGATCACCCACAGGTAATTAACTACCAATACGAGACGTCCTCAGAAAATAACCCACCGCCACCACCTGCACCATCAGTGACTCAACAGCCTCAGCCCGTTCAGTTCCCACCTCGAAGCCCAGTACAGATGGTTCCACCACCTGCAAACTACCCTCCTCAAGCGGCTAAGCCGCAAGCCTATCCTCCTCAACCACAAGCCTATCCCCCTCAACCAAAAGCCTATCCCCCTCAGCCACAAGCCTATCCTCCTCAACATGTACAAGGGCAGCCACAATCCTATCCCCCTGCACAAGCTTACCCTCCTACTCATCAAGCATACCAACAAGCCTATGCTCCACCTCCATCTCAAATGGGGTATAGTGCGGGAATGCCAGGTACTCCTAACAAGCCGACTCCGGGGTTCCCCGTGCCCCAGCCTGTTGGTATTGACTGGAACAGTGACCTATTCGATTGCATGGATAATCCCGAAAATGGTACGTGTAATATCTGTCTATGGATCGGGATAACCGAGCCAATCCATGGTTTTTAGTGAAACAGAAGGAATAAAATTAAAAGAGGAACGTCGCTGGTGCCTTGACGTTGAAGCATTTGTGTTGTATTTCTTACTTAACAAAAACTTATTTCGCAGCTATTATTACGGCATGTTTTCCATGCGTGACTTATGGGCAAGTCGCAGAGATCGTTGACAATGGCCAAACATGTAAGTAGCTAGTTGGAAATTCTATCTCTCCATTTCTCTCTACACACACTGACACACACCATGATTTCCATACTATTTTAGCGCAACAACTATTAGTAATTTGTTGTATTATATGGATGCAGCGTGTGCAACAGGTGGACTGCTATACGGATTGATTGCGTTCTTGATTGGATGCCCATGCATTATTTCATGCTCGATTCGCTCCAAGCTCAGGGCTCGCTATGGACTCACCGAGTCACCCGCACCCGACTGGATAACTCACTGCTTTTGCGAGTGGTGTGCTCTTTGTCAAGAATATCGAGAACTTAAATCCCGAGATTTGGACCCTGCTATAGGTATATACTATATATATCTCACCACCACCATTCACACACACACAAAACTACTAAATATTTGTATTACAACCAGTGGACCAATCTCATTAACCAACTAACGCATTGTAGATCGTGATCAGGAACATGCAATGCTTACGGGTGTAAATTGGAACCACTCGGTTGTTCGGTTTTAGTTGAAAACGGTTCGGTTTCAGTTTCAAAAATTGGAAAATCACTCGGTTTGATTTGGTTCATGGTTTTTGATATCAAACCGAACCAACCTATATATTTTTATTTATTTATTATGTTAATGTATACTCCCTCTACTATACTATTTTGAGATGTTTCAATCTAATAGTCTACTTTTAAAAATTATACTTATAATTTCTATAACATTTTATCTTTACCCTCCACTTGTGTTGTAACCACATTGTTTATACTTAATTATTTTTGTAATTATGACTAACTTTAATGACATTAATATATCCCTTCATATATTAGACTTTTCAAATTAGGACTTTTTGGGTGGAATGAAGGAAGTATTATCTATTATTTGTTAACTATTCTAAACTTTTAGATCATCTTGATTTAGTCTAAATATATATACGTATTAAACCAAACAAAATATTGATTGTTGGAGAACTATTATGTCTTCTATTGTTTGTATTTATTTTAGAACGTGTATTGTAATCTTTATGATAATTTTATTTTACTAGGTTATTAACAAATTTTGATGTTAATTCCTGATTAAGTTGATTAAAAGCAATTTCCATAAACCACAAAACCGAACCATAGTAACCCAGAAAAGAGTCATAAAACCAAGTCACTGAATCACAAAGTAAAACGACCCATAGTAACCCAGAAAAGAGTCGAAAGCATATATTGTAACCAAAGAAGCTGATAAGTTAATTTTTTGTGCTGACTTTTGTGATAGGATGGCACGGAAATGTGTTGAGGCAACAGAATATACAAATGCAGCAAGGTACCATGGCGCCCCCAATGAACCAAACAATGATGGGTTGATGAACTGGCTCCACATGTTTGAATAGTCGTTTATTTTTTCTATGAGTGCAAAACATAAATTTCATTGCATTTTGTTGTACTTGTAAGGACACGTACATCTTATGTAAATTTTTATGTTGGTAAGGATTTTAATGCCTTTTTTTTCAGCTTTACTTTTCTTAACATTTTTTTTCCCTACGGTGGAAATATATGTAAAATATATAATTACATGTTCCTCCCTCCATAAATTAAATCCGCTTATGTATAAATTAAGAAAAGTAATTTGACGTAAATGTAATATTTTTATACTTTGAATTTTTCAATGGTGTCCATGTGTGAGTTGACTCCATCAATTAAAAGAGAGAGAGAGAGCAAATCTGGTAAAAGTAACACTTGAAATAGAAAATATTACAATATGCATATCTTTTTTAGAACGATCAAAAAATGAGTGTCCTTTTTTGAAGTCTCTATTTTCTACTGAAGTTTCTAAGTTCACTTAAGCCAACCACGTCACACCGTGTATTTACATTACTATAACATGATCAATACCCACAATAACTATATATATAAAAGAAACACTCGAGGAGTAATACATATCGCCTCTCATGTATGTATAATTTTTAGGGTTAAATGCACCATTAGTCTCTAAACTTTAGTTAAATTTATCATCAGTTTCCCAACTTTAAAAGTGATCACCATTGATCAAAGATCGTCCTTTTTGTTCTCCACTAGTCCCTATCTCTAACGCCGTTTGTGTATTGCCGTTAAGTAAGCATGTGTTACTCACATGGACAAAACAGGGGGCTATAGATAACATTATCAAAATAAGGGTTCATGAAAAATTTAATACTCAGTTAATCTATTGTTTCACGTATCAAATTGGGAAAGAAAGATATATATCATCCACTGAGAAGGAATTCCAACTAACCTAACCTATCATATCGGAAAAGAAATGCATGAAGTTCTCAAAATCGATAAGGTATAATTGACTTAGTTCACCTAGACCTTCACCCTACGAAACCTCTGCCTTCACTAGAGCCTCATCTTCTATAGGTCGACTTTACCGACTAGCTAAGAGATTAATTGAGGTACTTCACTTACGCAATTATTCAACAAGACTGACTTGATTCAGAATCAGGTTTTGAATCCGCGAAAGGGAGATTAAAAACATGTTTCCTCTAGAAATACAATATGTTCAGCATGAAAGAAAGAAGACATAAGTGTTGACTATGTTGGCTAAGCAAAACCGGAGTTTTGGGCCTTTGAGAGAAAATCGTTACCAAGCCATTTTATTGGGAATAAAAGCTAGAGACCTGGCTAATTAACGTGGAGGCTGATACCGTATTTCTTTGGGACAATTCATCGAATAGTTGACGAGCATCTGATTAAATTTGTTCTAGATTTACGGGTTTCACTTGGATGAGCTAGCAAGTGGGCATTTGTGTGTAAATTTGCAGAAGATCAGGACCGGCCCTGAGGGATGGCAAGAGGGGCTACTGTCATGGACCCAAAATGTTTGGGTACTACTTTATATTTAGTATATATATTATAGAATCAAAAAGGTTTATAATTGATTGGTTTCACCTAGTGGTTAAGATGCACATGACATATGGTAGAGGTCATAGGATTGAATCCTAGGTTGTCACTTATTTTATGCATTACTTTTTTAGTGCGTGAACCCAGCATTACTACCTTATATTTAGTATATATATATTCAATTCTTACTATAAACTTTTTACTTTTCTTTTTCTCAATACTTTAAATGATTTCATTTTTATAAAGGGCCCCTCTTTTTTTTTGTCATGGGCCTCTCGAAACTCAGGGCCGGCCCTGCAGAAGATAGAGAGAAAATTTCGTTGACATACTATAGTTCTCATTCGTAGCTTATGGAGGGCATAGGCCAGGCCGCTGTGGTGCTTTCGGGTTGATTTTGGCCTTTTCAACGTGCCTCTGCAACAACTTATACAATTATGTTGGTGGCCGGAGACGTGGGCTTTACGGAGGAGGAAGGTGAAGACGGAGATGATGTTATGGAGAGGGGAGGAGAGAACTTCGGGGCACATGGAGATGGCACGGTGTAGATCTGGAGGGGTGAGGCCGACAGAGGAGAAGAAGGCGACAGTCAATTTGAGGTCGAAGAGTGAGATGGAAGTAATAATCGGAGAAGATGAACTGGGTATTAAATTTTTCAGTTGGCTCCCTTATTTTGATGATGTTATTCATGACCACTTGTTTTGATGATGATAACAAACTGACCATTTATTTGAAATGAAAAAATCTTTTTGCCTTTAATTTTTGTGCATGCGAGTGTCACATGCTCACTTAACGGCAATACGCAAACGTTGTCAGAGTTAGGGACTAGCGATGAACAAAAAAGACGATCTATGGTCAATGATGATCACTTTTAAAATTAGGGGACTGATGATAAATTTGACCAAAGTTCAAGAACTAATGGTACATTTAACCCTAACTTTTAAGTTGACTAGGGTACATCTTTATTACTATGATACGCATAAAAACGTCATGTTTTTTAAAGAGAAAATCTAAGAAAATTCATACTATTATAACTTCTTATTGAGCAAGTAGGGTAAAAGCAATTTGGTTGGCAGTAGGGGTGTAAGTGGTTCGGTTTGGTTTGGTTTATGCCAAAACCACAAACCGAACCGCCTCCTAGTGGTTCCAAAAATCTCAAACCGAACCGAACCGAGTAAGATTTGGAACCGAACCGAACCGAACCATTCGGTTTGGTTTGGTTTGGTTCGGTTTTGTGGTTTATATAAATTATTTTTTATGAAATTAACCAACATTTAAAATAACAATAAAAATAATATTTTAATTTGGAATTAACATCAAAATTAGGAAATAATCTACTAACAACAAATTATCATAAATAAAACAATACAAATTCTAAAATAAACACAAACAATGAAAGAAATAATAGGTCTCCAATAATCAAGATTTTGTTTGGTTTAGTATCCGTCTATATATATATAAATCAAAGGTTCGAAATCGTTAATAAATGTAATATAATATATATTATAAAATAAATAAATAAAAAATATATGTGGTTTGGTTCTTCGGTTTGGTTTGGTTCGATACCAAAACCGTGAACCGAACCGAATTTTTCTTGAAACCGAAACCGAACCGTGATTTTTTGGTTTGATGGTTCTTGATGGTTCCGAGTTGGCGGGGAAATTGAGCGTAGTACACATAATCGTATATTCTCTTGTTCCGGACAAAACCCTGTACTATTTTTTGATGTTTTTACTTGAAGAGCTAATTTTCAAAAAAATATATATGTTTATCATTTTCATGACGTTTCAACTTTACCTTCTGCATTTCATAATAATATATTGATTATACTTTTACATTTTTGTAATTATGACCAATTCTAATACTCCATTCGTTTTCAAATTATCGTCCTCTTTTTTTTTCATTCGTTTTAAAATAATTGTCCTCTTTCAAAACTTTTCATCTTAGAAAAACACTTTTATTATTTTACTCATACTTTTTCTACCTACTTTAATTATAATCATATATTCAAGGGTATTAAAGGAAACCACACATTTCACCAATATTTAAAATACAATCAATTATTTTTTTCAGACGGTATGTCAAATTAAAGAGGACAATAATTTAAAAACAGGGGGAGTACTAGTTATATACTTCATCCGTTTCCAGCAAAGAGTCTACTATTCCATTTCGAGATGTTTTACTTAAAAAGTCCGCTTTCAAAAAATAAGGGATAAAAATGTCATTTTGTTAGTAATGGACTACTAAAAGTGTCATTTTCTTAAAAAGTTTAACTTTCAAATGGAGACTCTTTGTTTGGAACGAAGGGAGTATACCTTAATAATTTGATATTTCAAACATGAAGTGTTCGGGTGAAATCAAGGTGAGGGAGAATATCAAAAGCATGCTTATCGGATGCGGCTTGAAATCTAATTTAATGCTCCGCCAGCAATTCACTCGAGAAACAAAAGAATGCAATTGTTTGGACAATATGTTATTGTTAGGAAAGGATCCAATTCTAACACACAAATTGAAGCTATCCTTGACAAATGACGATAAGTAATTCGACAGTGATGAAGTTGCTCCACTGATGCGCAGTCAAGTAATCCGATTCAAATCTCCAAAAAGTATCCAAATCATAGTCTGAGGGACCATAGTTGATTTCGACACCATCCTAAGCTACTCAAATTCATTCTTAGCCTCTAGTCGACCTCACAATTTGACGGTCAGAGTCGGCAAGTCTGACATGTAGTGGTTTCTGAGAAGCTCATCCGAATGACAGATTTGTCATTTGAGTGGTGTTGTAGCATGTTTGAGTTTCGAAAAAAGAACCAAACTCCTTGTTTTTATCGACTTTGACATCGCTTTTGCAAACTCTTACGCTGCTGCATTCACAGGGATCCTGCAACTTCTAAATTACAAAAATAGATTGTGAAGCAATGAACAAAACAGTAGCAGGAGATTGATTTTGCCGCAAGCTCTTCCTTGAAAAAAATTAATAAATCATTGAGGTAGCTTTACAAACTTCTATCTACTTCATTCTCTTTCAACCACATAATGGAGAAAAGGGAAAAAACTGCACAAAGCAAGCTCAGGTAAGTACGATGGTTCCACAACTTAACCAGACTAAAACTATGGAGAATCTAGGCTAAATCCATTTTGGTGTTCTCTCTTTTACTCTACAGATTTCGAAAATGCTTTTACTAATACAGCAGTTGTTACAAATACATACAAGAATTCCTGCAGAAACTTAAATGTTAATGGTGGCATCCCACAGCCTAAGTAGTCCATTGCGGCCACCACTGCAGATCCTCTTCCGCTCGAGGTCTGAAGCCACACATCTTACCTGAAACAGTATAACATTGCCAAGTCTATTAAATTGGTGAACACATCAGTCTTAAGAAGACTTCAATGCATAATCGAAAAAAATTGAGATCCAGCAGCAAATACAGGACCAATGTTGATAATCATGAAGACGTACGATAACAACTCGAGTAGATGTTTGAAAGCACAAAATTAGTTCTAGGAAGTGGGCATATGTGATATGGAATGCAGCAAGAAGATACATGGAGTAAGCATCAAATTGTTAGTTGTAGAGTAATGTTGCAGAAGGTTACAAAGGCAAGAAAATCTTAATAACTTTGATTGGTGATAATATTGTTATTAGGGTCGTTGAAACTTCAGAAGGGGGTTGCACCTTGCTTCTTGTTTATATACATACACAAACAGATAGCTGGTTCATAAGAAAAATAATAATCAGGATTCTGGTGTATAATCAAAGAGAATTTGCAATGTATTATTTGT
This sequence comes from Codonopsis lanceolata, assembly GCA_013146195.2. NCBI lineage: Eukaryota > Viridiplantae > Streptophyta > Magnoliopsida > Asterales > Campanulaceae > Codonopsis > Codonopsis lanceolata. Next base: position 76,782,611 of record CM028377.1, read on the forward strand.
ATCCACGGCAGTTCCTGGGTGAACTAATTTGCTGAAAAAGTTACATGAGAAAATAAAAGTACCGTGGGACAAGTTGAACATAGGTGGAGATTTTACACAAATAAAGCAAAAATAATTGAGGGATAGAAGGAAAATGACAATTTAATAACCAATCCTAGATTACAGCTCTAGAACAACTTTAAATACCAAAGATAGAAGAACATACCATGGCTACTGTTTTTTGTGGTGTTCTATATAATTGCCACCCTGAGATCTTCGACCCTGTGTTAGAGAAGCCACCAAGCCTTTCTTGAGGCCGATTGAAGAGTGACATTGTATTATCAGCTGCTCCAACTCCTAACCAATGCTCCCCAGCGTTGATGGATAATATAGAACCAGTATGAATGGTGACATTTTTCACACACTTAATTCCTCCTGCAGGTATAATGAACAATTTAACAGCATCAAATTATCATTAGTTAAATCTCATCTTTGCTATGCTTTTCTGTTGTACTCAGAGGAGGTTTCTATCTTTTCAGTGACGGTTGGACACATTTAATATGTTTCCTTCAATACCCAAAGGTTTCACTAATATGTTGGGAGATATATAATATGTTTCCTCTTATATATATCCCAACATATATAGCTCCAAAAATAAAATAAAAAAGAATCCATCAATATACAGTGTCCATATGGCTGCCACATGATCCCATATAGAGTACACCATCCCCAAACGACTGCTTAAATTTCGTTTTAGGGATGTCCCAATATAAATGCACACGCCCCTAAGGGGGTGGCCCAGTGGTAGATATGGGGCTTCACAAAGTGTGAGGTCTCAGGTTCGATCCCTTCCCATGCCCCCCTTAGGACAAAAAAAAAAAAAAAAAAAAAATATATATATATATATATATATATATATATATATAAATGCACACTCGTCCTTCTCAGTTTCAAAATTATTGCTACTTATCCCAATCTCTCTCCATTCAAAATTCAATTTTTTGGCATTCATCAGAAGGAAGAAAGGAAAACTGAGGAATTCACAAATCAATGCATTCAAATAACTCTCACAAAATGGGAGGGGGTATTGTTTGACATAAATTGTGATATCCAGCAATTTTCCAAACACTATGCAAAAGATTATTGGATTTATCACTCACTTGTACAGACTACATAGAATTGGGAAAATAAGATCTTTTCATGCTTTTTGTGAATTCATTGTTCTAACGGTGTTGGATTTTGTGTCAAGCTAATGCAAACCAACCAGGATTGGGTTAGCTAACCCAATTCTATATAGTCTTAGATCTTTCCTGGTTCGTAGGATAGGGCATGTGCCCTCCTCTTCTTTGTTAATAAAATTTTAGATCCATTGTACTCACATTTGAACACCCACCCACCAAAGTAAACCACGAAAAAAATAAATAAATTAGGTTGGCATCTTACAAAATAAAGGTTACAGGTTTTAACCTAGTCAGAGTGAAAAACTATTTCGACCTTGAGACTGAGGGCCTGTTTGGGAAATCAAGAAAGCCAGCCTGGTCATTGCGTTACCCAGAAAACCACACAGATAAACTTAGCTCCATACTGGTTTTGCATTTGAATCAATTTGCTTAATTGTCTCATTAGTATGTACTTGTTAGATATTAAGGGTAGTTTAGTAATTTAGATGGTAGGGTATTTTGTCTATATATGTGTCGTTATTGTTAATATCAAAGATGCGCACAGATTTGGCTGCCCACGACTCTGCCGACATCTCTCTTCTTCTCCTTCTTCTTCTTTATTTCTGGTTACATGGTATCAGAGCTTGGTTGGTATATTCCGAGACCAGGGGTTGACTCGGAATAGGAGGGCGACCATATCTGTGGAGTTCGTCAGCCGACCTGTTGACTTTCCGACGTCACGCGCCGGTGAGTGGTGGCGCGTGAGATCAGAATAGGAACCCTAGCTTTCGGAATAGGAGTGTGCAGGTGTCGGATTTGTCTCTTAGTAGGTTTCAAGGTGTTAGTTGTTGATTCTGGTGACTGATAGGTGTGATTCCGGCTATTACGTGAAGATTCCGGCTTGGAACTGTCTGCCGTGTGTGATTCCGGCTGTTACGTGAAGAGTCCGGCTTGGAACTTCTGCCCTCGTTTGATTTTTTTGTTGTTGTTCAGACTTGCTTGACAGTTTGAATTCTCCTTTTTCCTTTTTGATGGCTGACGACCAGTCTACGGGGTCTACGGGACCGATAATGACAATTGTTTCTAACCAAAATAGATTGATTGACATTATCTTGGAGGCCGATGGGTCTAATTTTGCGGAATGGCGATATTTAGTTCAGGTGAACATGGGTGGTTTACGGAAAGAAGGACATTTTGTTGAAGATTGTCCTACTGATGCGAAGGTGGCTAAGGTGTGGTTGGACGATGACAAAGTGTTGTTTCCGAAACTTGTGAATTGTATCAGTAGGAAAATTATATTGTCTATGCAACACTGCAAAACAGTTAAGGAACTGTGGACACTCTTGCATAAATGGTTCTCTGGAGCAAGTAACTTGAATAGGCTGTATAATCTGTCACAGGAAGTTCATCGCCCTAGTCAGAAAGGACGGAGTCTTATGGATTATTATTATGGTTTCATGTGTATGAGCGAGGATTTCACTGCTGCTATGCCTATTTCTGATGATGTTGAGGAGATGAAAGCTCAACGTGAAAAGCTGTTGATGTTTAGCTGGCTATCAGGATTGGAGAAAGAGTATGATGTGGTTCGGTCTCAGTTATTGTCAAATAAAGATTTGGGTACCTTGTCTGATGCCTTTGATAGGCTTTTGACTGCAACGAGGAATGGTGAGTCATCACATATGGAGGTATCTGAAAAATCAACATTGGTTTCACAAGGGAATGGCTATCGTGGAGGTAGAGATGGAGGCCGTGGTGGTTTTCGAGGTGGAACTCGTGGTGGTAGAGGGTCCGGAGGTCGTGGAGGACCTAGAGTGTGTTACAATTGTGGAGACCAAGGTCATTTCAAAAACCAGTGTCCTAAGCCTCTCACTCAGCAGCAGATGGAGTATCAGCAAAAACAGCAGTCCAGATTCGCTCATACCGTTTCGCAGAAATCCGAGCAAATTTGTCAACCGGAGACTCATAATGTTGTTATGAATGACGAGGAGTTTGCCAGATTTTCACAGTACCAGATGTCTCAGCAGTCTCAGCAGCCTTCCTCCTCTTCCAAAGCAACTTTAGCCAAGTCAGGTAAACCCATAACATGTCTTTTGTCTTCGGCTGGGCACTGGGTAATTGACTCAGGGGCTCCGACCATATGACCGAGATTCAAGTATGTTATCTACTTATGAGTCGTCGAATAAGTTTACGATCGCTACTCTTGATGGATCTTCTTCCAAAGTCTTGGGTAGTGGTAGCACTACTGTTGCTTCTTTATCATTAACATCTGTGTTATACTTGCCCAAGTTTCCTTATAATCTGATATCCGTTAGTAAACTCACAAAGTCCTTAAATTGTTGTGTTTCTTTCTTTCCTGGTTATTGTCTTTTTCAGGATCTGAGGACTTGGGAGATTATTGGTAAAGGAAGTGAAATCGATGGATTGTACTTTCGATGAAGTTGTTGCTTTGCTCACTCTTCTCTTGTTGCAGACGGTTACGTGTCAAAGTACTTTGTCTCCTCTCATACTTGTCGTTATGGTCATCCGTCATTGCTGTCCTTAAGAAATTGTGTCCGTAGGGTCTATTTCTAGTTTACCTTGTGAGTCGTGTGAGTTTGCTAAACACCATCGTGTGTCGTATCCTCCTAGAGTTAATAAACGGGCTGCGTCCCTATTTGAGTTAGTTCATACCGATGTTTGGGGTCCTTGTAATGTGCCTTCCAAATCGAGTAGATATTTTGTTACTTTTGTCGATGATTATTCCGAAGTACTTGGCTTTATTTAATGAAATCTAAAGATGAGTTGTTTCAGTTATTTTGTTCTTTTTGTGCTGAAATTAAAACTCATTTCAATTGTTTGGTTCAAAATCTTCGTAGTGATAATGCTAAGGAATATTTTTCTGGTATTTTATCTTCTTATATGTCTCAGAATGGAATCATTCATCAATCTTCATGTATTGTCACCCCACAACAATGGTGTTCTTTGAACGCATAGAGAATCGCCATCTGTTGGAAGTTGCTAGGGCATTGATGTTTGAGATGAATGTTCCCAAGTCTTTTGGGCGATGTCTTTGTTCACACCGCCGCTTTCTCATTAATCGTCTTCCATTATGCTTCTTAAAGGTGACATACCATATTACGTTCTTCGTCCCTTCGCATCGTTGTTTCCAGTTTCTCCTAAAGTGTTTGGTTGCACTTGTTTTGTCCAAGATGTTCGGCCACAAGTTGGTAAGTTAGACCATAGAGCTCTCAAGTGTGTCTTTCTTGGATACTCTAGAACTCAGAAAGGGTATCGTTGTTATTCTCCGGATTTGGGTTGGTACTTAGTGTCTGCTGATGTCACTTTCTTTGAGTCTAGCCCGTATTTTGGTCGGTCATCTGCTTCGGCGTCTGAGTTTGTCTCTCCCGATGATTTTCTCACCTATACTTTGGTTCGTCCCCATAATCCTGAGGTTGGTGTTGGTGTTGAAGCTGGTTCTCATCCTCCTATAACTCAAGTGTATACTCACTGTTTCAACCCAAGAACCGATGCGTTGCGGATGCTCCAACAGATTCACTTCCGATACTGGTTCCCACGTCCATCGATCCGTCTCTTGATCTCCCTATAGCACTCCATGAGGTACACGTACTTGTGTTCATCCTATCACCTCTTGTGTCTCATATGCTCACCTGTCAGATTCCTCTCGTTCATTTGTTGTTTCCCTTGATTCTGTTGTCACCCCTAAAAATGTTTCTGAAGCTTTATCTCATAGTGGTTGGAAGTCCGCTATGGAAGAGGAAATGCAGGCTCTTGAGGCTAATGAGACCTGGAACTTGGTAACACTTCCTGATGGTAAGAAGGCTATTGGATGTAAATGGGTGTACGTGGTTAAAATGAATCTGATGGCATTGTTGCTCGGTTAAAAGCTCGATTGGTTGAAAGGGGTACGCAAGTGTATGGTGTTGATTATCTTGATACTTTTCTCCTGTTGCTAAGCTCACTTCGTCTTCGATATCGTTAGTCGCTTCTAATAAGCGGGCCTTGTATCGGTTGGATGTCAAGAATGCATTCCTTCATGGTGATTTGCAGGAAGAGGTTTACATGGAGCAACCTCCGGGGTTTGTTGCTCAAGGGGAGTATGTGAATAAAGTATGTCGGTTACGAAAGTCGTTGTATGGGTTGAAACAGTCTCCGCGGGCTTAGTTTGGCGATTCAAGGTCTTTGTCGTGCTAGAGTTTGGATTACGAGAGAGTACGTGTGATAACACGTGTTCTTTCGGCGGACTAGCGGTGGGTGTATTGTTTTGGTTGTTTATGTAGATGATATTGTGATCACGGTAGTGATACACATGGTATTGAAGCACTCAAATCGTGTCTTCAAACAAAATTTCAAACAAAGGACTTTGGTACTCTAAAGTACTTTCTTGGGATCGAAGTGATACGGTCCAAGAAAGGAATCTTCTTGTGTCAAAGAAAATATGTCCTTGATTTACTTAAGGAAGTTGGAATGCTTGGAGTGAAACCGTGTGACACTCCGATGGATCTAATGTCAAACTTGTAGCGGAGAAGGGAGATGTTCGAGGATCGAGCGATACTGGGACATTGGTTGGTAAGTTGAATTATCTTGTAGTAACTCGTCCGGATATTGCTTTTCCGGTGAGTGTAGTGAGTCGGTTCATGGCAGCCCTACTACTACATTTGGAATGCATTGATTCGAATTGTGAAATATTTGAAAGGAGCACCGGGTAGAGGTATATTGTATGCGAATCATGGGCATATGCGGGTAGAAGCATTCTCGATGCTAATTAGGATCACCGGGATGATAGTAAGTCAACTACTGGATATTGTGTGTTTGTGGGCGGCAATCTTGTATCATGGAAAAGTAAGAAACAAAGTGTGGTGGCGAGATCAAGTGCAGAGTCTGAGTATTGTGCTATGGCTCAGACAACTTGTGAACTTATGTGGATACAACAATTGATTGAAGAGATTGGTTTAAGGTTCCTTTGCCTATGAGATTGTGGTGTGATAATCAGGCAGCCATGCATATTTCTACAAATCCAGTTTTCCATGAAAGGACTAAGCATATAGAGGTCGATTGTCATTTCATTCGAGAAAAGATCCAACAGAATCTTGTCTCCACCTCATACGTGCGTGCGGAGAACAACCGGCGATATCTTGACTAAAGGTTTGACAAAGTTAAGGGTGGATTATATTTGTAACAAGCTGGGCATGATAAATATATATGCTCCAGCTTGAAGGGGAGTGTTAGATATTAAGGGTAGTTTAGTAATTTAGATGGTAGGGTATTTTGTATATATATGTGTCGTTATTGTTAATATCAAAGATGCGCACAGATTTGGCTGCCCACGACTCTGCCGACTTCTCTCTTCTTCTCCTTCTTCTTTATTTCTGGTTACAGTACTCATGTACTCCCTCCAACCAGCTCCCCCCCCCCCCACAAAAAATATATATATGGATTTTTTACTTTTTAAAGTAAATTTGACTATGAAAGTTCGAAATGGATTTACTTATTTTTTCAAAAAGGATAAAACATGAGATTTATAGTAGTACCTCAGGGTAGTTTATAAGGGTTATAGTTTTATTCTCTAGAGTTAAAATAGTTTAAAAATTGATTCAGAAACCGGTGAGATTGACTTTGAAAAGTCAAAATGCAACTCTTCATTTGGCAATGTGTGTTGTTTGGTTCACATAGTTGTTTGTAGGAAAATGGTCAGGATACTAAAGCCATCCGTATAATATGCCTTTATTAAGAACTTTTATGGGTAGATGAATAATATAGGTTTTGTTCAAAGATTCTGTCCTGTTCACAAGACTCACATTCTTGGTTCCTCTCTTTTTGATTGGATTCTCGTTTCATACGACGTGATCATCAGTTCATCAGACAAAGCTCATAATGAGTGATGAGGAACAGAAAGGGCTATATAATCCAAGGGAGATAATTCATTTACTCCGTCCCAAAAAAAATAGTCCCTCTTTCATCTTTGATTTGTCCTAAAAAATACTCGTCAAACGGGATGGAAGGAGTATATGATAAGTGTGACGCAAGCCTAGGGGCTAGGGCCATTAGTGTTATTTAGGAGTATTTTATATTACTCCCTCCATTCCAAAATAAGAGTCTGTGTGAGTGTGTGACTTTACCTGGGTTTTAAGAATGTATTTGACTCTTTGGGTTTTTGCTTTAATATCCTCCAACCAATGGGATTATGGGACACGGTAGGCCAGTACTTTTTGTATCTCAAATTTAATAGGGTATTATAAACAATAGGCTTTAGAAACTTTCTAAACAGGGAAAGGGGACACTTATTTTGGGATGTAGGGAGTAGTAAACATGGGCCACCATTATTTGGACACAAGGGTCCTACTTTATCTGGTTATCGTGATTCATGACTATCCAAGCAGCCCCTGAGCATACAGCCATAAACTTTATTGGGCCAAGCTAACGCAAACTACCAGGTTTTCACCATGCAATATTGCCTAGATTCCCATAAGACCAAAAATTAGAACATTCCATATTACATGTTTATGAGCTCATTCTATAGCCAAAAATGATTCAGAGAATAAGAGTTTAGACTACACATCCTATTCATGCACAGTAGATATTCTTATGCAAAGTTCAAGAGGCAATACAACTCCACCAAGCACCAAACCATAAGTCTATCAGGAAAAGAGATTACTTTTCCATTGACCAAAACAAAAAACGGAGGTCAAATATTGTGGACAGTCTTACCCTCGTCGTTTTCCCAAAATCTGAGCAGCCCATCAGTTGAACCTGGAAAGATGATTTTGTACATTATTTAGCTATACAAAGAAAAGCTAACCTAACAATTTAGAGACACCCAGGTCAAATCCATAAACAGATGCAAGAACAAAAAGGAACTGAGAGAAGGACCCAACCAGTTATTATTCCTTTATCTGACAATGAGTATTCAACACTTAGAATGGGACCAGCATGGCAAGCCAATACAGCATCACATGTTCCTCGAGAAATAGACCACATTCGTGCTGTCCAATCATCACTACCAGTAATTACAGTATCTCCAACCATTCTGATTGACCTGTATGGTTAGCGACAAAAACTTAAGACTTTGCAATGACTACTATTACCCAGAAGGTGTTTTGACATTGTTGAAGCCTACCTGATCCATTTCGTATGACCTAGAAGCTTGTGCATCTGTCTACCAGCCCGGATATCCCAGATATTTGCAACTCTTCACATAGAAATATTGATTAAGGTTAGGCTTTTTGTTAGTGGACCAGTGGTAAAATACCTAGGTCTAATATTGAAGAAGCTTTCATGACGTAATATTTCAATCTAAAACAAAACTTCCAAATGACTTATAAGTTCAGTTATCATACGCATCTCTGCCAGCTGCAGCCAATACACCAGTTGAGTCGTCATACTCCATGCAAAGAACAGCACTGGAACAACGACCTACCGTTGCCACACATGTATCTGTTCTAACATCCCACATCTTTACAGTTCCATCATATGCTGCAGTAAGCACACGCTCACCTGACAGCATGCGTGCACAGCTGACCTGCAAGGATGAATGAAAAGAGCTGACCAATGTTCAATCAAGCATTCCCAAAAATGCATTCCGTCATCATCATGTGTGCAATGCTTGCATAATAACTACTCCCTCCATTCCCAAAAGAGTGTTCATTTTGACAAGTGGACTGGGCGCACGGATTAAGGAGAGCCATTTGAATTCAATATAAATAGTACAGGTCTTTTTACCCTTAAGTAAGTCTGAAAAACAACCTTACCTTGAAATTTGTGAGTGATTGCATTCCATCCAATTTAGCTTCTCATACTTACACCTTTTGGTTTTCAATGAAAAAATTGTAAAAGTAACATAAGAGATGCTTTAGCTTTTTAATGTGGACACTTTTTTCTAGAAAATCAAGAAAAGGAAATGTTGACACTTATTCGGGATGGAGGGTGTATGAAGTAGGATTAAAAAAGAAAAAAAAAGGAGATTCCAAGAGTTGTATGCAGATTGGTCTAATATCAACAGAATACAGGGATCAGGGGCAAGTAAAACTTAAGTGGCTACAAATATTTTTCCAAGAAATGGACAGCTTAATGAGGGTTGAGTTACGTAACCTGAAACCAGCTTAAAACTTTGTCAAATTCATATGAACATGAATTGAGACAAAGGCTGAGTTGGGTTTAGAGTTTTAGATCCTCTTCCAATCACTAGAGTCTATTTAAGCGAAGTGCCAAACAAAGGGACGCGTTGACATATTATAAAAACTAAAGTAAGACAGATTCCAAACAGAAAATGTGCACATAACAGATTAATTCCATCTTAATTTGGGCTAGAACGAAGCAACCACAAGCATCCCAGCAGATGATAATAATGAAGTTCCGATGTTTGGATTACTTGACAAATAAAAATAACAACTGCAATGAACAAGTTCCTTTACATAATGTACTATATGGCATTGCAAAACATTTCATACATCAACCAACTGACAGTAACTCAGAAAAGGAAAAACAAAACAACATCACACCGACGAACAAGACCGGTCCAAAACTTTTGAGGGTCTAGAGCGAAAATAAAAAATGGGCCCGCAAAAAATTATAAAAATAAGATTTTTAAACTTAACAATTTTTTGGCTTTTCATCATTTAAAGTATTGAAACTATATACTGCCTACAAACATATAAGAACAATAAGTATTAAATAATTACTGAAAACTGTTATTCTTCATTTGTTAAAACAATTTGCAATAAAAAGAATATACTCAATCAATTTGTTTCTTTTATTTATTTTTTGACTTCTAGATGGATATGTTTTCGGTACCATGTGTGCACTATAAATTCAAGTTAAAAAAAAAACAACTGACAAAACTAAGAATTAAACTGTCATGAGCAATAAAAAATTATAGTCACATAACAATAAAATTTGATTTTTCTTGAAATATTGATATTATATACCCAATGATTATTATAATTGCACGTATATTTCAATTTAAGTAATTGTTATTTTTTATGACTTAGATAAAAAATTTGATGGTCAACTAACTTTTTTTTATAAGTAAATTTAGCGAACACAAAATAAAATTACGATTGAACAACTACTGGAATCGAATACAAAATCTTTATCTTTATATAGTAACTCTTTATCTATTAGTTTCCGAAGTAAATTAAAACATATATAAGTAGTTTTGAAGTTTGCAATAAATAAATTAAAATATTTAACCACAACCATTATACTTACAATGCAATAAGGATAAAGATGAAAGATTATGAAAAAATTATAAGCATAATTTTTTAAAATTGATTATTTATGTAAACAAAATAGTATATGAGACTATTTACCCGGAATGGGGAAGTATATGATATAATATGCATATAAAAAAGATTACAAAAATGAAGCTGGTAGGACTTGAACCAAAGACTTCTAGTTCATTATCACTACCAATCCATTGAGCCAAAGAACAATTTGTGTACTTTTGATATGTTATTTATTTTATATATAATAAAAACTAGCCTACATATATAAAATTGGGCGCTCTTACATTGGGGCCCTACTCCGTCGGGCATGTTGAACCCCCCCAAAACCGGGCCTGCCGACGAATAAAAATTTTCCAAAGAAAATAAAATAGATATGCATTGGATACGACATGGATTAAAGATGCACTTATAGGTTAAACCTGTGCATCATGGCCCTTTAGCTCTTCCAGAAGCTGAGTTGTCTGCTTATCCCACACAAGCACAGACTGGTCGTCTGACCCCGATACAATTTTTCCTCGATCAGAGCTTATTGCCCTGACAGTTCTGCGAAAGATAGAATTGTAGACAAGGAAGAACATGAAAAAGTAGAAACTTCGAGAACTTATCAAGTGTATCCAAAGAAGAGTCTCTTAAGCAGATAAACTACGTTACATTTCATATTCAAAAAGAAGGAATCAATTGCCACAGAACACCTTGTATGTCCTTTCAATGTTGCTTTGAGTTCAGAGCCACGGAGACTAGGATCCCAAATCTTAACCTGCATGATTATAGCATGAGGTCAACCATCATCCTTGGGACTAAGGCTTGCAGGAGACAGAGTACATGGACTCCTAGAACTATATGTTCCAAAACCTAATCCACCAAACGCTCCACCATAAACTGGTTAGGCAGGAAAAGCATTTACATGACAAGAATGATTTTCTAGTTTTAAGTTGCTCTATAAATGAATTTGGAACCCTGAAAAACTTTTGAAGATTAGAAAAAAAAACGTAATAATAATAAAATTGATGCAATTATGGGGTGGCACTGTGGGTCCACCGGATCACTGCCAACTTCCGAGCAAGTTCAGACCATTGCCACTGTCCAGTAGCTGGCTGCAGAGCTCCAGTGATATTCTGGCCAGCATATCAAGTACTGGTGGTTCAGATCGTAAGTGAATATTTTGTGGTGGAATGTTTGAATCAGTCCTAACCAGTGTCAAACCAAGTATTGCCATTGGTCATATGACTAGCTGCCTCCAGTATGATTGGTTGCAACGCCGATTGCAGAGAAAAAAGGTAGATGCATAAATAATGAAGACTCAGGATTTTTAAAGGGAAAATTTACAATATATATTCTAAAGGCTGAGATTGAGGTGGTAGACGTTAAGATGTTAATAGCTTAAGCTTTTAGATGAGTTGGTAACTTAACGTTAGATTCAATTGAACCTTCAAAATGAATGGGAAAAGGTAATAAAAAATAAATGCCCTTAGCTCTAGCAAAGCATATACCAAACAACAACTAATGATCTACAATCGTTTCTTACCGTGCAGTCTGTACTTCCACTTATAAAGAAGCCTGCATCTTCACGGTCACCTACCAAGTCCCATACTTCTCTTTTTGTTACGCAATGTAATGCTGTGACTGCACCACTATGACCCCTAAGGGTACGGACACTAGTTTGTACTTTCTTTTGCCCGACAGCAGGTAGATCTTGTTTTCGACTTCCGTTGTCATTTGTAGCTAACCTCATAAACATCAAGGCAAGAAGACAATAATGATACATTAGTTTGACAAATGCGGTCTGGACAATAAGTGGATTATTGCCAATCATATATACCTAAAGTGCCATTATCAGAAGTCCACTTACGAACACGGCTAAATGAGTTAGCTCTTAGTGATGTATCCCTGCTAAACATGCTCTGCACCCAGCTTCGTCCCACACCAGAAGCCTCAGTGGGTTGTTGGTTTTCGTCGGTGCCATCTTGTGGATGTGGAGAGGACAAGCCATAGGGAGTGAGAGACTGGGACTTGAGGGAATAAATTCCCCAATAACCAACCCATAGTTGCTGAATGTGCGAAAGAAATCCCCTTAGCTTTATCTGATGCAAACCAGGCTACTATCAAAAATAGAAAAATATGAAGAAGAAATATTATGAAAAATTCACTACTAGAAAGTTGTAAAGAGGAGATCTACCTTTGGTAATGTAATAATGAATTTGTAATGGCAGAGAAATCACAGGTTTAGGTATAACAACTTGAAAGACTGAAACAGACTAAGTCCAATTTTATCTTTAATAGATTGTAGTCGCCTCAACTCTCAAGGCTTTAGAATATTTTTTAAAATTATGTTACGATACACAGGACGCAGGTAGGATAATTTTTCAGTGCGCATGGTAGAATTACTTTTTTCATGAGTGAGATTGAGTAAAGGTGCAAGAGGGGTATCCTTGTGGACACAAGGGCCTGCGACTCAGATTAACCAGAGTAGCTTTACTAATTACTAATATGGCAATTACAAGTACAAACTGAATTCTCTAAATAGAGAAGACTAAATGATATTCATGGCAAGGTTCTAAAAATCGTTAGGCGGCCGCTAGGCGGTACACTAGCGCCTAGCGCCCAGGGGACTAGTCGGGGCGTAATCGGGGCCTAGGCGGGGTCTAGAATTAAGGCATAATTACCATTTTTTTTGATATTTTTTCTTAATATACATACTTCTTCCATCCTAAAATTATAATCATGTTTGATCTAACACACAAAATAAAAAATAATAATTAAATTAATTATTAATATTGATATATTATATAATTTTCCATCAATTGCTTTTGGCAGTATATCTTTTCTAAATTTGAAGGGAGGAATATAAAATATCATTAGATTAGAAAACTAATTAAGAAAAAAAATGTCAAAAGCTACTCACTTAGGTAGGGGCTACAAGCCTACATCTACAGTCTAAACTGTATAACTCCAAATTTCAAAAATGTGGAAAAGTGGAAACCAGTACAGCCTAACTCCAAATTTCAAAAAGGAGGAAAACTGGAAAAGTGAAAAATCCTTCCCGTCAAAGCCCCATGCATATTTTTCTTAACTCTCGCACCTCTCTCTCTCTCTCAGTCTCTCTCTTAAAAATCCCCATCTGGTCTGCGAGCCAAGCGTCCCCCGATTCTCTCTAAACGTTCTTAAATCGGCCTCTTTGTTGTTGTTACATGCGTACAAGTGAATGAGGAAAAGGACCGAAGACTTCTCGTCCTATTCCGTCTGGACTGCGTTCTCCGCTATTGGTCAAACCGGCCAGAACGAGAGATCGAGACCCTCATGTTCTTCTCTCTCTCTTTTGCTTCAAAGGAATCAAACTTTGATCCTCTCTCTTTTGTTTAACAATTCTTAGTCGGCGCCTAGAACCCTAAGCGACTAGTCGACGATTAAGGCGCCTAGTCGGCGATTTTATTCCCTGGTGACTTTTGATCCGATTTGTCGTTAATTGCGGCAGATGGCTGGCGCCTAGGCCGATTTTTAGAACACTGATTCATGGATGTCGCAGAAGTTATCGTCGGACAAACCAAGTGAATACTCGATCCAGTCATACTCGATCCAGTTGATTGTTCATCTTGCCTTGTTTGCCTTTTTTCCTTATCAAATGAATGCACATTTTTGATTAGTTATTTATCCCTTCTGTTGTTTTCAATGGGCACTTGTGCATGCACACAGCATGCCAACCATGAACCATCCAAAGAAATAGTTGTTTTTTTTTCTTTACTTATAAATCCTGACTCTTGGCTAACAACTTAAGGTCCTTAAATTGCCTGTGAAGTTGAGAGCAAAAAACATTCCACACTTATAAACATATGTAGAATGGATCTCAATCTGTAATATGTGAAACTGACGCATAAGTTTCAGATGGTCTATACTCCCATTTAAAAAGGTCTCAACATGAAGTGGAAGTAGATTTGGGACCCTTGATGCATAGGCTGGGCATGAATAAAATAAATTTTTAACATAGTCCCTTATCATCTTCGGGAAAGCAAAAATTAACAAAGCCAGACTGATATGACGTAGACATTTAGTTAGAAACAAAAAGACCCTGTCAAAAGATGCATGCACATTCTTCCCTTACATGAGAAGTTAATTGAGATGCAAGATCCTACTTCTAATTTCTAGCTCCATTTGACGTGCAACCAAACCTACATGATTGGTGAGCTTTTAATAGATAATTAAGACTTGAAGAATCTAATCCTGAAATAAAAATCCATCTAAATGAGATCCAAGTCAAAATTCATGGCAACTCCAACTTTGGCCTTTTCTTCACTTCCAGAATTGTCCAGCTTTTCTTCATATGTAGCCAGCCTTACATGAGAAGTTAATGGTGCAACATTGATTGTAGATTAATTGAGATGCAAAAGCCTACTTCTTATTTCTAGCTCCATTTGATGTGCAACCAAACCTACATGATTGTTGAGCTTTTAATAGATAACTAAGACCTGCAGAGTATAATCCTGAAATAAAAATCCATCTAAATGAGATCCAAGTCAAAATTCATAGCAACTCCAATTTGGCCTTTTCTTCACCTCCAGAATGGTCCAGCTATTTCTTCATATGCGTCCTAGTCTAATATTATTACAACAGAAACCTGCCTTTAAAGTAGTTCAAATATCAAAGGTAAGGCACATTTAACTATTGCCTAGGAAACAATTTTCGAGTACAATAACGAGTAAGTATAATCTCTGAGGTTCTTCGGGCATCTTAGCTAACGTTATAACCCCTAGGAGTAAGTCATACAAATGAAAAAGGAATAACATTGTCCATGTATATCATATGATCATCATATATTTCATACATCAAACTGAAATATGAACTTACAATATGCTTGTATCCAATGTTGTTCTTCCCAGCAATCGTCTCAATCATATACCATGCATCAGTGTCATGAAGTCCTAAGCCAGCCTTCATATTGATAAGAGCACATTAGCTACTAAAGGTATAGAGAAAAATAAAAATAAAAACATATGAACATGTGTATGTGCTAGAGTGAATAACACTGAGATTTAAAACAAAAACAGTATACCATGTGTGTAGCCACTATGACCAGCTGTGTTGTTACCAGTGTTGCATAGTTAGCCGACCTGACAAAAAGTTGCATAAACATGTGCATTATGATATGATTTCATTCTATGTACTCATCCATAGACGTTACGTTATACTCATCCATATAAGTTGATAGTTGATACCAGCATAATCATGTTTAGCGAATTTGATCGAGGATATTATGATGCTTGAAGTTGAAGATACATAGAGGGTACACAGTGTAAAACATATATCCACTACACTATGAGTTTCATTCAAAGAATATAGTTCCAAGAGTAAATCACTTGCCATGGACAGCTGTCAAGTCACTGTAAGTTAAAGGCACAAAATTCCGAACAAGGAAGCAGCAAGATATTTAAAAGTAAGCTTGTACGGAAATTCTGGAGGGATCATAAGAAAAAAAAAATAGTGGGCATGATGTAGAATAGCATGAATATCTTACTTGTTCGAAAAACGCTCCATAAGATACTCGAAGTAGCCCTCCCAGAAACTGCAATAGGATGGTAAAATGTACACTTTAAAGCATAAACAGTACAAAGAGATGAAAAAAAATTATTTAGTGAGAGGAAACAGCTGATTCAAGTCATTAAACAAACATATAAGACAACTAACTTCTACTCCCTCCGTTCCTAAATAATCGTCTATTTTTACTGGGTTTTACTGGGCATACAAGATTAAGAAAACTAAATTGACTCTATTATAAATATTGGTGTGATATGAAGTTTCCTTTAATGCCCATGTACATGTGGCTATAATTAAAGTAGGAAGAAAAAGTAAGGGTAAAGTGGTAAAAGTGTTTTCCTAAAAAGGAAAGTTTAGAAACGGGACAATTTTTTTTTGAAACAAACAAAAAAGGAAAGTTGACAATTTTTTAGGAGCAGAGGGAGTACTATTTAATCAGCTAATATAGATATAAAGAATGTCCAAAAAAATTCATGCCATCATGCCCTCTCTTCTATTAAGCGTAAAGAGTCCTTCAAATGAGTACACATCTAACTAAAACAGTAAATGAGTCGGTCATAACTATGTTACCCTGACGAGTGTGGATGTGAGTGCGGGTGCAGGGTGAGAGCATGTGTCGAAGAGTCGGATCATCAAGTCTCCAATTTAATGAGGGGAACATGGAAAACTGTTAATTTATTTATACTTTATTATTTATGGGAATAAAGTAGTGTTAAAAGATATACAATGTTAAAAATAAGTACTTTACTACTTTACACTCATTTTGGGCTAAAGCTGAGTTGTCATATATGCTTGTTATTAGCCATATATACTTGAAGCATTTTGAAGAGTCAAGGTAAATAGGGTTCGCAACCAATTTCAGCCAAGCTAGTTTTGCCTCATATAGTCCATGGTTGTCCAACATTCTTCATCAAATAGTATTGGCTGGTCTTAGAAACATTCTTTGGTATTGTATTCCCCTTAAACTTCACAGGTGTACGCTGAATCAGGTAATATGGAAAGGATACTCCACTAAACACCAGCTTTGATCATCTATATACCCCTCCAAAACAACAAAATTTCATTCTTTATACATCAAGGTAATTATCACTGCCTCCCCATGTATTTTTACTTCTATACAGTAGCAATTCATAAACCTTCGCCTGCGTCCTAATAATTCCACATCCTCTTTGCTGAATTTTAGCCTTATGCAATTCCACATCCTCTTTGCTGAAGAAACCTTGGACAACCCAAGCTTAAAGAATATGTCGATATGCAAAGCTGAGAAACCTGTACAGATATGGGGCTTTGCTAGAGAAATAGGAATCTGCTAGAAGAACCCAACATCTATACTAATAAAAAGGAAAAGGCCTAAAATTAAAAAACATAAGCTTGTACAGATAGGGAAGTCATTGGCTTCCTGGGAAATGATTGCAGATCACAAAAACTATTGTGAATTATGCAAACTCTACAAAATTTCAATAACAGAATTCCAAATTATCTTAATGAGGGATGCCATTTTGATGCAGTTAGTTGAAACCCCAAAATAATCTGATAAATTGAATATGTGGGTTCGTCAGTTCTTTGGATGTTTTCTAGTATTGTAGATGGTATCTAGAGTCTTTGCTTTGTGTCTTTATTAATTTACCTCTCAAGTTCAGTTAGTTTCTTGATGTTTCTTCAAAAAGGTCAGTTCTGTAATTTCTCTTAAGACTATAACTGTGCAATGCATTTGTTTTAAGAACTGAAGACAAACCTTGTGGGCTGTGGGGCTGACAGATTTATTTTCAGAACTTCATATATAGGCCCCAAGTCTTGATCCTATTTATAACTATTTCTGATGGATAGGTAATGGAGAATATTTCAGCCTGTTGTCTCAATGTTTGATGTTTTATATATCCCTCTCTTGGGCTCAAGAACTATGGGTGAGATGCCTAGGCTTATCTTCTGGTTCTTATCCCATTCCTTCTTCTTTGCTTATTTAGTCATCATTCTGTGATTTTATCCCTCGTATTAGACCTAATCCTTTCTTTTTAACCCTTAAATCAGCATATACAAATGCTAGTTGAAACTCAAATCCTCATAATCCTAAAAGTGAATACTTCTGTTCCCCTTTAGTCTTCAAGATCCTATAACCATCAACAATTCAAATCCTCTGTGCTGCTATTGTCCTACATCACATTTTGAATATTTAAAAGTACAAAATCATTGCAACTTGTGCAAGGCACAGATAGTCATGTCTTCTCTGGAAAATTGCAAATGCTATTTACCTGCCATTATTTTTTTCCGGGATCTCTTGTCTGCAATATTCTTTGAGTTTCAGAAGTTCATAGAATTTGTAATTTTCAATCAAAAGCCCATTAATTGAGATTCTTATTATAATGTGTTTTGTGTACCTTTTCTTCTGCAAAAACATGTTCTCGCATCCTGCTGTAGTAAAGGCCAATAAACTCTTTCTTTATCATCTTGTTCCATGCGTGTGTGCATGTTGATTTAATGAGGTACAAGTAATGCCAGCTTACTCTCATCCTCAACTTTTCAACCATTTTAATTGACTATACTTGATCCAAAACCTGTTTAGGTACAAGTAAGGCAGCTTACTCTGATTCTCAGCTTTCCCAACCATCCGAATTTACTATACTCAAGGTAAAGACCTACTTGGTGGTGCAATAGTTACAAATGTATCTATCGATATCAAACATAGACGTCCATGTCCAGACACGACTCAAGTTCAAAGCCCAAGTCATCACAGCCCTTATCTGAACTACTTGGGCTTCGGTACACCATACAAGTTCAAGAGATGGAAAAATAAATATGTGAAAAGATTGAGATAAATGTAAATAGTACCACATACCGTAAATCCTCCCATATCGAAAGAGAACGAAGGTGACGCTGGACATAATCTGAAACATTGTTCCTATCCCTTTTATACATTTCAGCAGACACTTCAAGGGCATCCCTGACAGTTGCCATATCATTTCGTGACGTGGCAAGAGTGATAGCCGTTTTTAGCTGTGAATTTCATAAAATCATTGCAATGAAAGACGGATATCTATTTTGCATTATATAAAAAATTGCATATAACAATAAATCACAAATATGTAACAGAAAATATTTACATTAGGTACTACTTTCATTGCTTAATGAGCATCACATTTGAGTTTTTATGTTGTTCCTAGAAGAGTGTTACTTCTAGGAAAAGTTGATTCATACAACTTGCTTTCCTAGGCTAAACAAAGGCTTTCTTAAAAACTGTGTTAACCAGAAGTGACACTCATTTAGGGATGGAGAGAGTGTTGTATAAGCAGAACATACTAGATGTGTTAAATTACTTTTCTTCATTGATGCAATTGCAGATTTTTATCTTGACAGAATTTTGATTAGGATAAAATCGTAAGCTAAAGATTAGTTGTTCTCTGAAACTAAAAGGCTTGACCTAAACAAAGGAGATAAAAGTATCACGTATGGTTCAAAGTATGGACAGCAAGCTTGATCACAACAAGAAACAAGGTAGGCAATATTCCACATATATTTCACTGTCGTCCAAGCAACATAAACATTCTTTTGATGAAAGTAAAAACGGCGTCAAAATACCAGTTCTTTCACTGCAATAAACTGCTCTTCAGTCAATTGACAGAGCCATCCCTAATAGCACAAAAACAATAAATATAAGCTTACAGCTGCAAACAGAAAACAGCCAATTGACTTTCAGTTCTTAGAGTTACATACTGAATGAATGTGCTCCCTTATACATTCAACAAAGCCACTACCTCCGATCCCCTCCGCATCAGATTCAATCAAAGCTGCAAATTCAGTATATATGACTATATGTAGAAGCATCAATAGGTTTTGCAGCTTATCTTCTACCGTTCAACATGATAATATTTCACCAAGATAAACTGTTTTGCCTTAAGAATTGTGAATGTTTTGATCTATGTTTAAAGCATACCAAGGATTGTTCCGTACTCAAATGATGAAAGAGGGTCATCAGTTGCACCCAATTTCAAAAGTCGTAGCCATAAACCCTGTCAGGATAGAATACACGGAAAAGTATCAATGAAACCGTCTTCAAAAAAAAAAGGATCATAAATTTCACCTCCTCTGTACGAAATACCACAAAACTCAGTTAAGACTTGTACATATAATCTACTGCTTGAAAGAATATAGAAGTACAACTGATTATCTGAGTGTTCATAGGCATTTCCGAACACAATTCACTGATTACTTGTGCAATCAAAAGTAAAGAGCCACCATGCTCCTTGTAAAGGGATCTTAAAAGTGATCTCGAAAAGATTACTGAGATCTATTTAAGTTACAAAGTTAAAGAAGAAAAAGAATTGACTATGTCAGTCTCAATTTGGTAAGATCCATACCAATACGCTAAGAGCTTGTTTGGTAGTCGGACAGGGATAAGCAGTATTATTAATCCCAGTACTATTAGTGTCCTCGCTATTAATCCTCACTTGTATATCGGGGGTAGTTTTGAGATAAAAAATGTTAGTCATAATTTTTTTAGTGAGGGTGCTAATAATACCACCCTCTCCCTTGGTATTAATAGTCAGGGGACTTTATCCGAGTAACTCGTGTTATTAGTCCCGACGATTTTATTAATCCTATCTAACTTTAATCTTGGCTACCAAACGGCACCTAAATCAAATGTTTTAAAGGAAGAGTATGATTTCTTAGCAATAAACATTATAGTATGAAACAAAAGAATTGTTCTAAACCTCAAACTTGACGCATGAAGTTGAGCTTAGTTGCTTTAATAACTCAACCACGCATTCTAACCAGGATCAATTACGGCTGATGTCAGATTGTGTCAACGAAGAGCAGTATCTTAGTTCTATTTGAAGTCCATAGTATCTCTCTTATATGGACAGATGGTAAAAACTGTCATCAAGTTTAACATCGATTCCTTGAAACTATGCGAACCTTAAGCACTTGGCTGAAATCCCCACCAAAAATATACGTACATACCTAGTATGAACTACCAACGTAATCAATATGTGATGATACAAAGTCGAACTTCTTACATAAATGGACTAAGCATTAGTAGCTCTAAAACAAGAAAAAAAATTATCAAGAGAAAGCTCCCTCACCTGCAGCTTCACTTTTATGTCTAAGACCATGCGCTCCCTTTCAGCCTGTAGAGACAGATTATTACTTTCAGTTCGAAAAGTTAAATTACATACCAGCATAGGCATCATGATGACAGTCTAGGGAACTTACAGCCCTCTCCCTTGGACTTAGACTTTCAGCCTTGGAGTCATTACCCAGGGCAACAGAAGGTGAACTGATAAATGAGATATGAAATAGAAATCAGAGCAAATTTGGAAAGGCAGTCAGATTCTACATCCATGTCCAAAAACATAGAGGGAAACTTATTCATCACTTATAGTATCTGCACCTAGGAGTTGGTTTTGCATATTCCAGAGCTCCACTAGCTGCTGCTAGAATCTGTTTCCTCTTTTCCTCCTGCTCTTCTGATCTAACATTTGAAGGGAATCCAGTGTAACTATATTTGTCACCTGATCATGTGCATGTAGAACAAAAATCAGTGTATCATCAAATTATACTTGTAATAATCAAATGTTTTTTATGTTCTGTCGAGTTGACAAGGGATGTTAACCCCATCTAGTAAACAGTTGCATCAAAAATACCTGATATTCCGACACCAGGATCAGATATAGTTATAACTTCAGGTTCCGGCGAAGCCGAGGGCAGAATGGATAGGGGAGTTTGACCTCTTCCCATTGCATCTTGTAACTTGTCAAGTAGATTGTTATTGTTTTCATCAGAACCTAGACCCCTCTCCAAATAGTCCAAGAAACCTTGGGACTCAAGAAACTGAGTTATCTGTTGACGGGAAAAGAAAAACAGAGATCTCAATTCAAGGAGTATTAAAGTTTGAAGAATAGAAAAGAACGACTTGTAGATTCAAATAAATAAAAAAAGAATGACACCGAATACAGTGGAGACAGTCATATAATTTTATAAAACTGCAATTCACGTCTTTAAGGAGAAGGTTACAATAAAAACTCTGAATAGAGGCTCCCAGAAGATAAGAAGCGGATATGTTTATTGAATTTCAAAAGTGACGACATAGTTATAAATGTAGTCGCTGAAACGCAATGAAACTGAGATGGCATAAAGTTACCATTGCATCTAGCGGTTGGTTGGTTGACCGAGAGCGTTTTTTCAAAAAAGCTTGTGTGTTGAACACATGTGTTGCAGTATTTTCCTGAGATGCAATGATTTCATAAGAACATGTTGAATAAAAGCTATTGTAGGTAGCATCTACATAAGGACAATAAGGTTTGCCATACAATGAAGTTTCGGTAACCCCCTAAGACCGATGCAAAAAACTTTAAGAATATGAACCTGTCAGCCAAGGAAAAAAAGAATTATAAAGGTTAAATGCAAGTGCTTCATATGGAGCATGCACAACTCAGTTCTATGTGAACCCAATGATTCAGATTATCTACAGGTAAAAAAGAATTTGCCAAGAGGGAATGCAGTTGTGATGATATTAACTATAGAAAACTTTAGCTCGAAAATAACAACAGCAACTAAAATAATAATGAAATAAGTATAATAATAATGTTATTATTATCGTAATCTTATTATTATTTTATTGTTATTATTATTTGTTGTTGTAATTAGCAAAAGTAATACAGCATTTAGCTGTTTGAGATAGAGCATGGTCTGTTTAATGAACATGGGATGGAGATTAAAATTATTCCTTCATCAAATACTCCCTCCATCCCAAAATTATTGCCTTGCTTTCCTTTTTGGTCCGTCTCAAAATAATTGTCTTGTTTAAAAGTTTCCTTTTTAGGACATCACTTTTACCACTTTACCCTTACTTTTTCTTCTTACTATAATTTTGGGCCACATATTCATGGGCTTTAAAGGGAACCACACACTATTTTAATATTAATAATCAAGTCAAAAAAAATTTCTTAATCCGTGTGTCGGGTCAAACAGAACAATTATTTTGAGACGGAGGGAGTACTAGTGTCCAACCAGAAAATTGATTCTAATCCAATCAATCATGTTAAGTAACCAACTCATCTAAAAGCTTAAGCTATTAGATAAGGGCTCAACAATATATATCAAGCTCAAACACTCCCCCTCACGTGTGACCCGTCCACACATGGAGAGATACACAAACATGCGTCACCGGGGGCATCACAAACCAAACAGAGTGACAACATGCACTTACAATATTACGGGTAACAATGCAAGCGGGATGACTCGAACCCACGACCTTTGCCAAACCATACCATGTCAAGTAACCAACTCATCTAAAGGCATAAGCTATTAGATAGGTGATCAACAATGTATATCAAGCTCAACAAACTATTAAGAGTTGGTTGTAGAAAGAGTGAAAATCATAATAAGATTTTGGGGAGCAATAAATGTTTATGGGGAACAACATTGTTGTTCCTTCATGAAATTAATGAAGAACATTGACCTGAAGAAGTACAGATAGCAGTTTGGAGACTTGTTTCCCTATGGCCACCATGTAAATCCACCCCAGGTCTCTCTACAATAAGACGTTCAGGTCTTTCCAAATCAACTCTGCCACTTTATCCAAATAGAAATTCAACCTAACCTCAAAAAGCCAAGCCTTGCAAGGGGCATGATCATTTAACAACTTTGTCATCTAGTTCTTCAGAGCAAGTGTAATCTACATTAAACTACAAACCAATATGCAATTTATTTGAAAGCAAGCCAAGAGATACATACATGTAGACAAAAATATTAAAATCACAATATTTTTGAGGAAAAAAAATCATTTACAAGTTAAAAATTTTAAATTATCAATAACTGATGGAATATGTTGAGGAATAAGCCAAGAAAGTAAAATAAAGAGAGGAAACTGCATGACTACAATAAATTTGAGACTAGGCCTCTAGAAAAAATATAGCATTCATCAGGAACAGTGTGAGAGACAAGAGTGCAAACCTGGAGAAAACATCCTCCTCAAGGACTTTTATTAGCTTATTGTTTAGGTATAGCGAATTTCTATAAATTTTCATCCTCAGTTACTCATACAATGATTTCACATCGAATAAAAGATCATGGCAAAACAGCATTAGCAAGAAGCCTCATGATACCAAAATATTATGCTAAAAGCTCAAATTTGCACAAAATAATATAAGACGAGCTTTGCTGCCACAGGGACAAGAACAGACCAAAATGAAGGAATAAGAGAGCATGTGCTAAATGAGCATATAACTAAATGAACCAGAATGTCAAACATCACTTGATGTCCGAAGTCACCTTAGTTGAAGATCATTATCTGGTCCCCAAGGCTTGCTGCTAACTCTTGGATATTGCTCATGTGTGTTCTCAAGGCTTGATTTCATCAAGTCTATCCCCACAACATTTGGACATAATAACTTCATAATCTCATTGCGTAAAGAGCTAAATTCTGGCTCTGGTATAGGAGGAATATCCTCTGATGTGGTGATGCAGTTGTGCTCAAGATCCACAACAACTACCTACAACAATACATGAAAAGGTATATATCATTAACTGCCATAATTTATCATACTTAACATGAGAGCAGGTATTAACATGGGAAATACAGAATTACTAGATGCTAAGATGAAATATGTGATAATGTTACTTCCAATTGAAGAAATACTAAATCATATTGCGTTCTATTAATCACTTAATCTGGTACTTATGAAGTAAGCACAGATCAGCTGTCATCCATGCATTTCACCACTGGTCATCACTTATCCTTTTTTTTTCTTTTCTCCTAAACCTCACCATTAGCATTTTCCAAATATCCAAATCATAAATTCTTAGCCTCCTAACTAGCTAAGTTTCCCTTAGTATCAAAGAACTAATTGTTATAAGCAAAGATAATAACAAAATTAGGAGTCTTCCAACTATCATGGCAAAATAAGAAGAGATAAACAATGTAGCAATAAAGTAGCTCCTTTCCATCTCGGTGAATATTCCAACTAAAAAGCCCCCACTATTATTACTTCCGATAAAAGTTTTGTAGTATGATTTTTACAACTTTGGAGATCCCTTTAATTCAAGACAAAACTTTTTAGCCTTGACCGAGTCTGAAAACAATGCCAGAAAAATATTTTGTTCTGGCTTCATAGTTTCTTCTGGATTATTGATTGAATACCAGAATGGTTATCGTGTAAGCTTCTTTTAAACGATAAGAGCGAAGAAAGCAAGAAACCTTTCCATGCAATCCAACAATTATTCCTATATCAAGGAAAATATAAACATGTCCATCACATTATAATTAGTGAATTTGCAATACAGAACTTACACCATCCATGGACAAACCATAAGTGTCAACACCTGAATGAAGTCCCATCATGTAGGGCGTAGGAGCATCAATGTAGTCCACTCCACTGAAAAACAGTAATGGAATGTAGACATGCTTCAGCAGAAAAAACAAACAAAAGATCAGATCGTAATCCAGGTATAAGATTACTTCACGGTATTACAAATAACATCAAGTATGACTGTATAACAAAGGATATAACTGTGCTGTTATATCTAGAATAAGAGAAACCACGGCAACTTTCTATCACAAGTTTACCTGCCACCGAAACGGATAGATTAAATGGCATATTGCTTCTGATGCAAGTGTTAAGAGAGAATACCTGCGTTTATCAATTAATTAATCAACTGAAACATAATACCAGTATCATGATAACAATTATACGGATCTAAAAGTAGCTTATGTTTTTTGCATGGAAACATGGCCATCAAGAAGAATTAGGAGTTCAGTTTAAATTCAAGAGCAGATAACAATTCAGATTGCTTAACAAACTAAACCAGCTTTCAACTATCTGGAGAGTATACTTGTTTGATCGCATCAAAACCCTCCTTTCAATCAACACTGCCGTAAACAGTTTAATGAAATTATCAACATCCAAGCACTGCAACAGCGGCTGAAAAGATATCTGCATCAAGAAAACCAGGCAATCATTATTAACTGAACAGTCATTAATGACATACTGCTAGTTAAATTATATATTCTTGGATACCTACATCAGCGTGGGGAAGCCCATCCTTTGGTGGAACCTCAACAGCAAGCAGGGTATTCTCCACAGCAAACAGGACTCTGTCCCTTCCAGGAGTAGGCAAAGGTACACTTGACACGGTATATGCTATAACATCCCATAACGGCTTGCTGAAATTGTTGCAGAGCTGAGCAAATTTAATTCAATAGAAGAATAACATTGAAACTTCTCTTTTATTTGAAAAATATAAATAAATAAGTTTGGACTGGAAAAAGAAAAAAAAAAAAAAGTCTTTCACAATGTTAACATTCATATGATTGAGCGTAGCATATGCAAAATAAGATTATTTAAACTGCCCCTTCTCTTCATTACTTTCTTGTATATCTGTGTTAGGACACATGTATAACAACTAACATGCAGCTTAAAAACTTTCATCAGAATATTAAGGTGCAGGCATATATAAACCCATTTCATTCTCGGTTTCTGAGCCAACTGATATCCTCTCTCAAAAGGACTTCCTCAAACTCATTCCTAAGATCAGTCCTACCATTGTGGACCTCAAAAACAGATCCTATTCATTTCAACTGATCAATCTCCAAAAAGTCCCCAAGAATTTCATTCTTTCCAAATCTAATATCTCCAAACTTCTATACTCCAAACCTTGAGCCTCTCCCATACATAATCACAAACCCCGCCCGCCCAGCCCTGGTCCTGACACTCACCCCATTACTCTGTCATTTGATATTGGAGTTCAGAATGAGATAACCAACTTTCAAAACGAAAAGGGATGGGGCTCCACTGCACTGCTAGACTATAAAGATAATGGAAAATCATCCTGAAACCTGGCGATCCAACAGCTTTTGCACAAGTAGCAGGAAGGCATCCTCCTACTCATTGGAGAAAAGGAATCAATCAGCAAATTGAAGATTGACGATGTGAATCTCTCAAATCCTGCCGCTAATTAGGACAAAGTGGGAAAAAATCATCCCCAAGTCCCTCGCATCATCCATAACCACAAAGGTAAAGAGATAATGAGAAAGAGTTCTTCGTACTGAAGCCCTCAACTAGATGAGAGCCAAGACTTCGCCTCGCCAACTACTGGAACAGAGTCATGTGAAGATTTAAGGCACCCAATTATCCACTTCCTTCATTTGTCATTCGAACCTTTATGCTGCAACTACCTTATACCAAAAATAATAAAAATAAAAAAATAAAAACCCAACTAATTCTATCCTAAGCTTTCTCATAATCTAATTTAATCACCAATACATGTCTACGACTTGTATGGGCATCCAACCAGATTCATTTGCATTAAGGGCAGTATCATGAATGATCTGGCCCCCACCCCCTGAAGCGCTCACGGTAGACGAAATGGTATCACCCATGGTTCAAAGGCATGGTTTCGGACACGATTTCGGCAGTTAAATTTCCAGACCCGACTCGGTTTGGTTTTTGGTTTTGGTTTTGGTTTTGGTTTTGGTTTCGATTTCGATTTCGGGCAATACGCAATAAAATGCTACTTAGATGGAGCAAATGCTAGTGGAATAATATGATGGAACAATTGCTACTGCGAGTGTAATATTACTAAATTATAAATAAATTTTAAATATCATACTCAACATGATAGAACAATATGATTTGCACAAAATTAACATTTACTATTGGTAACATTGTTCTAGTAATAAACATTGTTGATAACAGTTATGTAGGGATGTAGGTGTTCATGGATGTTTTCTTTATTTGTAAATAGGACGCGTCACCTTTTTTGACGCCCTCTATATATTTATATACTCTTTACTTATCAAAAAAAAAACATTGTTCTAGTAATAAAATAGACCGATATCTAACATTTTTAAATTCTGTAATACCATTTTTTTAATTCTAATTATTTTATATATAATTACGAGTTTAAGGCTGTCCACCTCAGCACTAACGTGGACCCTCTCTCTCTCTCTCAAAATTTGAATTTTGAAGCCTGATTCAAATTTAAAATCTTTTTTTATAAGAAAAGAAAGTAATATTAACTTGCGTCAAAAAGGTGGCGTAACCTATGTACACCCAGAGTATAAAGTCAACTAACTAATCGAAAAACTGTCCATGAAATTTACAAAAGGATTATCTGCAGCCGACGTTGACTTGGAGCACCAAGGAAAGAGAGTTTTGATAATCCGCTCCTTTAACCTTTCCACGCTAAGCTCCACATTTTCGAACACCCTGATGTTCCTTTCGCTCCACAAAGTCCAGCATACAGCCAATGGAGGTGTGTCCAATATGCTGCTCCTCCTTCCTGTATACGGAGTCCAGTAAAAAAGGAGCTCTTTTACCGATCTAGGCATAACCCACGAGATGTAAAAAAAATTAAACATGAAGTCCCAGATTTCCTTCGCCACTGGACAGTGAATGAGTAGGTGATTTACACTCTCTCCGTCTCCCTTGCAGAGGTAACACCAATTAACATAAATCTTCCTCCTAGCCCTCAAATTATCCCCTGTGAGGATGGCTTCGTGTGCAGCTTTCCACATGAAAAAGGCCACTCTAGACGGAGCCTTCGACTTCCAAACAGCTTTCCAAAGGAATGTATTATTTTCGCTCAACAGTCTTAGGTAGAACAGTTTAACCAAGAACGAGCCATTAGCTGGCCCTACCCATACCACTCTGTCCTCCCTAATTTCCGAATACCTCTAAGAGTATAGGAGCTCAAAAACTACCCCAGACCATCCATCTCCTAGTCATTGCGAAAACGAGGATTCCACACCATATTGCCCCCTCCTGCTAGCTGAAGAACGGAACTCACATACTCATCTTTATTAACAGCGATATTAAAAAGGGAAGGAAATCCTTACCATATAGTTTTTATTTTGCATAAATAGCATTTATATTTAATATCATAAATTTAAGAATTTCATCAATTATGTTTTATAGATTCAAACCGAATCACTGAAACTCTCTAAGTAACACCCTTTTCTAATATTTGATAACATTTTTTTTATTATTTGCCTACAATCATGATAATCACACCTATTTTAAGGCGTCTCATTACTTTATTACATTCGGAAACAAGCAATAATATAACATGTTAGCTCTTCCAAGTTTGCAATCAAACTTGAAACCAAATAAACTCACCATACATGCAACTATATTCCTTTTAAGCGTGATTGACTACCCATTATGCATATACCCAGTATTTATCTTCCTATAAATTTCTAAAGATCGAATTTTATACAAGCTCCAGTCCATGGCATTTGTCTTCAACCTTCATCTCCAGAAATTTTATGCACAACAAAGTTAACGTACCCAATTGCATAATCATTTCTTTCTTCCCTTGGTTGTTTCCTTCTTTTCAAGCTCTCCCTAGTGACATTCCTCTTCAGCATCTCATTGCAGAGCTATGCATTATTTCAAGTTATGTTCTCTTGATCGTGCGCACGCACACATATATACACACGCACACACAATTTGCATTAGTCAAGGTATATGGAACATGCTATGATTTTCATGATTCTTCTAACTACATCCACTTATTGGAAGTGCTATATCCGAAGGTTTAAAATCAAAGTATTGACATTATATGACCATCATAGGTTCAATTAATTAAATTAACTTTGATTCTGCAAGGTATCATATAAGACTAAAGTTCAGGTATATTGTAAGTGTGGGGCTAACCACACACCACAATCTACTCTCTACACCCCATCACAAATAATTGCAAAAATGTCATCGTGTAAAACGACGAGTTTAGGCACCCTCCGCCGCACAACTGCACACACCGCATTGTGTGCGGCAACTCTCAACCGCACACAACCCATTGTGTGTGGCAACTCCCACCGATGTGTTCACATAACCAAGTCCGCGCACTCCCATTTGGTTCCTTGTTTGATGTTTCATGGTGGGTAATTGAAAATTAAGGTTTCAGAAGGGAAGGGAAGAATGGATGATGAAGAGTATGAAGATGAAGATGAAAATGGTGAGAGAAGGGAATATGAAGATGGTGAGAAAGAAGTGGTTTTTTAGGTGACGGGAAAGAGATTGGGGGAGAGAGAAGAGGTGATGGGAGGGAAGGAGAGAAAGGGGAAGGATTTTGCCTGTGAGGGAGGGAGAGAGACGGGGGATAAAAAAATAAAAATCGAGCGGTAGGGAAGGGAGGTAGATTAGGTAGTTTGGGTGGGGTGTAAAGAGTAAGGTATGTGTAACGACCCGAACCCGAGAGCTCGGTCCGCTACGCATAGCCCACACACTGGCCCACTGAGCACGCATCACCTTGGGTCATCAGGCCCACCACAAGCCAACCCAAAAGTCCATGGATAATGTTGGTGCTCAGAGGTAGTCTGTGGCCACCTTATCAATCAAACACAATTCCCACACCTACTCGATGTGGGATGGGGTATTACATTCTCCCCCACTCAAATCCTTGACGAGGACGTCAAGGTCGAATCGTACCTCGGGCGATGCAGGAGGCTCGTACGGGGATCAAGAGGTGGCTCCCACCTTCTGCGGTGTAGCACTTTGGCCCGCACAGCACTTTGTTCCCACATTTCCGGCCGAGACCCGCTCTGATACCATTTGTAAATACCCAAGCCCGAGAACCCGGTCCGCTACGTGTAGCCCACACACCGCCCACCGAGCACGCAAAGACTGGGTCATCGCCCACCACAAGCCGACCCAAAAGTCCATGGATGATGTTGGTGCCCAGTAGTAGCGCATGGCTACCTTATAAATCAAACACAAGTCCTACATCTACCCGATGTGGGATTGGGGTATTACAGTATGTGTCTGTCTCCCAGCTTTAGCCTGTGGGCTAGGACTAATAAGAACTTAAATTAGATCAACAATCAACGTATAGTATTAGAATGCATACGGCCAATGCAGACATTGCTAAATTGGTATTTAACCACCGACCCACATAAATTTGAAATCTGCTATCAGGCAAATTCATAATCTTCTTGTTCGAGTAAAGCTCATCGAAAGTGCTCAGCAGTTTCTTGAATGAGTGAAGGGGGGGGGAGAAAGTGATAGATTTATTTAGGAAGGATGAAACCAACAAACTACCAATCCCTCGTACCACTAGAAACCAACAGACATTTATATAGGTATCGTGACTATCGTCCCATCCAAAAAACAACAGACCATCTCAAATAGTATATGGCCTTCCTCAAAAAGTTAATGAAGGTATATATGTAGCTAGAGGCCTGTGCACAAAATAAAAGAATACCAAAAAAAAACCTATTTTTTCATGTCAGGAATTTGTTGTCAGTCAATAATGCCTAAATTAAGGGATTGAAAGTTGAAGTCCCTTTAAGCATACGCGCATGGATTGGAATAACTGTAAATTAAATGCTTTTATCGACAAGAAAAGCTTACCTACTTCCACTAGGAGAAAAGCAAAGTACAAATAGCTCTTCTAGTGCTTCCCGAAGAATTCGGAAACTGGGAGAGCGTGAAACCAGGCAGATACATTTGTCAGCAAAAGAGTTGGCAGCAATGCGATGAGCTTCGGCAATATCCTCACATACAGGATCTCGGAAAGCAATACAGCTAACATAAATTTTGGAACCATCACCCTCTGCACCAATTTCATACTCAAAAAGAAAAAAGATAATAAGGAAGTTGTTTTGCAGCCAACAGAACACTAAAATTTTACAATCCTAAAGTAGTGCGGGTCTAGTCCTTCCTTACCCCATACTAAAGTACAGTTTTAAAGAACAAGTAATAGACCCGGGCTACTTTAAAAAACGAAAAGTTCAGCAACTATAAAAGAACAAGTTGACGATCATCGTAGCTCTGATGCGAATGTTAAGATGAGTGTGAAGTAAAACTAGGAAAGCTAATCAAAGTGAGCATATACGGAGAAGACATAGTTTGGACGCATATGCCATAGAGCTCTAAGCGCACATGGGGGTGTGTTGGTGTCAATATCGACAATCGACAACAATACTAAAAGTGCGAGAAGACTAAAACTCACATAGACGAGATTATCTAAAAAGGACGTGAAAGAGTGTGGCTTGTTTGATGATCTTGCATGGGGACCAGACAAAATGGAAAAAGGATTCATGTAGCCAACCTCAAGTAACTGGGACAAAGGTCGAGTTGAGCTGAAGATTAACAGGGAGAAGGAAGCAATGAGAGACATTGACCATTCGAATATTGAATCCACTTTTTTTTCTATCATTGTCAATTTTCCCCATAAATTTTAATCTAACAAACAAATAACATGTAAAAGTAGCTTATCCAGCCAATCTTATCAAAGAGAC
This sequence comes from Codonopsis lanceolata, assembly GCA_013146195.2. Lineage (NCBI taxonomy): Eukaryota > Viridiplantae > Streptophyta > Magnoliopsida > Asterales > Campanulaceae > Codonopsis > Codonopsis lanceolata. Next base: position 76,814,734 of record CM028377.1, read on the forward strand.
AATGTAACCTAGACTTGTGCCAGACCATCCTTGTATCAGCACATATTCGATAATCAGAAAGTCGAGGGAGAACAAAAAGAGATCATATCCAACATGGCATACCAGTTAAGACAATAGGATAACTTCGTGGAAAAGTTGACGCATCATTAGAATCAAATCCTGATGCATAGAACTCCACACCAGCTGGTAGAACGCACTGCATTTCATCAAATTCAACAAAGAGCACTTATAGTAAATGATGGGAGGATAGTTAAAGATGAGACCGCTTAGTGATCAGATATAGAAAAGTATCTTCATACACTACCTCTTTTTTTCTTTCTTCTTTGCTCTTTCTCTTGTATTTAATTTATTTTTTTCTGAATCTCGAAAGAATATTTTTTGATAAAGGTAAATGTATATAAATCAAGGCGTCAAATCGGGTGACACGTCCTTTGTACCCAAGAGGTGTATACTACCAAAAACACTAACTAAGACTAACTAAGAATATTAACAAACAATAGGATGGGAAGTGGAAAAAAACAACGTAGCACACTAGCACCTGATAAATGGCAACGTGGTCACAAAGTTGATTTAGCTTCACTGCAAACCGAAACTTAAGAGAGTCTTCTTCTTTCAGAATTTTTTTTTTACCAGTCTTCTTCTTTCAGAATTAAATTGAACAGAATAGCTTTGGCCCTAATTTAGTTTGTCAAAATTTCCCTAACTGACTGCATCTTGAACGGATACGTTAAGGACATTCATCTTATTTTCAGTTCAATTGCAAGAAATGGAAGCACATAATCTCATGTGTAAGCATCCTCCTTCCTTTGCCTAGTCACTTAAGTCATCTCAAAACTACCAGTCTGAAGCAATGTTCCAGATCCAATTTCTTCCTAAAGTTAGTTTCTTAATTCATGGCGAAATTCAAAGTTAGACCGAGTGCCAACACCAGTCGCACAGATCCCCTGGAAGGCAGTAAGATCATAGACATGACTTTTTTCTCAGCTCCTATAACAGTTGTTGCAAGTCCCCTGACCCTGGGAGTTGGCAGGTCATAAGTTTGAATCTACTCTTACACTTTTCCCTATTGATGGAAGGCTGCTTTAGATTGCTAAAACTATATTAATCTACGAAGTTCAAGCAAAAGCACTAGCCTACCGCTTCTCCTCAAGTCATCAACATCATCATCACCCAAAAGAATCTCAAGAAAGAAATTGCCAACCTCAAGCAAAAGCACTAGGCACCCTCGACAATAAAACCATCAAAGTCTCCTAGGTGACCCCTTAATGAAGACATATATTATACACACTAATAATCGAACTAATTCAACGAAAATAAATCAAAACGGGCGGCAGCAACTTACTGACCCAAACTCAACCAACATTTTGGATTCCTAATTTTTGCGATGCTAATACAATTCATCAAATGCATTGCAATAAACTTATTACGCAACAAAATTCAATCAAAGCTACATTATGAGAAGCAGTTTAAGAAATGCATACAGTGGGGAGTTGCGGAGGCGGGGGAGGGTAGAGAGAGTGATTGGGAGGAGGGTACTGATCGAGGAGAGAAGGCAAATACATAACCTCCGGCCCATGAAACCCTTTGTTTCCGTCCAATGTTCGTATCTCCGGCCCAATTCCGCACACCACAAAATACTCGAACATTCGAGCCATTTCCTCTTTCTCTCTCTAGATGTCAATGGTTAGAGAGAGAAAGAGAGATGGAAGTCCAATTGAGCTATACACGATAATGTTACTGTGAGATCTGAGATTCCATCCTTTTTGGGTTTGATGTGCTGTTCTTCGTTTGAAAGTGTAAAAATGGTCGCAAATTGATCTGATTCAATTTAACGGAATTGAAAATAATCGAGAAAATTCAACTGGATCGTTGGCGTTTTCAGAGATACGAGTAATGACTTGGATTCGGAATTACGTCGTCTCGTCTCGACTGTTTCACCTGGACATCATGTTGACGCCATTTTCCGTTATTTCTCAATTCCTTTCCATTCCACAGTAAAAAGACGTGATGACAAAAACTTTGGAAATAAGGTATTTTACTTAAGGTCGGATCTCCTTAAGATTTTATATTCATGTATAGGTGAGTTGAATCCATGTATCGATCCAATTGATTCGTAATTATCTGAGTTACAAATAAATTTATCAATTATGAGTTATGTTTGAATTACTTTTCTACAATCTATATATATAATAACAAACTTGATTTTCTAATGTTCATAAATGAAAACATTGGAAGGTAAAATACTTTTTTTTTACTTTTTATTTGTTTTTATACTAAATATTTAATTTTAAGTTGACATGAATATCTTTATATATTTCTAGGAACATTAAATTATCATTGATCATAATTTCTCCCTAACTCAAACTACTAGTATTTTCAGCACAATTCACAATATCATTTCTTAACCTTTTATTTTTCATCACATCTATATAGTATGTGTATGTTCTTTATAGATGTTAAATCAATCTTCTGCAAAGTTAAAAAAAAACAATTATTTTGAGATAGATGAAACATTATTTATACATTTACTTTGTTATATATTCTTTAATTATTATAATTTCAAATATAGACGGTTTGATTAAAACATTTTTAACTAAAAGTGAAGACATTATTGAGAAAGTCAAAAATTGGTTGACACATTATACCATTCTTTTTTTATTTGTTTCTTTGATTGATTTTCTTTGATGACTAAAATTATACTATCAAACTCTGAAAAGCTTGAAAGTTTATTGATGCGAAAATCATAAACTTCTAAGCCTTTGATTTGAGCTTTTACAATCCTTTTTTTTTTTCTTGACCTGCTTAAATTTCCTTAAATAAATTAATCTGTAGATTTTTATTTTTTTGTGGAAGGCAACCAATTAGAGTCTCTGGTACGCTTAATTGATAATGTTTACGGTGTTGTACATTGCTAATAATGATTTGAGACTAAGATTCTGGCATTTGCCTTCAGTTTTTTCATCGGACTTATGCATTCAGATGTCTCAACATTTTATTTTGGGAGTGGCTATTTCCACTACATTTTTTTCTTATCCACTACATCATGAGTTATTGCATTATGATAAATTGAATGAGATCTTGACAACATTGATCAATTATGATCAAGAATTAATATGAAAGTGTTTGTTGTATTTCTTTCTTAATTCAAATTATAATACGGCTGCTGTATATATACAGAAGAGGGAAGGGAGATGGAATAACAGCCTAACTGAAATAACAGAAATTTTACACCCGCTACCCTTATTGATCTAAGAATGACACTCGCTACCCCTCTAGCTTCTATGCCCTGCTGCTTGCACAATACATCGAGACCCCCGAGATTCGCAACTTCATGCTAACCGATCCTCGCTTGTCGCCCGCTCGCTTGCTTGGATTTTTCATGTTAACATCCCCCCTCAAGTTACTAGTCTGATTGAATAGATTGAGGACTGGTAACTTGGTTAGAAGATGGTAGAACTAAGGTGATGGTAAAGCTTTGGTGAACAGATCTGCAGGCTGATCATCAGAGGGTATATATCTGGTTGAGACAACTCCTTTTTGAATCATTTCCCTGACTAAGTGACAATCTATATCAATGTGCTTTGTTCTTTCATGGAACACCGGATTGGCGTAGATGTGAATGGCGTATTGATTGTCACGTAATAGAGGCCGGAAGGTTGGGTTTGACATTGAAGTCCTTAAGTAAGGATGTTAGCCATTTTAATTCACAAAGATGTATCGACCATATACTACTCGCATTTCACAAATAGGACCTACTAACCGTAGGTTGCTTTTTACATCTCCATGATATGAGAGAGTTGCCTAGATAGATGCAGAAGCCTGAGAGAGATTTTCTTGTGATAGGGCCGCCTACCGAGTCACAAGAGGTCGTAAGATTGGTAGATGAGGCATTGGGGAAGAATAGTCCGACCTGTGGGTTCCTTTGACATATTTAACTAGCCTTAAAGCTGCATTCCACTGATGATCCATGGGGTTGGACATGAACTGACTAAGGACATGTACACTATAGGATATGTCAGGTCTGGTGACAGAGAGGTAGATAAGTGCGCCTATTCTTAAGGCGTGGGATCTGCCATACATGTAGAAGATGTAGTGGCCAGTTTGTGGTCCTTTTCAATTGGTGTAGAGGCTGGCTTGGCATTTACCAGTCCACTATCTGTGATTATTTCCATAGCATACTTCTTTTGATGTAGACATTCCACCACTTTTGTTCCTTGCTATTTCTTATTCAAGAAAGTACTTTAAGGGACCAAGATCTTTCACAGTAGGAAGAAGATTTCGTGTAGTCCTTAACTTGGTGATCAAAGCTATCACTTGTACTGTTATAAGAATATCATCTACATAGACAAGCATAGCTATGAAGTGAGACTTGGAGTTGAGATAAAAGAGAGTGTAATCACTTTGAGATTGCTGAAAACCATAGTTAAGGAGAGTGGTAGACAGTTTTTCAAACCATTGTCCGGGGGGCTTTTAGGCCATAAAGAGACTTAGATAGTTTGCATACAAAGGTGGGGTTGGTTCCTTGAGTAAGATTAGGAAGATATCCAGGTGGAAGATCCATGTACACTTCTTCATGAAGTTCTCCATGAAGAAATGCATTGGATACATCCAGCTGTGATATGGTCCAGTGTTTGGTGGCAGCTATGGCAAGAAGGACCTTGGCAGAGGTCATTTTAGCAACCGGTGAAAATGTCTCAAAGTAATCAATCCCTTCAATTTGAGTGTACCCTTTGGCCACTAGTGCTTTGTATTTGTTGATGGTGCCATCGGTTGTTGTACTTGATCCTAAATGTCCATTTGACCTAGGTTTTCTTATTGGTGGGAGATCTTGCAGTCCATGTGTTGTTCTTTTCCAAAGCTTGAAGCTCTTCATTTATGGCTTGGGACCATAGAGGTCCTTAATAGCCTGTTGATAAGTTTTTGGCTCATGAGTGGTGGATATATTGCATGAGAAGTCTTTGTATGAGGAGGATACATTAGCATAGTTACTGAAATTGGTGATAGGATAGGTGTGGTACAATTGATGATGGTTGAGCAAATGTTGGAGGAAGATCGGTGTAGTCTTGGAATCTAATGGGATGGTCTTGTGTCTTTGAGGTCTTAATTGTGGAGATGGAAGTTGTGTGTTGAGATCATTGGTAATGGGAATGTGATGATCATTTTGAGTCTCTTCTGCATGAGGATTGGTGTCCCGATCATGAGTGGGGTTAATGTTTTCGCTTGGTATTTCACTTTCTTCCTCAAGGATGGGGTTGATGGTGTATGAAGGAATAGATTATCATGAGGTGATTGAGTAGTGTCCTTTTTGAAGGGAAATATTGACTCATAGAAGACTACATCTCTGCTGTAGGATACTTGATGAGTAGTGATATCATAGACCTTGTAGGCTTTCTTATTGCTAGGGTAACCTAGGAAGATGCATTTCTTAGCTCTAGGAGAAAGTTTGTCCCTATTGTGAGACAGGGTTGAGGCATAGCATAGGCAGCCTAGAGTTCTAAGGTGGTTATAGTCAGGAAGGGAACCTGTTTAGGGTTTCAAAAGGTGTCTTAAATTTTAGGACAGAACTGGGAAGTCTGTTTATGAGGTAGGTGGCTGTTAGGAGACAATCACCCCAGAATCTCTTTGGAAGGTTTGCTTGGAACCTTAAGGCTCTAGCAAGTTCTAGAAGGTGTCTATGCTTCCTCTCAGCTCTTCCATTTTGCTGAGGGGTGTCAACACAAGTACACTGATGTAAGAGCCCTAGAGAAGCCAATAGATTTCCAACTCCATCATTAAGGAACTCAGTACCATTGTCAGTTCTGAGATGTTTAACATCTGTTTTGAATTGGTTTTTGACCATATTAAAGAAGAATTGGAGGGTTTGATGTACTTGATTTTTGGCTTTTAGGAGGAAGGTCCATGTGACCCTGGAAAAGTCATCTACTATAGTGAGGAAGGATGTGTGGCCATCATAGGTGGCTTTTCTGTAGGGACCCCAAACATCACAGTGAATTAGGTCAAAGGGATTGGTGCTGTGAGAGTCACTTAAGGGAAATGGCTGTCTGGTTTGTCTAGATAGATGGCAAATTTCACAGTGAACATTGGGAATAGAATTAGATTGCATATTAAGAGAACTAATGTGTTTTATTGATTGTACAGGAGCATGTCCTAATCTAGTATGCCACAAGTATAGTTTGTTGATAGGTCTGTTGATAGAGAAAGTATTACTATGTTTACATAGGTCTGGATCAAAGTATTTCTTGCATTCGAGTATGCGCTTGCCTATATTGGAGTCGTGGACGGCAGAGGCCTCCATCAATTCTACCAATCCTCCTGAATGTTTTTTTGAGAGAGGTCCTGAATGAAGCATGATGAAGCAGAGAAGGTTAAGCATATATTGTTATCAATTATTAGTTTGTTTCCAGAAATCAGGTTACATTGAAATTCAGGAGCTAAGTAGACATCTTTAAGGATGATATTACCTGCTAGAATGATAGTGCCTTTGTGAGTGATGGAGCAGGACTTACCATTGGGCAAGTGTATTATGGTGCTAACACTTGTGGGATTGGTGAGGCATTCAAAGGAAGTGGTAATGTGGTGACTTGCACCAGTGTCAATGATCCAGTCAAGATGTGATGGATTTGTGTAGGCAAGACAGGAGACTATAAAATTCTGATTAGAGTTACCTGACATATGTTCTTCTGGAGTATCCATTTGAGCAGCTACAGAGTTGGTGTTCTTGGGGTTATTCAGAATTGACATGAGCTGTTGGAGTTGTCCAGGGGTGAAGCAGTCTGCATTGTTATTTTGTTCATCCCTTTTCTTGCTTCCAGATGTTTCTTTAACAGGTTGAGTGACTGCATTGTTGACAGATGAGTTGATCTTGATCTTTGCCTTGTTTCTTGGCATCTTGCTTGGGTCAGGTTTTGTGCCAAATAAGGGATGCCATTCAGGGAAGCCCTGTATAAAGAAGCATTTGTCCTTTTGGTGAGTGTCACCATGACAGTGGTCACAAAACAGTTTTCCTTTATTTGAGGGCATTTGAGGGGATGCTGTAGATCTTGGCTTGTTGAACCTGTTGGAGACAATCCTTCCCATAAGAGCAGATGATATGCTTTCAAAATTTGTGGAATTACTTTGTAATCTTTGCCCCTCTTCCTGAATAAGCATTGAGACTGCCTTGACAACAGTGGGGAGAGGATGCATTCTAAGAATTTGTCCCCTCACATCTGTGTATCTATCAGAGAGCCCCATAAGGAATTGTGTTAATTTTGTGACATGGTCATGTTCTTCTTGAACATTGATTGCACCACATGTACAGCCACATGTACACTTTGGTTTCTGAAGAAGGCTTGCAAGTTCATCCCATAGGCCTTTGAATTTAGTGTAGTAGGCATTGATGGTTAGGTCTCCCTGAGTGCATAGTATGATGTTTTTCTGAATCTGGAAGATCTTTGGGGCATCACTTTGTGTGAATCTGGTCATGATGTCATCCCATATCTCATGTGCAGTTGAGAGATACACGATACTTTGTCTGATCTCTGAGTTGACAGAGTTTAGTAGCCAAGAAATGACCATGCTGTTACATCTTTCCCATGAACTAATGTACTTGGAAGGAGGAACAAGTTTCTTGTTTAATCCCTTTACCATGTCTAGTTTGTTCTTTGCAGAGAGGGCAGTTGTGATGGAGATTTTCCATTGGTTGAAGTTTGTGTTGGTTAGGGTTTCGGTTACAAGAGTCATCCCAAGGTGATCATTGGGATGAAGATAAAGGGGGTGACCAGAATTGAGTTGAAGGGTAGATTCAGGAAGATCATAATCATCAGTGCAAGTGCTAGAACTGCCATCCTTGATGGCTTTGGTGTCGATTTTGGTAGTGGGGTCGGTCATCGTGAAAGGGGAAGAACAAGATCCAGATTGAGGAAGAGAGGGTTAAGAGAGTTACCTGTATGAAGCTTGATCAGATGGAGAAGGATTGGGACTGATTGTTAATCCGGGATTGATTGCTGGCTCTGATACCATGATAAATTGAATGAGATCTTGACAACATTGATCAATTATGATCAAGAATTAATATGAAAGTGTTTGTTGTATTTCTTTCTTAATTCAAATTATAATACGGCTGCTGTATATATACAGAAGAGGGAAGGGAGATGGAATAACAGCCTAACTGAAATAACAGAAATTTTACACCCGCTACCCTTATTGATCTAAGAATGACACTCGCTACCCCTCTAGCTTCTATGCCTGTTTCAGACAATACATTGAGACCCCCTGAGATTCGCAACTTCATGCTAACTGATCCTGTTTGCTGCCTGCTTCTGTTTGCTTGGATTCTTCATGTTAACACATTAAATAATTGTATCTTTGGACATAATTGTCTTTTCTATAGTTGTCATTTGAAGTAAAGTACTCATATATATGTTATTTATAAATTAATTTTTAATTATCAACAAACAAGATAGTTGTTTTTTTTCTATTTTTTATTTTTTCCAAAATACATTTTTAGTCTCAACAAACAAGGTAAATTTTTTTGTAATAATTACGTTTAATCAATTTTGTTTATGATTCATTTCTCGTACTCCATTATCGTAAAAATAATATTATCAAGATATTTTTCTACCAAAACTATATATAATATTAATTGAATATTTATCATCAAAATAAATAATTTAATTTAATGAAAAAAGTATTACTCTAAAAAAATCAATTCAATAATAGCGATATGCTAAGTATTATATTGAATATTGGCTTCACTCAACTCAATAATTAAACTGTCAAATCATTTTTATTGGTAGACAAGGTTTTAAAATTTTACAATACTATTTCACATTATTATTTTACTATTGGACAAAAAAAATTTACTATTATATATCCTTTAAATCTCACTTTAATTTTTCTTTTAATAACCAAATAGTACATATTTTCTCAAAGTTTGATAAACAAATGATGTTCTTAACATATTAATTTATTATTTATGCAAGATAACTTTATTCATAAGATTACTTGATCAAGAATTTAATAAAAAGTAAAAATAAAAATATTTTAACTATGCTATTTATTAAAAAAATAATGTTAGAATGTAATTAATTAGAGAAGTAACGTTATTAGTCAACTTAATATGAGCAAGTAATTATCAGTAGATTTGTCCAAACATGTCATTAATTAATGAAATAACTAATCATGTAGTGGATAAGCGCAAAAAATATAGTGGAATTAGTCTATCCTTTTATTTTTCATCAAATCTATATAAATAGGTTGTTTCAAAAGAAGTCATACATTAGACAACCCTAACTTTTATTTATAAACATTGCATAAGACACCATGAGAGAAAACTGTCTTATCTGGAATTTGAATAAATTCTATGATGAAATAATGTCTGTGACATTCTTGGAATAAAAAACAGTACAACCATAATGACCCTTTGAAAGAACTTAACATGTTTTTTTGTTACATGATCACAAATTGTACCATTTATGGACGCATTGCAAAGTTTTGAGACTTACAAAAAACACGAGACTACAAGCTCTTGGCAATGACGAATGCGGTCTCGTGTTGAAGGCATTTTCTGAATTGATTTTAAATATCGATGACGGTACATGTGGTGGTGAAAATGATGGTGTTGTAACAATAGAAATTCAAAACAGTCTTTTGGTTAATGCATCAGATATATGATCCAGTAAATTGTTGAAATTATATATCTGTCATTTTTTGAGTATTTTATGACATGTCATATTTGTAAGAAAGAGCTATACTTGCCCCGATTCTCTTGATGTTGTTGACACCATAAATGAGTACATTGTTTCTAACAATCACTTAAAAGGAAGACCTTAATTGAGTTCGGATTTTATGTGTAGGGCAGAGAATAACAAAAGTTTGTTTGAAGACATTTATTCTACATAGTTTTTTGAATAGTATAAAGTGTTCAGGATTGTCTAACCAATAATTAATACTTAAGGTTAATGTTTCGGTGATGTTGTTGAGAAACATTGACCCTGCTACAAAGTTGTGCAATGGAACAAAAATAATCATTACCATGCTTGAGAATCACGCTCTTGCAGTAAATTTTTCGAATGGAAGTAATGTTGGAAACAAAATATTTATACCAAGAATGACATTGTCTCCATTAGATGTGAGATTGTCTTTCAAGTTTCCAGAAAAGATAATTTACATTGGTAGTATCGTATGCCATGACAATTAACAAAAGTTTAGGTCAATCACTTTCACATGTAGCACTCTTCTTGAAGAAGTCAGTATTCAGTCATGTTCAGTTGTATGTCACAGTTTCTAGGGTAACAAATTGTTCTGGCTTGAAGATATTAACACTGAGAGTAATGTTATCCTTAGGGTAAATCTAATGGTGAGGGTCAAAACCAAATTTTGATAACTATGTAAGAGAATTAGGCCCTCCAATAGTTAAGGTAAAAGATATCAAAATTAGGTGTGGTACTAGAGAATGTACCAAATTGATACATCCCTTGGTACCACACCTAATTTTAATACCATTAATTTTGATACCTATGGTTAGAGATGATCATTTGATACTCATGATCATGAATAATAACCAATAGGTATCAAAATTTAGTTTTGATACCTATATGCAAGTACCACCATTGGACTTGCCCTTACAACTATTCTTACCACTCTCTTTACAACTATACCTTTGTGAAATTATGACTCACTTAAGTTGCTTTTTGACAAGGGTTGTATATAAGGAACATTTTCAAAATCTATAATGTTACCAATAAAATGATATATTTATATTTAAGTGGTTGTCGGATACATTGTTTTTCTTAATTTATTTTTTTGATTATGATTTGTTTATTCGTTTTGCTTGAATATTATTTAATTAAAAATATTTTTGTCCGTGCAGTTTAACGCACGGATGTAAAACTAGTTACATATAAAACCTTCAGTTGTGGGTTTTATTTAAATTACCCCATCAGTTATGAGTTTTGTTTATCTCAACCATTTATTGAACTGATCTCATACCGGCATCGTGCCTATGGCACGAGCACGTATATTATAGATGTGTCTAAAAAAGGAAATTTTTCGCCAAAAACATGTTATCGAAAATGGAAACTTATATTTATTAACAATAAATAAATGACATGCATTGGGAACATACACATTCGAAACACAAATCAATTACTCTTTTTTAAAGTGATAATTTATTAGTTATTTAATTGTTATCTTGAAAACATACAATTTTTTTGTTGGTTATTAATTGTTGTCTTAAAAGCATAACATTTTTATACATTTAATTAAATTTTTTTCCTTAACAATGTAACATTTCTATCCATTTTTTCTTCCAACCCAAGCCCCCTACTACAAAAGAACCAATTTAAAATACGACACTACATTACACACCTCAATTTAGCTTTGCTTACAACTATCTTCACTAATCTCCACCACCGCTACCTCTCTCTCACTATATTGACTCTGAGAATGACTAGCTTCCCCTAATCTTTATGGAAGAGGCAGAATTTTCATTTCTCCTTCCCGTCTTCTCTTCCTTATTTAAAAATTTATAATTATCATTATTATCACTTTAATTTTTATTGTTATCGTTATTTAACTCCGACTTCTAGACCAATGGGTCAAACCATAAAAGAGTTTATTGTTCATTCCATTGCTGAAACTCAGCTTTGGGCTAAAGCTCAAACAAACAAAGTACTATTATGACTCAACTCGAAATTTCTCATATAACCAAAAAATAGGCTCAAAAATATATTAAGGTCAACCCAAAATAAAATACAACATTAATTGTTATAATTAATATTTTTATTTAATTTTTGGGTATATTACAATATAGGTCATGTGAAAATAATAGTGTTATTTTGTGCTTTATTTAATGTTTACTTTTATTTTTTAATTAAGTAGTCTTAATTATATTTGAGGTTCTGTTACAAAATGTGTTAATATTATACTATTTTTAAATTAAATTTTAATATTTTTTGTTTTATATATTTACAATAATAAATATTTTTTGAAATCATGAAAATGGTTCAAATTATTTTGTTTTTGTTATTCTAAACAAGAAAATACATTGTCTCTTCTTAATGTAACATTTTTTTGTGTGTGTTACATTTTAAAATTTGTATTATTAGATTGAATACGTCTTATTCATGCCATTTTTTCTATTGATGATATCAATTATTTAGTAAATAATCTCACCTTATGTATTTTTTGCTCTGAGCTATGATTATTAACAACTAAAAATTTAAAATTTAAAATAATTATATTTTTAATGCATTGCAAATCATGAAAAATGCGTTATACAAAAATTAATATTTATTTTATTGGTTTTTTTCCTAAAAAATTAATTGACTCCATCAAATGTCACGTTGCCTTTCAAGTTCCAAAGAAGGAAATTTCTATTGTATCGTAAGCAATAACAATTAACAAGAGTCAACGTCAATCACTATGACTTATAAGACTCTTATTGAAGAAGGCAACGGAAGTCATGGACAGTTATATGTCGTAGTTTCAAGGGTAAAAACTCATTCTGAAGATATTGATATGAGATGTAAATGATAATCGAACAAATAAAACAACTAATATTGTGTAGAATAATTTTTTTCATAATCTACAATGGTTAGTCTTACAATTATATATGTCTATTTAAACAGTTTCCTTTAATTCATTCTTATAATATTGTTTTTATTCTTAATTTTGCTTTTGTATAGTTTAGTTTAAAAAATATATGTCATGTGTTTAACGCACGGGTGAAAAAACTAGTTATGAATTATGAGATAATGGGGTTCCATAAAATTGTCATATGGTGTGGGTGATCACATTAGACCGATTCTTTTTTCTCTCTTTTTTTTAAGTGCGGGGCTATTAATACTCACACTCCCAAAAATGCTTTATATACCCATTAAAATATAATGTTTTTACCAAATCATCATCATACAAAAAAATTGAATAACCTTTTTTTCTCTACTTCCTTTATGCACCATTTCTCATTATGGGTCGTCTCTCCTACCCTCTTTTCTCTCAAGTCTCATCCCCTGCCAAGCCATCTTCTTCCTTTTTACTTCCTCTCCTTCTCAGTGCGCCATATTTTATTTTTCTTTCTTCTTCCCTATGATATCTCCTCTTTCCTCTCCCATCTTGTTCTTTTCTCATCTTGACATTTCACTTCCATTCTAAAATTGAAAATTTTCTAGTGTCGTGTTTGGACATGGTTGTGGTGTTCGGCAAACACTAGTCGAACATCACAATAATGTTCCACCAACCACGAACGAACATGACGTCGATAAAAAATTTAATTTTGAAGTTCTTGCATAAAAATTAGTGTTTATAAATCTCTTTAACAATCACTTCATGTGCTTTAAGAAATTCAGGGGAAGGAGGATGCCATGGGTTGGAGCTTGGAGGGAGAAAAAACAAAATGGGTAGAAATAAATGGCCTATGGGAAGGGGGATGGGAAACATAAAGGGGGTGTGTATGAAGGAGGGTATAATAGGGAATGTAGGGTGTGTGAATTGAGTGATTGTATGGATTTAAATAGAGGAAAATGTGTTTGGAAAAGGGTGGTGTATAAAGCTTATTTGGGGCGTGAATAGCTACACGCTTCTATTTATTTAGGAGAAAATTGTGAGCTGGTCCCCTTCCCTAACTCTTTAATCACTAAAGTACCTTTTTTTTCAACCGCTAAAGTTCATTTTTCCTGAAGTTGCTCCAATAATGCCCAATCTCAAAGAACGTTGTAAATTTCTTCTTCTCATCCCTTCTTCTTCTTCTCCCTCGTCGTTGAATTATTCTGCCTGAAGACATAAAAAAAGTATGAAGTGGGAAGAAATTGAGGGAGTAGGGTGGTGAAGAAGAACGATGATTACTACATAACGATGTCTTCACCGCCGTAACTTCTCACGCTATTACTTATTCATGTCATGTTGTTGTTCTTATTCTTCTTTATTTGTGTTTGTGTTTGTGATTCAAAATAAATTTATTTTTGTGTTTGTGTTGCTATGAATGTAAATTGTTCGGATAAATGTCTAAATAGAAATTTATTCGTTATTGGACATCCTTTTGAATCTGAATACATCAATTTTGAATTACAATGCATCATTTGTGAATCATGATTCATCGATTTGGATTTGGGATGTAGGAAATATGCATTAAATTTGAATTATTTGTTGATTGTGTACTGGAAATAAGGTACATGAAGATCTGGTTTCATAAAATAGATGCATCACAGTGCATAAATTGTTTCAGTGCGATGCATAAATTGAATTAGGTAATTGTTGGTCCACAATTATGCTCAAATAGGCTAGAGGGGGGGGTGAATAGCCTATTATGTCATTTTAAAAACTTTTCTTTTGGATATATTTAAAACATAGATTTAGTGGCATCTGCAGTTTAGCTTATTGAGCATGTCTGCCGGTAGAGGCTAACGGTAGACTTGCTCTGGGCTGAAGTATCAACTCTGCCGGTAAACTGCTAGTTAAATCAAAAGCCAGTTATAAAAAGTTTAAGCAGCGGAAAATAGAGAGGCTATATATTTGTAGAAGTCTTAAGTGGTTGTACACGAATATATAATTAGAACAACAACACACTTAATACTTCTGTCAAATGCAGATTTAGGAGATCAATTAAAGATTAACTTTTCTAGAGATAAATCAGTTTGTAAAGCTCATAGATATATAAAGACTAAGGGATAAAGTATTTTTAAGAACATATGAATTTATTCAAAGATAAATTGCATATTACATCAGTCTAAATATTCTATGTACAGTTTCTGTCCTTGTCATCCTAAGCCTTAACCCTTACTTAATTATCCATTACTGAATTTTTAAGCAACGAGGGCAAAAGGAGATCAGAACGACAAATTGTTATGAGAAGAGAATTTTCAAGGTCGTTCAGATAAAAATATCTGAACGATTGAGTGCAGAGCACTCAGCCTTCCATGATGAATGATTATTGCACAATCAACAGCATTTGTATAAGAATACAAATCTGAAGATATGAATGCAATATCTACATGCAGTTCTTCATTTTCTTCAGACATTATCTAACATCAATCTTCAGATCTATCTACGATCTTGATTTCTGTCTTTTGAAGTTTCTGATCTATCTCTTTTCTTCTCCAAGCTTTTCTTCCTAGCAATCCACAAAGTGTGTCTTACTAAGATCTGGATGGATTCACTGCAATCTTCTGTAGAGATCTGAGATGCGTTGCTAAAGACGATCTCATTGTAGATCTCTTTGTTTCTTTGAAGCTCTTGAGTAAGTCCTTGTTTTTTACTTTGCTCTTAGTATTTGTTTGCTTGTTGCTCGTAGCTCGTCACTCTATCGTCTTGGGCAAGAGAAAGGATTTATATAGACTGAAGTCAATATGATCGTTGAGAGATGAAGAGTTTTATGTTTCTATATGTTTAGAGATATAATTGTTGAAGTCTATCGGATAAAGATTTTTGTCCAGGGGGCAAATATTTAGTCCTGTAGATCTTGAAACTTGTTGTCTATCAGACTGTGTTGATAAGTCTCTGAAAAGTAGGTCTGATGTGTGATGCACTGTCAGGTGGTCTGTTCAATAAAGTAGTTACTTTTGACTTTATCAGACCACGTGAGTGAGAGAAAGTCTTGTAGCTTTAACTATGTCAAGCTTTCTAAGGCTTGAACATATTTTTCTTGATTTGAACTACTTTAGGCTTTTCTCTGTAGCACGTGCAGAATTAGGTCTGCCGGTAGGATGTTCGGGCCAGTGGATCATGTCTTCTGTTTCAGGAGAATTGATGTCTGCTGGTAAAAACAGTCAACTTGTGGCCTGTCTTCCGGTGGTGAGTCTTCAAGATGTTCTGATCTTCTTATGACAAGTCTGCTGGTGACTAGTCTACTAAAGACTTTTGACATTACTGCAAGTCTGTCGGTGCTTAGTGCATATAAAGTGCTGGTCTGTTTGATCATCATGTAGGAAGGTAGGACTCGATCAGGTTACACCTAATCTAAGACCTATGTGATGTCACACGAGTTGCCACGCTAACCGATACGCAGACCTTTTAGCCACTCGTGATGACTCACTTGTAATGGGAACAAACAAATCAACATATATGGAATATGAAAGGTGATAAGTAAATTATCAAGAAGCATATTCCAACAGTAATTTAAGTTGATGTATCGCGGTGCATAAATATGGTGCAGCGCGATGCGAAATTTGATTAGATAATTTAAATTGATTAATTGTCGTGTAAAAATTGATGCAATGCGATGCACACTGAATAAATTATATGTAGCACGTCTTCGGTTCATTAAGGGTATCATAGTCTTTTTACCCCAAAAAATGACTTTTTTCGGTTAAAAAAAAATCGGTGGACCGTAACGATTACAAACTTTGAAAATGGACCGACCCGAATTTCCCCATATTTATTTCCTAACTTATTCACAAGTCCACAATCTTCGTATAATGGTATAAGAAGGCAAAATCTTGTATAAGATCGTCTTACGGATCCTTAATCCGTAATCTATAAGACGGAGCCCACAAAACAAGAAAAATGAGGTTGTTTGAGCGGGCAACCCATAAAAAAAGACTGCGGGTTACCAAGCAAGAAAATAAGTCAAAGTGAGAAAGGAAATTGAGCTGAAAAGCATGCAAAATTGGTTGAAACCAACGGGTCGACCCAACTCAGTTCAAAGACACACACGTCATCACTAGGGGAGGTGCCCACGTGGCGCGATGAGAAGTCGACAACAAATTAATGATGCCCCCTAAGTTGCAGATCGTGCTCCGATGCCCTCCATCTTTCAAAACTTGGCTACTGAAATCCTTAAGTGCTTAGACATTGCATTGTAGTCCTAAATCAACTTCATACATTGATAAACACATTTAAAGGTAAAAATGACACATTTAAATATTAAAAAAACACTTTCATACATAATAACTTACACATTGAAGGATTAAAAGTGACACATTTAAAGGTAAAAGTGACACATTTAGAAGCAAACATGACACATTATCATACATAATGACTTTTCTTTCCCCTTTTGAAAAATATTTTACCTTTGATCCCCGTTTCGTTACCCTAACAATTGAGATTCCCAAAGACTGAGGATTCATTCTGGGCTTGCAAAGAATACGATGGAGCTATGGAATGAGACAGATCTAAGCATTTCAAGATAAATATTATCAAATTGTCTTTTTTCAATTAAAAAAGAGTTTACCAGTTGAAAACTTTGTAACGTGTATTGACCTGGAAAATTTCCTCTTTTTTTTTTCTTACTTTGAGTGGTGCAATTGGTTTACATTTTAGCGAAAATATCACAATTGGTAAATCTCTTACTTTCATGTAAAAGCATCACCTTTTTAATACCTATATATAGCACAAAAAATATTCTCATAATAATGCAAATTGTAGCAAATATGTAGAAGCAAAGATATATCCTTAATTATTGCATTAAATAAATACATATTTAGACAAAACTACCCCTTAATTACTAGACCATTTTAATTGACTAATCAAGTTACTTTTCTAATTACCTTCTAACATTGTTTTTTTGGTTCAAATATCAATAAAAAACATAGTTATTTTATTTTTTATGTTTAACATTTTAATTCTCAACTAGCAAGGTATTTATTCTTTTTTTTTTCATAATAAATATGTTCAATCAATTTTTAATCACTCGCGTCTCATATTCATTATCATAAAAATATTATGATTAATACTTTTTCTAGCAAAATTTTAGAATATAATGGATATTTTATAATAACAAATTAAATATTCAAATTTAGTTTAAAAAAATATTATTCTAAAATATCAATTCAATAATATTATTATGGTAGGTATTAAACTGAATATTTGTTTCAATCAACTCAAAGATTAAAATTTTGTATCAATTATAAAGGTACGCAAAATATTTCAAAATTTACGATACTATTTCATACTACGATTTTACTATTCGATCAATTTTTTTACAATTGAATCCTTTAAATTTATTTTTATTTTTTTTCCATAACCAAATAACACATATTTACTCAAAGTTTCGAAGACATTTTAATTACAAAAAGTAAAAATAATAATAAAATAACTATGTCGTTCATTATTGTTGTTTGAACTAAAAAATAATGATAAAAAGTAAATAGGAAAGTAATTTGGTTAGTCAATTTAAAATGAGCAAGTACTTAAGGTGTAATTTTGTCCAAATATGTACTTATTTGATGCACTAATTAAAGATGTAGTGGATAAACAAAAATTATAGTAAAAATAACCTCTCCCTATATTTTTTTTGTATGTACCTAAGACTTCTACAAATGGTAATTTGAAAAAGGGCTAAATGCACCATTAGTCCCTGAAATTTGGCCAAACTAATCATCAGCCCCCAACTTCAAAAGTGATCATCATTAATCAAAGATCACATTTTTTATTCATCGCTAGTCCTTAGCCCTAACGTCATTTGTCTATTGTCGTTAAGTGAGCATGTGCTATTCACATGCACAAAACATGGGGTCATGGATAACATTATCAAAATAAGGGGGTCAATTGAAAATTTCAAAAACTCAGTTCATCTTCTCCGACTATTTCAAAAATCGTTAGTTTTTATGCTTACATATATTGTCACTGCTTGAATCCATAAGAATCATTAGCCTTTTGTGATGTCTTCAGAAACTCGCTGCAATACCAACCCCAATCAGTCATCTTTCTTCTTCAGCGAATCTTCATAATCACTCTCACCAAATCGCCGACCTCATCTTCTTCATCTCCGGGTTCTCTCCATCTGCTACTCGGGCATCCGAGATCTCTCTCGCTCTCTCATTTCGCCATCTTTATCTCAGTTCATCTCTGATTTCGGCCAATCACTCACGGTCTCTTATCGATTTCGCCCAACTCCTGTCACAAAACCATCATCTCCAACTCTCTTTCCCATCGTAGATTCTGCAACTGCGAGTCAAAGGCTCGAGTTTGCTACTTCCCATTTCAAATTTCAAGTTATCTCTTGTACTGCTCCGGTTGTCCCTCAGAATCGACGAATTTTTGGTTTTTCGTTTTCATGATTCTTGTGGATATTCAATTGATCAAAACGCCATCTTTCTGCTTATATTTTGTGAATTGTGAATTTTGTGGGTGACTGTAGTGATCGGGGTTTTTCTGTGAGCTAGGTATTTAAGGGAAGGGGAGTGGGTTGGTTTGAAAATCATGTCCCTAGCGGCTCCAATCGAGCCAACATTGTTGGATTCTTTATCGTTTGTAGGCTCTTCGTCGGAGCGACCTGTTGTGGAGAATCTCTAGTTTGGTCATCTTAGAGGTTCAGTGGCGTATTGATTTGGGGATTTTTTTTTCGTCTTCTTCCATCACAAAGATCAATCAGTTTGTTTTGCTGGTGAACTGGGTATTAAATTTGGGGATTTTTAGCGTATTGAAAATCACCGATTTGGTCATCTCAATTTTGAAATGTGAAACAATGAACTGAGTATTAAATTTTTCACACGGCCCCCTTATTTTTATGATGTTATACATGGCTCCCTATTTTGACGATGATAACAAACTGACCCCTTAACGGTAATACACTAACGACGTTAGGGCTAGGAACTAACGGTGACAAAAAGGATGATGTTTGGTCAATGGTGATCACTTTTGAAGTCGGGGGGGATTGATGATGAATTTGGTCAGAGTTCAGGGACTAATGGTGCATTTAGCCCTTGAAGTGTTATTTGGAGTAATGTTATGGGTGCCTAAAGACTACCGGATTTTTTGCATTAAATGAAGTGTTACTTGATGTGGCAACTAATGTGATGGCAAAAACAAAATAAAAAATCAAAATTAATGCATCACATCAAGTGTCACTTCATTTGATTTAAAAAATTTGGTACTCTTTAGGTAGCCATAACATTCCTCAAATATTTGACTTTCAAATAAACACTACTGTATTCAAGCAAAACTGAAAAAAAATATTGTAGTTACAAAAAGTACTACAAGCATCATAATTCTCGGTGACGGTGGTATGCCACGATGTTTGTGATGTTATCTTAGGTAGGGGTGTAACGGTTCGATCTGGTTCGGTTTGAAGTCAAAACCACAAATCGAACCGACTTCTAACGGTCCCATTTTTCCAAACTGAATCGAATCGCATGATGTGTGGAACCGAACCAAATCGAATCGGATGGTTTGGTTTGGTGACTTAAATAGAAAAAAAATAAAAAAAATGTTAGGCTAATTAACAACTTAACATCAAACATTAAAAATAAGATTTTCAAACCAAATGAACTAAGATTAAACAAACATGTTTCTCACAATTCTTTTGCAAATTACAAAACTCAAATTAATACTAATTAGCAATAAAAAAGATTAGCATTTCAGTATTCCACACATAATTTTCTTGAAATCACCGTCGGCAACTCGACGTCCAAGCAAGCACCGAGAAATATTATTAAAAACCTGCAAAACAGAAGAAAAAAATTTGAAATCATTTAATGGAAAAGTTTATGTCATATACAAGGATATATCCAACTATAATGCTGCTAAGAATCGATTCAGATTGGTTTCATCACTAGGCACCAGATATTGGGTAATTTTCAATTAAACTACAAATTATTCATATTATGATTAAGATTCTAATTCCATTGACATGCAGTCTGATACGCTAATCAATTATTCATAAATGTTACTTCTGATGCTCACATCCTATTTCCAAATTCCTTGCTCAATACTCTTAAATCTGTAACTAGAGCATAACTAGTATCAGCCAACTAGTAAAGTCTTGTAAAAAATATGTTGTAATTTTCATAAAAATGAGTTGTAAAAACAAAAAAATATGTTGTAATTTTCATAAAACCAAAACAACGGATAATGAAAACTCATGATTACATGACAAAGGAGATATCCTTAAAACAAAACAAGGGAATACACACATGAGATATTGAAACAAATTTAAATCAAGGGAGATGAAAAAACAATCGCATATTTAGGGTCTTACGTAATAACTGAAACAAAAAAAAGAGTAGAAAAGAATTAAATTAAGCAATTAACTAAAATTAAAACAACAAAAATACTTTTAGAATATGTAAAACTCTTGATTCCATGTCTGCTATATCATCCATAGTTTCCTCTGTTTCGATATGAAGAGATGGAGCCCGTAACCAATCTTGAGAACAAATCAAAGCCTCCGCCACCTTGGGACTTAATGAGCTACTAAACTGATCAAGTACCCGTCCGCAATGCAGATTCTGAAGCAATGGTACTCACATGAATGGCCAACACATCTCCACTACTAGAAAATTGTTTTTACGTGATGGCCGAAAGCAATCGCCAATACTAAAAAACCATCGCCTTAGACTATATGCGATGGTCAAAACAATCACCAGTTTCATCGCATAAAGCCTTGTCGCTGAAACTTTAAGTGATGGTAAAAGTTGTTGCATTATCTCATAGATTTTAGGTGATGGCATAAACAATCACCTAACATGAAAAATAATATTTATTTTTTTAATTCATAAAAATACAAAGCCATCACATAATCTATGAAAAGATGATTGTTAAACCATCGCCTTAGTACTAAATAAGTGATTACTAAAGCAATCGTCTTCACAATAGACGATGGCTTATTCAATCACTTTAGAGGACGTTAGGCGATTGGTATTTCTATCACGTTATCTTGGAATACACAATTGTTTTAACCAACTCTCTAGTGAGCCATAAGTGATTGCTTTGACCATCACATTATTTAGAAATACGCGATTACTTTAACCATCGTTTTATCTGAGGTTACACGATTGTATTGATCATCGCTTTATCTTCGTATGCGCGATTGCTTTTATAATCGCTTTATTGTGGCATACGTGATTGTTTTTCCCATTGCTTTATCTCTGAATATGTGATTGCTTTGGTCATTGCTTTATATTAAAGTACGCGATTGTATTAACCATCACTTTATTGCTATATGTGGCATCACATCATTCCTTATACGTGATTGTTATTGTCATCGCATTAGCTCCTATTAAGTGATGGCTTCTGCAATCTAATACCCTATAAAATGTGATAGCATTCACCATCACTTTACACAATTGATTTTTCCCTACCTAGCTCGATATCAATCATTTTCATAAATTTGTACCACATTTATATACCAAAAACAAACAAAATATTTCAAATCAAGTGACTCATAATATTTCATATTAAAGAATTATGTCATATAACCTCATCTAGCAAAATATGTTATTCAATAAGTCAACATCAAAGTACTCGTAACTACCCTTAATAATCTAAAAAAAAAGTTTGCTCAAAATCCAACTTTACACATCAAGTAGTACATGATTTAATCAAGAGAAACTCAGAAAAATCAATCATCATTAGACTTTGATTCATCATCGTTTTCACCATTATCTTCAGTGTCAAAATCATCACAACCACAAGAAGACGAAGGACCATCTGGACCATCCGGAACACTTGAAGCAGCATCAGCTGAAGCACCATCATTTGTAGGAGGCATAGGAGGGGGACGAACAGTGAAATGAGGAGGAGCTGGTATGCCGAACTTCTCAGAAATGCCTTGCATATATCGAGACATCTCTATAATATAACTACCTTGCTTAGAAATATTACTACACTGCTCTGAAATATAACTACTCTGACTATTCACAATTTTGTACAATTTCGCTTTGTCTTTCTCCAACCTCTCAAGTTTCTTCGAATTCTCCTGAGATGCAATGTGTGTGTCATAGTCTTTTGAGACACCTGTTTTACTCCACCTTTCGCCAGGTTGTCCAATGAGCCTACCCCTCGTCACACCCCCAACACATTCCTGCCAAATCTCTAAACCAGGATCCTCAATTCCAGTCACGCTTTCATCAGGGGCTAATCCATGTTTTTCGCGTAATTTATTTGCATATTCATCATAACAAAATAAAACACATGTAATTAATATATGTGTATGCTCAAGAGAAACAAAAACATGGCATGACATCAACATAAACAATAAACAACATGAACAACACGAAAAGCAACATAAACAATAGGCTAAATATAAACACAAATCTCAACCTCAACATGAAAAGCAACATAAACACATTTAAACTGTCTCTAATGTTCCTTATCATGAATTATATATTATCGACATTATGTTCCCTTTGTTTTAAGTCACTTATAGAAGAGAGATAGATTAATGAAAAAAGAAGTACTAAAATTGTGAGTTATATCATCTCCATATCCTGCTCATGAGGATTGTACTTTGGTATGAATGCATTGCTCACCGACAAGCTTGACCAGACTTCAACTCGGTTTGACTCATGATAAATTTTAACCTCAGAACATATACTAAACATAGGCAAAAAAAACTAAGAAGCGAATAAGCCAGCAATATCTGAACTAAAGAGCTAAGCCTCACTTAACAAAACACACAATCTAAATTCACAAATAACTATTTCAACATGAATCATAATAAATAAACAAATCATTCTGAATCCGGGTACTTACTGCAAGGTTTGCTGATTCTTCATTAGGAAAATATCGGCTACCATCTTTTCCTTGAACCAAATGAGTGAAGCTAAATGTCTCAAATTGTGTAGGCGCACGACCCAACTTATTAAACTATACATAAAAATGATAGAACGTGACAAGATTTAATTGATAATCAAGAAAGCAACAAAATTATATATTGCTTCATCATAATAGCAAAAACTTACGAAACTCAAACAGATACCAAATTGATGAAGTCAAACTATACCAGTTCAATTTGACGTTCTTCGTGTGTGATGTTTCTAGAAGTGTGGGCAATTCCTTTTGTAGATGCTCTATTTTTTTTACGTAACGCACTTGCTTTAAGAAACTTTTCGCTCATCCAATAATCGCACAATTTCTCCAATACTTCAAGGCTTGTCCAACCAGGCTTGTGATTCCAAGCAACTCTAACTGATCCATATTTTTTTCATTGCTTCTATCTTCCAACTGTGCAAGTAGTTCGCAAAATTTCGTCTTAATATCTTCTCCCAAACATGTCGACCCCTAGCCTCTTTTTCGCGTGAAACAAAGCAAAAGTATTTCTGAGCAAAAAAGTAAAGTATGAATATAAAGTACGGCGTAAATTATAAAAGAAAAATGTATATAGTAATTTAAACTACTTTTGGTCTCATCTTACTAAGTATTCCCCCCACATCAGATCCACTTGTTCCTTCTTAACTTCTCTCCAGGTTGTTATCACTTTTGTGTAATGTTGTTTGATTATTGGACCTATCTTCGTACGTGCTTGGATAGGAATCAAACTATAATAATTAAATACAAGTAAAAAATTATAAGTGACAATTTTAAACACATTACAAGCTAAAATAGATATATAATTGAAAAGTATAAGTTAATTATTTTTTTAAAGACTTACGTGTTTGCTAAAACCCTAACTTTAACTTTTTTTTACCAGCTGCGGGTGCCTTCACACCGGTAGTGGAACCACGGATTTTCTTACGTTGTTAACCATGAGTAATCTCCCCAGCATGACTAGTACCAACACTTGTACTCCCACAATTAGCATGCTCAGACAAGTGAGGTCCACGTGAGTTATCAGGCCCACATGAGTTATCATGCCCCTGTGAGTTATCAACTGGATGCACTTCCCAATTAGCTTAAAGATTTGCAATTGAAGTTGACCGTCTCTTCCTAATAAGGGAAAGAGCTTCACCTATTGGGTTTCCTTATAAAGGAGTAAAAATTAGATTAATTAGTATGCATTTGGAGAAAAATAAAATTACAGTGCCCAAAAGCGTACTCATACTCCCACTATAAATAGGCTTAGGACGGTCAGGCTGTGAGCTACCATCCATGTTTTCTTCCATATTAGAACATAATGATGACCGCCTCTTCTTAGGAATTGTAGGACCTTCACTTCTAGTCGTTCCTAACAAAGGAGTAGAATTGAGATTAATATACATTAAGAGAAAAAACATTTCATAAAAAGAAATCATACTTGGACTCTTAATCTACCATGTATAGGTTCAAGAAAGGATAGGTCGTCTGCAATTAACTATTGGAGGCTGCAAGCTCTTATCAACGTTTTTTTATTGATTAGTATTCAATGATGATGAATTTGTTTTCATTGATGAGGTTTTTTCTTGTCACGTGTGCGAATTCCACAACTTGTCATTCCTCTTCTTGTCATTCCTAAAAGAGGAGCAAATCAAGATCATTATCAGTTAACTAAATGGACATTAAATAAAAAAAGCCATAAATACAACTAAAAGTATTACTAGACTATTATATTATATTAAAAATATAAAAACAGTAAAAGACATTCAACAATTATTTATTATCAAATAGTAGAGAAATAAACTTGAAACTATTTATCAATTTTATAAAAGAAGTAAATTCTAATTACAACAATCATTGGCATTTTAGTCATCTTCTTCCTATTCTTCCTCATCATTGTCGTTATCAAGTATATCCATATCTTCATCTTCGTCTATATCGTCTTCACTGATGTCATCCTCATCTTCTCCTTCAACTTCTTGTCATGTTGAGGAGTATCATGAAGTTCATGAGTCTCGCCGTCATCGTCGAGATTAATAAGGTTTATCACATGGGCCTCTTCCTCTTGGTAAGTATTTCCTCCACATCCTCAACTTCAACAACATCATAAGTGTTTCTAGCTTTGGTTGTAATGATTGTTGCCCAAGCTTGACTTTTTCTTGCCACAGGATTTGCATAAAATACCTGTAAAACTTGAGATGCAATCACAAAAGGCTCATATGATTTGAGTCTTGATTTTGTATTGACTTTTGTAAACCCATACTTGTCTACTTCAACCCCTTTGTTTTGGTCAAACCATTCACACGTGAACAAGAAAATAATATTCCGTTGTGAACAAGAAAATAATATTCCATTCGCCATAATACTCTAGCTTAATGACTTCCAATAAATGCCCATAATAGTCCCGCTCATTATCTCCATAATTAATTCCTTTGACTACCACCCCGCTATTTTGAGTTGCTTTTCTAGGTTCTAGTTTCTTTGCATGGAACCTGAAGCCATTCACAATGAACCCATCATAATTTAACACGTTTCTATAAGGACCATATGCCAATTGCTTGAGACGAGCATCAATCTTATCATCTTTGTCAACCTGCTCCTTAAACCATGTCGGAAAGGTCAGCTTATGTTCATGTTCCAATTGCTCAACTGACAAAGAAAGTACTCGAAACCTAGAACAATTCACTTCCCACTACTTCAAGATATCAAAATTTTCACTGGGTACTTTTTTTTATATTCACTTCAACTAAATACATCTTCAATTCAGACTTAGAACCCCCTACGTCAACTTCGTCATTCCAAAATTATTTTTCAAATGAAAAATGTTCTTCCTCAATTATTCCTTCACCTTGGTTGACTTCATTGTCAATTGAGCTCTCACCAACTTTACTCGAGTCAAAACTATAATTAATTGAATCGTAATAAACATATAAACAACTCAATGTATCCTTGAGTTTTTTTCTTCAACTTACTCACCACTTCTTTGGGGTAAATTTTTCCATAACAATAAATTACATAGTTAAATTTGTAGCAATGATCCAACACTACGACAACCAATAGCATCATGTTTATTTTATCAAGGTCTCCCCAATACTTATCAAATTTATCATCCATCTTCAAAGCCATGTTTTTCAACGTGTTATCGTGACTGTTCGACCAACTTCTAATGAGTTCATGAATCTTAATCACATCATGAAAATAAGAATTAGATGTAACATAAAGAGACCCCAACAACCTATTTGTAACTTCATAGAAGAATTTCAAGAACTTGTAAAAAATCCTGACATTTCTCCAGTCGTACTCCTCGTGAACCTTATCTTTAAGCTCAAGATGAAAATTAGGATCCATATCCTCAAACCATTCAAATGACTTTTGAAATTTAAGTGGAGTCTCCAACATAAGGTAAGTGTAGTTCCACTTAGTTGGGACATCTAGAACCAAATTGTTTTTGTAAGTGTTTTCATCTAATCCACAACAAATCTTAAATTGTTCGACTCTTTGTGGAGAACCTCTAATGTACCTCACAACTAAACGGATCCTTTTAATTGAACTTGCCTCCTCTTTCATTCCATCTCTCACAATTAAATTCAAAATATGTGCACAACACCTCATGTGAAAAAACTCACCATCTAAAACAAAAACATTTTTTATGGAAAGTTTTTTCTTCATGTGAGCAATCGTAGTATCATTAGAAGATGCATTATCAACCGTCATTGTGAAGACTTTATTTATTCCCCACTCAAGCATACATGACTCAATGACATTTCCAATCGCTACAGCCTTATGACTAGAAATGGTGGAAAATTTCAAAATCCTTTTCTGCAATTTCCAATTGTGATCAATAAAGTGTGTCATGAGAACCATATAACTCAAATTTTGTTTAGATGTCATGAGGCAAACTCTATGAACATGAAAGGCCAAAGTAGATTTCAATTGGATTTTCAAATCACCATTCAATCTCAAGCAATCTTTAGCTATTGTAATACGAGATACTAATTGCAATGTATGCATACCAACATTACATAATTTTTTGAAACCTTGACGCTCAATGAAACTAAAGGGTAGCTCATCAACTACAATCATTTCAACAACAACCTTTTGACACTCAACTGGGTCAAACGTCCAATAAATTAATTTATTATCCCCTTCCTCAGTCTTGAATGATTCTAATGTTTTTTTTGTTTCTTATCATTCTTATTACCAGGGTATAACACACATCTCTCCAAGTGAACCAATAGTGTAGAAGTGGTTGTGGCATTCCCATACACTCAATGACAATAATTGCAAACAGAATGATGATGTTTTTTTTATCATTTGCTCCCATAAAAAAATTGTTCAAAGTGTTGCCAAATTTCAGGTTTATACATTTTTTATTTTACTAGAAAAGTTGTCTCTATAGTAGGCTCTGAGGTGTAGTTGAAGTTGAATCGGTGATATTATGAGCTTGAGTGCCACTTGAACCTCCAACCAAATCAACAACATTTTTATCTTTTTGAAATTCTTGTGTAGCCTGAAAAAAGTACAAAATTAAAGAAACTGCATCTAAGATTCTAAATAAAGTAACGAAAATGCATCTAAGATTCTAAAATCACCAACTTGGACTGATTCTTCAGTAACAAAAATTAAACTACCGCATTTAAGATTCTAAATTCTAAAAAGCATAACAATTAAATAAATTTCAAAAAAGTCACAAAAATTAAATTAAAAAAAAGAGGTATGATATTACGAGCTAGTGCTTGTGATATTATTACAAACTCTAGTGTTACTGCCGTTGGATCAAATCTTCTAAGATCTATAAGCTATTAGATTAAATATGCTCTTTCTTAAATAATGACATGAACATTTCAAATCAACACCAACTTAATCATCTAACTGCTCTAACGCTAAAGCTCGTAATATCACAAGCTCTAGCTCATAATATCATTTGCCTTAAAAAATTAGAACTTCTTAACCCAGCAAAGATTGATTCATTAGCCATGATGAGGAGGGATCGGAGGACTGAGGAGCTAGATTTATGTGTGAAGTCATTGAAAGAAGACTCGGCGACATGGAAAGTGGTTGATGTCACGGAGATGGTGTCCGGGCTGATTGAGGACTTTCTGTATGAATGTTGTTTGGGAGAAGCAAATATGATAGTACACAAAATTTGAAAACGATAATTATAAATAAGCCTGTCAGGCAATTGGGTAGGTTTTGGGTTGGATCAATGTGGGTAACACTCTTAAATCATTTTTAGGGTTAAAACCCAATAGTTAGTATCTAAAAATTATTTTTCAAATGTTTAGATGAAATAATAACATATTTTCTTGTAATGGGCTTAAAAACATAAAATTATTTCAATAGACATGTCTTCCTCCATTCAGGGTCAAAAATTATTTTCAATTATACGGCAAGTTGATATATATTTTGAGATAAAAGTAATTTTAAAACTTATTAAAACATATACTTCCTCAATTTTCAAAAAATAATTCTCTTTGACATGTCAGAAAATTGAAATATGTCTATTTTTTTAATGTTTTTTTTTTTTTTATAGTCATTTAAAATTATTTTACATAAATTGACTTGTTCTAATCACAAAAACCAACTTTCTGGGACCTTCATTATTCATATACCAAAATCAAGAATGATGGGGCAAATGGCAATTAGCATGCACCGCACCTGCTTCAATTCCTCAAAGCATGCATATTACATATATATACTCATTTTATGGCTCTTTTTATATTAAGTTGTATTACTAAATATAAACATTATTTGGCAGAATTGCAAGAGACATGCAAGTAATTAACTATTTTCATTTAAGCAAAAACTAGAAATTTTTCAACTCTCTTTGATGCATGAACAACGTCATCAACCAACAGTTTAAGAGGGTGAAAACTAGGGTAATTCCCCAAAACAAACACAAATTAGTATAGACTTCACCGTGCTTCAAGAAGAAACATTTTAGGCATTATAGAGTACCCCTAATTACCTACTTAATCAGTCAACACAAAAACAAAACAAAGTTTCATCAGATCAAAGGGCAACTGATTCACATTTTCAACTATATCTTATGGACAGTAGACTGTTTCTTGTACATTACCTTTAAAATCAACTGGTTTTTTTAACTCGTACGTTAAACGTACGTCAACTAAATCATACATAAACAAAATAAGGAGGACCAATTTATTAACAATTGCACATAAATATATCAGTAATTATTATAGATTCTAAAAAATTTCCTCATACACAGCATTTGTTGTCTTATTAGTTAGTTTTTTATCTTCACCGCATATCAATATCTTTAAACCAAAATAATTTATTACTCTAGAAACTACGACATATAACTATCAATGGCTAAATACTGGTTTTTTTAAAAAGAAACCTACGTACAATTATTGACTTTAGCACTTGTTAATTGTCATTGCATATTACATCAGCAATGGAAATTGTCTTTTCTGAAACTTGAAAGACAGTCCTACATCCAGGGCTGACCCTGTAAAATATGGGGCCCAATGCCGATTAAATCGAACGGGTCATTCGTTTGTAACATTTTTTTTCTACTTTTTAAAAAATTAAAGAAACAAATATAGAATATAAAAAAAACATTTCATTTCAAAGTCATTGGAATAACACACGAAAAAATATTCAAGTTTCATTATCACTCAAAAAACAAAAAAACAAATTTCTTAGTTATCAAGTACATTTTCTCTATTTTAGTATATAGTATACATTGTTGTTTTATAATTAGACTTGCACAAATAAAAAAATATTATACTTTTTAAAAATCTATTATTTGGATCTAAGTTGCTAAAAATACAAGTTTTGAGTCTTAATTTACAAATATAAAGGTTTTAATTATTATAATTTTGTCAAAAATTAACTTAACACAATTACACCTACCTATAGTTACTCTTCTTAAATATCAATTTTAAAATTTTAAATAGAATATTTTTAAAAATTGTGTATTTTTATATACATAGCATACCTATGATACACATAGCTTTTCCCAATATATATCATAAAATTAAAATTTCGATACACGATACATATCTATGATTTATCAACTATACGATAAATCATAGAATCCAAATTTCCAAATTCCAAAATGGCAAAATTACTAGGTTAAATGTGAGAAAAAAAAAAGAATAAATAGTTCACATAACATACTTTAATAATTAAAGTAATTAAGAAAAATTGAAGAAAAAAGTGATTCCCGTTGGATAGGTGGTTTATGGCTTATTATTATTATTTTTTAATAATATGAAGGGTAATTTTCAAATTTGGGGTCCAAAAAATTGGGTATTTTTTGGGGGACCAAGGGCATGGTCTCACATGTCTTGCAGCTGAGCCGACCCTGCTTACATCAGATAAAGTTAACGACAATCTTGAGATAAAAACATTTTCTCCAACATTAATTGCTTCGTTTCAAAAATTTTGTTTCAACTTTCAAGTTTCAACAATGTGATCTCTAATATTTATAATGATTAGTTTTGTTCCATTACACAACTCCGCAACATGGTTAATGTTTCTTAATAGCATTACTGGAACACTAATTTTAAGTGTCAATTCATGGCTTGACAACCCCGAAAACTTTATACTATTCAAAAACTTTGTATAATGAATGTTTTCGAATAAACTTGAATTTTTTCCGTCTTGCAAATAGAATCCGAACTCAAATAATTTCTTCCTTTTGAATGATTACTTTTATTAAATTATATGTGTATTTTTTGAATAAAGAAATTTCTGAGAAGAAAATAAGCTAAAATCAAAATAAAGAAATTATTTTTACCGTTAACTATTATTTTTGTTTTGTAAAGTATTTTGAATTTAATAACTTCTATTATATTTTTTTTCTTTTATTGATTTCATAACTATTATTTTTGTTTTATTTTTAAGAATTAGTTTTACGGAAAAAATTTGCTCCGTAATTTTTTTTATTATTTTGCTAACCTCAGTTTAAATTGTTTTGTTTTATTGACTCTGTAACTATTATTTTTGTTCCATCAAATATTTTTATTTTACTAAAGTATTTTTGTTTTACATAACTATTTTTAAGAATTTGTTTTAAACTTTTGTTCTGTAAATAATTTTTATAATTTTTCTAACCACAGTTTAAATTATTTTTGTTTTATTGACTCCGTAACTATTATTTTTGTTCCATCAAATATTTCTATTTAACTAATGTATTTTTGTTTTACATAGCTATTTTTAAGAATTTGTTTTTAAACTTTTGTTCAACATAAATTATTTTTCGTTAAAATTAAACTTTTTTTAACACGTAACCTCGGTTTAAATTGTTTTTCTTTTTTATTGACTTTGTAACTATTATTTGTGTTCTATCAAATATTTTTATTGTACTTTTAACGTATTTTTTTTAGTTTTTACATATAAAATATTTTTATTATTTTTTTTAAAATTGACTTTTGTTCGGTAAATTATTTTATTTTACTAACCTCTGTGAAATCATTAAATTAATTTTGTTTTGTTGATTTGTTTTAAACTTTTGTTCCATACTTTTATTTTTTTTTATACTTTGTAACTGCTTGTTTTTGTTTTACATATATATTTTTATGATTTTTTAACTTTTGTTCGGTAAATATTTTATTTTATAACCTATTTTTTTTGTTTTGTTGATTTTTTTATTTTTATAGTTGCTTGTTCCATAAATTATTTTTATTTTTCTAACCTCTTATAGTTTTGTTTTCTTGACTCCAGAATTATTATTTTTTATTTTAGTTACTATTTTTAATGTTTAAAGAGAGAATAATATTTAAACATAATTAAAAGAGAGGAGATGGTGGTGGTGAGAGAGAAAATAAGGAGTAGACGGGAGAGAGAGAGAAAGAGAAATACAACCGGAGAAGATAAATGAGAAAAATAGTAAAATGGTAACTCAAAAGTCAAAAATTCAAAAGTGATATTTTGGAGGAAGAAATCTACTCTTATCATTATATATATATATATATATATATATATATATATATATATATATATATATATATATATATATATATATATATATATATATATATATATATGTCCCACTCCCACGCACCTAGCAAATAAATTAAAGGCCAACTGATTCACATTTTCGAACATGAATTTCTTTTTTTTCTTTTCAAACTAACACGAATGAAGAATTCCTCGGTGCATATGGCTCACGCGTGATCAAAGTTGTGTGAATGGTTATGCTACATGAATTACCCCATAACCGAAATTGCCTAAAAATAGAAAGACAGAATCCATTAGAAGTGATAACATACTGATGTGGCAAAATCACAGCTTGGGCCGTCTGTGAGTTGGGTAGGATATCTGGGCTTGAGTCACCTTCCTTAAGCTTGTTTAAGATCACAAGAAACCTGAGTGGAAGTGCAAGGCAGGGCCTCGCGAAACCCCTCCGGAGTGAGAGTAAGTGTCGAGTGTGAATGTTAAGAAGCAAATTGACAGAGTGTCGAGGCTCAAGAAAGTGTGCGTACCTTGTTAATGACCTATGGAGAGGTATTTATAGGCCCCCAATGTGGTTGAATCCGTCTAGGATTCAGTTTCCATAGTTACCTAATCAATCAAGGAGAGAATCCCTTGATTTTAGGCATGATAGGCGGCGTAGATGTAAGGAGCAGATAAGGTAAGTGCCAAATACGGAAACCTGACTTGTCTTGGAGAGCAAGCTCGGTGCTTCTGCTTGATATGTACCGGCGGCGGGGGCTCGGCTCAATGTTGCTTTCGAACTTGATGTAGATCCAAGGGACGGCCACTAGTCGGACAGGCAGGGCCAATGCTCGACCAGGTTCGGACGAGATGAATCAGGTTCCTTTGCTAGGTATGAGTGTGATGTTCGGATATGGCCCCTGGTCGGACAGGCAAGGCCTATGCCCGACCAGGTTTGGACGGGAGTTACACTGCTCGATGCTTCAATTACTTTGTTTGCTAGGGCTGTAGGTCCCATATTCATTATGCCTGTGACCGGCACGTGATGATAGCTCATGCCTTGCTCGTGATCGAGTTTGGACCGGACATATCACATACCATTTTCAAATTGGAATGCTAAAAATATAAAACGAGAGACGAAAAGAACTTTACTGAAGTTATTTTTGTCTCTTCTTTCAAACTAAATTTTGGGTGCAGCGAACAGTGATAGCAGTTCCCTTAGTTGTGTTGGACAACTAGTATTTTTTTAAATGAAGTAAATTGGGCTTTGGGGTTCTAATTTATTTATGAGTCATTTATGTAATGACTATGATAATTGTGTAATTATGCTCTTCTCTGTAAATATATAAGAATATTATCTTTATTTGATCAATTTGGGTTTTGGATGAATAAGTTATAGAAGCTTAAAGTATGACATTGGAAGTGGGTTATCCCACATTGAAAAAATATGAAATGCTTGAATAGTTTATATACAAATGCTCTCTTATATTATGTAAGTTTGTATAGAAAGAACTATCCTTGCAAATCAAAATCCAATTTTCCTTGGCTCACAGAGATGGGCCAGTGTACGACATATACACTCGATCATGCAGTTATCCGCACCCCTAGATCTTTGACTACTATGATACCATTAATTAGGAAAAAGTCGAATAGCAAAGAGATTGATAAATTATGTGATCAATGAGACTTGATTGAATAAGAAATTAATATCAAGTAAAAGATTCGATACAAGTTACCTCTACCTGCTAGATTATGAACGATTAGTTCATCATTGACGACGAACTAATCAGATGGATGAAAGAATACATGAACAATCTCTAAAACTATGATTACAAACTGATAAAAATTGTATCATAATGCTAATTTTCGGACTAAAGTCGGACCTGGAGCTTAGGGATACATGGTTTTTATTTTTACTAAAAGTTACAGGTTAGGAAATATAATTGACTGAAATTCTCGTCGTTGAAAGTCGGCATGCCTTACGGTCGCAAGGTGCTGGAGGCATGTGGCCGCAAGGGTCTTGATTCCTCTAGGGCTGCCTTTCTATGGACCTTGCGGGGGCAAGGTTTTCTTGCAATGCGGCCACAAGGTCCTCTGTACTTTTGATCCTTCTTCTTTTCAGTCTTTGCATAGTACAACACATTAAAGCACAAACTTAAAATATCTTATGTGCTTTAATGTGTTGTACTATGCGTTGGAAGAGTTGTACCAAAGAAGGAAACTGTTGACGGAAACAACAATTTTGGGTGACCCCTAATACAACACAGACCTCCGCTCAGCGCAAAAAAGGACAGAGAGTTCATAACGGAGGAAATTAATACTAAGAAGGATTTAAGTGAGAAATCTCAGAGTGTTGTTAAGCTGCCAAAATCTTTCTTAAACACATACACTCACCGGCCAAATATAAACCTAGTTAACTGATTAGGTTCTCGCCCTATTGACGAGCTCCAAAAAGCCAAAGCAAGCAGTTGCGTTGCCCGATTTCAAATGCGACATCAAGCTAAAGCAAGCAGTTGCAATGTCCGATTTCATACTTGACATCAAGACATTTCAGACAAATACAAGCAGTTGTGTCACCTGGATTCCGAGATAAAAAACAACTAAAATAAGTAGTTACGCTGCCCAAATTTCAACAAAAAGACTCTTTCTCTTAGAAGGATAGATCGAGCACATCTAAAGGCCTACCTAAGCGAAGTTGGTCTGGGCTCTAAACCATCATGCTTCAAGAGGTAGGTATCTAAAGTTATTATTATTTTTATTTAGAACAATATTATTAGAGTAGGTAATATATCATAAAATAAGTCATTATGCTGGTAAATTTTTGCGATAAATAACTATAAAATAAAGTCGTTATTATAGCCTAAATTTCATATGCTTTATTTGCAACTCTGAAATGTGGCTCCTACAAGTTTTCCTTTATTTTTCCTATCATATATATATATATATATATATATATATATATATATATATATATATATATATATATATATATATATATGTTTTATTTAAATTAAATTTATAAAAAGAATATGTTTAGCCAAAAACCTATTTTGAGACCGAAATGGCGAGTTGGGTGCCTAACCCCTTCCCAACTTGTAAATTAGCCTTCGAATCCTTACATTATGGTATATTTGGTTTTTCTCTGTTTGACCCTAAAATAGAGGTGGCGACTCTGTTCAATATTTTGAGTCCACAATGAGACCAAACGTATTCCACACGCTCAAAGTTTTGAAACTCGCACGGTTCCTCAGGTAGCGCAGACAGATTCGGAACGGTGCATTCACAGAGGCGAAAAAAGATGGAAAAAAGAAATAGCACGATGGAACACATCGAGCTCACGACAATTCGAACAAGGGAAACCGAGGATCAACGTGTAGAGAGGAAGATAACTAAGGAAGGAACAAATTTGATGACATCAACTAGACTCCCCTTAATACCACTCGCGAGCACATCATGAATGTGTTTCTCGATCAGGATAAGATAGAGAGACCATGGCCACTAAAAGACACTCGGTTTCCTCGAAACCCCAATAAACGTTGCGCTTTCAATAAAGACATCGGTCACATGACCGAGGAATGTATCAACCTAAAAAAGGTTATCCAGAAGTTGATAGACCGATGGGAGCTCAAAAGGTTCGAACAAAGGAACAACAATCAAGGGGGAAGGCAAAGAGAACCAGAGTGGAATCAGAATCTGGGACCAAGGAACGTGATCGATACCATTCGAGAAACATCACCAAATGGCACCCGATTGAAACATATGATTTACAATTTGAAACATGTGGTTAACATCATACCACAACTAGATGAAGAAGGGGGAACCGCCTTTTGGCCAAGCGAGCTAACAACCAGTGAAACTGCTCGACAGCAACCACTAACACTGCGAGTAACAATCCATAATAGCGAGGTAAAACGAGTCCTTGTAGACGCGAGAGCTGGAAGAGATATCTTATACTACGCTTGCTTCAAGGAAATGTGGTTAGGGGACGCCCACCTCAAGCGTAGTAGTATACAACTGGAGGGATTCATTGGACACAAGGTCGCAGTAAAAGGAACGGTCACTCTGACGGTAATCTTGGGGGAAAATAATAGGACTCCTCGAACCAAGGAAGTTGACTTCCTAGTACTTAACCTACCTTCTCCCTATAACGGCGTCCTAGGATCCCCATCTCAAAAAAAAATTCAGATGGTCACATCTATGGCTCATCAAAGAATAAAATTCCCCACCAAAAATGGAACAGAATGGTCTTGAACGATCCAACAAATACCTTGGAATACCTTTACCTGGAAAAGAAATGCAAAAAGAAAGTAACAATAACCCTACCAAAATGTGGTCGAATTGAGCAGATCGACCAAAAAAATTAGGGAAACAGAAAAGGAAATTCCCCACAAACTCCTCGAGCCAACCCAAGCATATCAGCTAGTGAGAGTTGGGAACGCTAGCTCACCTAAAGCAGGAGCAACGAGCACCAGCAAGCTCGACATGCCCACACCAATGGACACCGAGCATGCACTCGTAAACTCCAACATAGCTGTAAAAATAATAACAATTGAGAGTTTGGACACCAGAGCCCAACCAAGCATCGAACCACATGAAGATCTGGAAGAAATCATAATCAACCTTGACTTTCCCGAGCAAAAGGTCAAGGTGGGCAGAGAAATACCCGAGGAGGAACGAGCAATGATCATCAAGCTCTGAAAAGAAAGCTTGGATGTGTTCGCCTGGAGAGTCGAGGACATGGAAGGAATCAACCAGGACGTGGCTGTTCACAAGCTTAGCATTAATCTCGACTGCAGCCCAATTCAACAAAAAGCCAGAATCTTCTCCCCGAAAAAACAAGCGGCGATCAAAGAACAAGTGCCCAAGCTGCTCAAAGCCAAGATCATCAAGGAGGTCTTATACGCAACATGGATTGCCAACGTAGTAATGGTGAAAAAGTCGAGTGGAAAATGGAGAATGTTCGACGATTTCACTGACTTCAACAAAGCATGTCCTAAAGACTAGTATCCACTACCTAGAATTGACTAGCTAGTAGATTCGATTACCGGGCACAAGATTCTGAGCTTCGTCGATGCTTACTCGGGATACCACCAAATTAGAATGTGGTTGGCCGACCAGATACACACAACCTTCCAAGCTACGAGGGGGCTATACTGCTACACTATGATGCCCTTCGGGCTGAACAATATTGGAGCCACTTATCAAAGAACGGTGAACAAGGTTTTCAGGGACCAACTGGGAAGAAATGTGGAGGCATATATCGACGACATGGTGATTAAAACCAAGCACGACAACCATGTCGAGGACCTAAGAGAGAACTTCACAAATTTGAGGAAGAACAAGATGAAGGTGAACCAGCAAAGTGCGTATTCGGAGTAAGGGCGAGGAAGTTTCTTGGGTTCATGGTTAACGAAAAGGGGATTGAATCTAACCCGAAGAAGATAAAGGCCTTAGCGACCATGGACCCCCCCAAAGTCGATCAAATATGTTCAGCGACTTAATTGTCACATTACAGTCCTCTGCCGCCTCATAGCCAAATCAGCATAAAAAAGCTTACCCTTCATCAAAACGTTGAAAGGAGGCAAAGAGTTTGAATGGAACGAAGACTGTACCAAGGCCTTCAAATAGCTCAAGGAATATCTCGATCGACCACCACTCCTTTGTATCCCAATTCGCAAAGAGAAATTATACATGTACTTGGCAGCATCAGACTCAACAGTCGTTGCAGTCTTGATCAGAGAGGAAAACAAAATCCAAAAACCATTCTATTACGTCTCTCATACATTGACATAAGTAGAATGAATGTACTTGGAGGTCGAAAAATTGGTCCTCACCCTATTGATTGCTGCTAGGAAACTAAAAGCATACTTACAGGCACACTCAATAGTGATATACACTGATTTTCTTCTAAGAAAAATCTTACACAAACCGGACATGGCAAGCAGAATGTTGAAATGGTCGGTCGAGCTCTCAGTGTATGGAATCGAGTACGAGTCAAGGAAAGCAATCCAAGCACAAGTATTGGTGGACTTCATTGCTGAAACTTTATTCACCAGTAGAAAGTCCGATCAAGAGCAAAATGTGACGGAGAAAAACCCGGGGAGCACAGAGGCGAGCATTAGTGTCGAGAAAGTGAAAACTAGGCCACCCGGACATTGGACCATATTCGTTGATGGCTCTACGGGGACCAACAAAAGCGGGGCAGGAATCTCATTGCTTATACCAGAAGGAGGGGAGTTAGGGCTAGCCTTGGAATTCGGTTTCAAAGCTTTGAACAATCAGAACGCACATAGTTTAGGGGTCAAAAGCATTGTGATTTATAGTGATTCCCAGTTAGTGGTTAAACAGATGTTGGGCGAATACGAAGCAAATCACCCCGTACTGGCCAAATACAAACAATTGGCCCAAGGATTGTTAAAAAGATTCAAATACTGGGAGTTGGAGCAAATATCAAGAGAAGGCAACTCTCGAGCTGACTACCTCTCCAAGGTCGCATCCTTGAAAACCAAAGAAATGCATGCCGAGG
Source organism: Codonopsis lanceolata (assembly GCA_013146195.2). NCBI lineage: Eukaryota > Viridiplantae > Streptophyta > Magnoliopsida > Asterales > Campanulaceae > Codonopsis > Codonopsis lanceolata. The sequence goes on from CM028377.1 coordinate 76,853,594, forward strand.
TTAAACTTATGTTTCTAAAAAACCCCGCAATCGACCAGGAAGGAATTATGGCAATCATAGATGCCCCGAGATGCTGGATTGATGATATAAGGGAATACATTGAGCAGAGCATCTTGTTTGAAGACAAGAACGAGGCACAGATGGTGAGAAACCGAGCTTGCTGATATGCGGTCATTGGTGGAATGTTATACAAGAGGTCCAATGCAAAACCCCTTCTTCGATGCATAAGGTCAAAAATGGTCGAAAGCCTACTGGCTGAGGTACACGAGGGGGAATATGGGGGTCACCCCGAAACAAGAACACTGTTAGATAAGATGAACTTTCATGGTTATTACTGGCCGAGTATAAGGAAAGATGCAGCTGAATATGTAAGAAAATGCGACAAGTGCCAAAGATTTGCAGACATTCCTCGACTACCTTCAATTCCCCAAACACCAGTGGTCGCAGCTTGGCCCTTCAATATGTGAGGAATAGACCTCATCTATCCCTTCCCCAAAGCAAAGCACAGATGTGAATATATCATTGTAGTGGTAGATTATTTCACCAAGTGGATAGAAGCCAAGTCACTGGCCAGCATAACCGAGGACCAATCAATAAAGTTTGTGTACGAGCAAGCCTTCTGCCGCTTCGGGCTTCCTCGATTGATCGTATCCGACCATGACACTCAATTCTTGAAGAAATTCACGTCGAACTGTGAAAAGCTGAACGTGAAGCACCGGATGTCCTTGGTAGCTCACCCACAAGGCATCGGTCAAGTAGAGACAAGAAACAAAACGATCTTACACGCCTTAAAAATAGGCTTGGATGATAAGAAATGAAACTGGCTGGAATTACAATTGCCAATTTCCCTCTAGGGAATCAAAACCTCGGTTCGAGGATCCACGGGTGAAACTCCATCCGCACTGACTTACGGGTCGGAAGCCATAGCACCATTCGAACTAGCCCTTCCAACAGCTCGGGTCACCTTCTTCGATCAAGAACATAACGAGTCGTCCAGGTTGCTCGACCTCAACAACCTGGAAGAAAAAAGACTCAAAGCTCGTCTTCGGATGATCAACAACAAGAAACTCGCCAAGATCCACCACGATAAAAAAGTTAGATCAATGACCTTCTCGGTTGACAATTGGGTCCTGATAGACGTATTTTATACGTCTATATTGAGTACTTTTATGACTTAGAAATAGCAAATCCACGAGACTTGTGGCTACTAATATGTGTTTTTGAGCTATATTATGAGTTTCATGGTTTTAGGTGAACTTATGGGGTTTATAGAGCTTTTATTGAAGAATTCGAGGAAGGGTGCAAAGTGCAACATTGGAAAAGATGCAAAAGAGTCAAACTGGACACCTTGCGGTCGCAAGCCCAGAAGGCCTTGCCCTCGCAAGGTAGGCAGAAAGTAGCATTGCCCGCTTCAGATCCCTTGCGGACGCAAGGTAACCATGCGGCCGCAAGGTCCCAAGAAACCGATTTACGGGGTTTTTCACCTAGATTGAACTTTCCATTCTCCTACAACACCTTGGATATAAATAGAGGACGGTAGGCAAAGCCTAAGGACGTCTAGAAATTGTTAGGAAACAGTTCTAGCATAGATTTTAGTTTGTATTACATAATTTAGTCATTATAATTACAGTTTTGAGGATCGATTCATGTATTCTTTCATCCCGTTGCTTGGTTCATCTTCAAGGATGAACTAACCGTCCCTTAATCTAGGAATTGGGGGGTAACTTGTATCGAATCTATTGCTTAATATATTTTTTATTCATTCAATTCTTGTTGATAATGATGTTTATCAACCCCTTTATTGTCTAGCTTTGACCAAATGAATGGAATCGCAAGTAATAAAGGCCTAGAGGTGCGGATAGCTGCACGACCAAATGCATATGTCATACACTGGCTCACCATCAATATAAATTAAACCTATCGATGCACGAGAGTGATAAGTGAGGGTCATGTTCATATATATGACCTAAGTGACAGATAGGATCCATATGTTCTTGTTCTTAGGATATAGAGTGGATGAATTATTTGGGATGGAGACTGAACTATAATTTGACAATTTATATCTATCTTTCGTGAACGAACCCAAGTTATTGAATGATACTATATTTAAATAAGCAATAGAGTAGATGCAAGTGAAACCCCAATCCTAGATTTCCCTCCTCCATACAGATCTTTATAACTGTGATTGTTGTGTTGATTTGATTTCCTGTTTTAGTAGAATAAATTAGTTTAAATAAACAAATAAAAAACCCCCTTAGTTTAAATTGCTACTGTAAGTCCAGATGGAAACAGTTAAGGCTAGAGGGGGGGTGAATAGCCTTTAAAAACTTTGAGGATTGATCTGTAAAGCTTAAAAGATTTGCAGCGGAAAACTTAAATTTGTCACAATCAAGAATTGGTCACCGGTCGACACTTTGAAAATCCTTAAGCTGATGAAAGTTGGTCACCGGTCGACAACCGCTTTTCAAAAAGAAGTTTGTTTTTAATGTTTGATCACTGTATATAGAGAAGAAATTGAAATACAAACTAACTGAACAATTAAGTAAGCAATTGTTGTTAAATGACTGACACTTATTTAGTTGAAAAACTTTTTAAGTGTAGAGTCAGTTTGCAAGAATATAGGAGACGGCTGACAAATCAGTTGAAGTGGTTCATAAATAAACTGCTACGTCCACTACCAAGTTGGTCAGACTTGGATTTTTGAAGTGCACTAATTTTATTAAAAATCTATTTGATCTCTAATGGATCAGTGTACAACAAAAGACCGGTGTTTGGGGAGAATGATTGAGAAACAATCAAACTCGTGAGACAAACTGACTGATTTCTAAATATTTTGAAATGAATCACTCAGTGTTTGCCTAAACATTAACTAGAGAGAAATATTCAATGAGAGATATCTAGCTAAAGTTTTCTTGGAAGACAACGTCACAGAGAAATTGAAAGTATATGGATTCTTGACTTCAGAAAAATTGTTGTCTTCAAAAATACTTCCAGTGGGTATTTATAGATAGTCTTCAAAAGCAACCCGTTAGGAACACATTTTGAATTTGAAAATGTGTTAGGCAGAGGCAAGATCTCAAAAGATCCTGTGAGATATATTCTAGCAGTATATCTACCAAAAACACAAAGTAGGAAAGTGTCAGTACAATTGTATGATCAATCAAATAAGGAAAGGTAAACTGACACTTAAGCACGTAGGGGTCAGCTGAAATAAGTGGCTGACAAAAATGATATGCGGCTGACCAAATATAATTTCAATTTCTTGGCTGACAAACAAGTGGAATGATTTTAAGCAAATCTAAATATGTGCAAGATTCAACAGCTACCGATATTCTTACCATCAGTATTCTTCTTGTCTCTGTGGTTCGACCCTTGCTTCCCAAACTATTCTACAATAGTTTTATGCACTTGCAAGGAATTAATTAAAATAAGACACGATCGAGTTTTTGGCGCCGTTGTCGGGGACAAGCTAGTTTGCTTAGTTAGTTTGTTGGTAGCGTTGTTTTTAAATTCAGTTTTTATAAAAATAAAAATACAAAAAGATTTTTATTTCTAGTCTTTAGTCTTTTATTTGCTTTATTTTATGCACGGTCGTAGATCTCTAAATTCCAAGCTGACATAATTAAATCAAAATATAAATAATCTTGGTAAGAATCAGGAAGACCCATATAATTCGGAAAACCAGCCCGTTACTCAAGAACAGTTGAATAGAGAGGATCCTCTGGTTGATCTTCCAATGGAGAACAACAATAATCAAAATCCTGAAAATCTGGTTCCTCCGGTAAATCTAAATCAAAGAAGAGGACAAACTGCTGATAGAAATATGGAAGTAGTAATCAGTCAAAGAACTATAAATGATTATGGTCGACCCATGTTGAATGCAACACCATCATGTTTAGTTTTACCAGAAGCGGTAAGAAATTTTGAACTTAAAGATCATTTTTATAACATGTTGCCTTCATTCCATGGATTGCCATCCGAAGATTCAGTATCTTTTGTTAAGGAATATGGTTTTATGACTGAAAATTTTCCATTAGGAGGTTTGACAGAAGATCAAATAAAAATGAGATATTTTCAATGTGCATTAAAAGATGCGGCGAGAAGATGGTTTATGAATCTAGCACCTAGAAGTGTTTATACATGGGCTCAACTATATGATTTGTTTTTGTGTAAATTTTATCAACATGCATATCTTTCAGAATATAGAAAACAAATTATGTCTTTTCAAACTGAACTGGGTGAGACGTTCCATGAAGCATGGGATAGATTTAAAAATTTATTTATTTTGTGTCCCCATCATAATTTATCTCAAGATGTGCTAGTAACTCAGTTTTATCATGCTCTTTCGCCTGCCTTGCAAACTATGGTTGATAGTGCAGCCGGTGGTTCTATAAATAGAATGACACCGGCTGAATTAGAAAACTTGCTTGAGATGTTAAGTGCAAATTCCCAACAGAAAAGTATAAGAGGAAAAAGTAGTAGAAGTTTGTTTCAATTCCAAGAAGGATCAGATGCTCAAGCTCAAATTGCTCAAATGAAAGCTCACATTGAACTTTTGCAATCACAAATTCCAGAAGCATGCTCTATTTGTGGATTAAATTCGAATGCTACTAATTTGTGTCCATCTAGTGCTGTGTATCCTGAATAGGTTAATGCGATGAACATGTACCCTCAATGGTAAAAGAATGATCCCTTTTCCAACACATACAATCCAGGTTGGAGGAATCATCCTAACTTTTCTTGGGGATGAAATAAACCATTACATCCTCAACAATTCCCTAAGCAAGGACAACTACAGATTGAAGAAGTTCCGAAATCGGAAGGATTAAATAGTGGACAAGTTGCTCTTAGTAAATATCTATTGGAAACCGTGGAAAAATTACAGAAAGATCTTGTCAAATATCAAGAAAGAGAAGAAGGGAAATTCCCTAGTCAGACAGAACAAGCAAAATCTAGCACAACTCTGCGAAGTGGTAGAATTATTGGAGAAGAGGTAAGTAACCCTACTCAATTAACTGATGTGCCTGATAAAATAGATAACTCTGGTAAAGAAGTTGAAAAAGATAAAATTGAAAATATTCAAGCAAAAGATAAAGGGGTACAAAAAGAATTTTTTAAAAAAGAAAATCAAGAAGAAGTCACTCAAGAAAAAGAGCAAAAGGCGGAACCTCTTGAGGAACCTTATGTTGCTCCCCCACCATATGTTCCTCCAATACCATTCCCTGGTAGACTAATGAAAAACAAGCTGGATAAGCAATTTACGGAAATTTATAATATATTGTCAAAAGTGAACATTAATCTCCCTTTGCTTAATGTCATTAAAAATATTCAGTCTTATGCTAAGTTTTTCAAAGATCTCCACTCTAGGAAACCCAAATTTGAAAATAATGAAAAAATAATTGTTTCTGAAAACGTTAGTGCAATATTACAACCTAAACTTCCTCCAAAATTAAAAGATCCAGGTAGTTTTAATAACCAAGTCTCCTTGGGTATGTAGACACCCCAATTTCGTACCCCTGGTATGTGATTGACATAAAATATCAAGAACTGTTAAAACTTAACAAATGTCAAGTTACAGGAGTCAAAAATGCAAAAGGAAAAGCAGGATGCGCGAAACAAGAACCGCAGGGGGGAAGTGCAAAAATCGAAGTTGGAAGGCAAAGATGGTGCCGCACTAAGGACCCTTGGTGCCGCACTGCGGTCTCCTGGCCGCACCATGCTACTTATCCGTAGCTTGTCTCGTGGCCGAAATGTACAACCCTTGAAGCTTGGAGTACAACTCACTAACGCAGCCGAACAAACTCACAAATTCCGTGTCCTACCTCTCCACTATAAATAGGAGGCCCCGGCTCCCCATTTTCGCCAGCTTCGCGATAAAAATCGCAGCCGAAGCTCGCTCGCGATCTTTCGATATTAGCGAGAGGTGTGAGATAGGTGAGTGGAAGCCCCAGAGTCTCCAAACCCCGCCCAAACTCGCCAAATCAAAACCCATAGGTTATAAGTGATCCCTAGCCTAGTTGTTAGGTGTCCACCTCACTTCCCCCAAAAAAATCCCAGTAAGTCGTTACTCCGCCCGAGTAACGAAATGAAAGTCAAAAATTAAGTCTAGGTTCCGCCCAACCAAAAAGGCCAAAACCTACCCAAATAAGCCGTCCACTCGCCCGAGTTGATAAGCCCAAACCCTCATAAATAAAGCGCCTATTCCGCCTCAACTCAAAACAACAACCACACAAACAACAAAAAGACTCCTCTCCCCGGCGACGAGGCGAGCACACGCCGCTCTAAAAAGGTAAAACCTTTAAGAGTGTCGCTTATTTTATTTATTTACTTTTTCGTCTTTTATTTATTTTTAAAAGTTGTTATTTAAATCCCCGCAAATGTAGCCAATATAAGTCGTTGTCGGGATTAGAATAGGAAATACTATGTAAAAGAGCCGTTATAATGGCCAAATATTCTTAAATATGTCTGTAATTATTGGAAGGAGACGACTGCGAGTCCAGAATAATGTGGCCACGAATGTATTTGTTTAAATTTCCATGTCATTTTAATACCTTATTTATTTGCTAAATAAATGTGACAATAAGCATACTTCACCAAAGACCATTTTCGAGATCGAAGGGCGAGTTGGGTGCCTAAGCACCTTCCCAACTCGTAACTTAGCCTCCGAACCCGCTTTTCTCTCGGTTTATTTTTCTTTCTTTGGTTTTGCTTTATTTGCCTTAAAATAAAGATGGCGACTCTAAAACTTTCGATTCGGTGGGGCCTCGCAACATTCCCTCTTTGCACTTTCCCGCTCTCCCTAAAAAGGGAGTTATGGGAATGGAGGGTGATGCATTCCCATATCCCGTATCCCCTAAACAAGGGATAACTTGATGCGGGAAACCCAAAGCTCCCATAGTAATCTGAATGGGCCATAAGGCTATTTTCAATAAATTCATAGTGGGGGCGTCGTAATATGTTTTTTTGCACTTTTCCGTTTTTCCCTAAAAAAGGGAAAATGGGAATGAAAGGGTAATGCATTCCCATATCCTGGTATCCCCTAAACAAGGGATAACTTGATGCGGGAAACCATCAGCTCCCATATTGGATACAAAATCCACTCAAGGCAACCGATGCACATTCAAACGTAACATGCTAACATAGACAAAGACTCCTCTCGCACTTTTGATTTCGTCTTCCCCTAAACAAGGGAGGGTGGAACGAGAGCAGCGGTGTCCCGCATCCGCACGTACGCGCACCCCTATCCAAGGGTGCGCGGGGCGCGGGAGCACACCCCGGGAACCTCACAGGGTAGTTCTAAAAATATGAAAGCTATGCTAGATTTAGGAGTGTGTATCAATTTAATGCCTTTCATTGTTTATAAACAATTAGGACTAGGTGAATTAAAACCCACTACTATGTCTTTACAGTTAGTCGATCGCTCGGTCAAACATCCTTTGGGAATAGTAAAGGACATTTTAGTACAAGTAGATAAGTTAATCATCTCAGTCGATTTTGTGGTTCTAGAGATGGAAAGAAAGATATGCACCAATAATGAAGTTCCTATTCTGTTAGGAAGGCCTTTCATGGCTACGACTAATTCCATGATTAATGTGAAAAATGGTAAGCTTTCAATGTCAGTTATGGGAGAAACTGTAGAATTTCAGTTTTCGATGCATTAGATAGACCGAGTGACATAAATGCATGTTTCTCAATTGATGAAATTGAAAATCTTACAGTCCAAAACTTTGAAGCTAATTTAAATGATGATGAGTTAGAGAAAGATAAGTTTGGAGTAGAAGATGATGATCTATTTTTCCCCAAGATTAGAACCGACATAGAAGCATTAGAGAGAGAACTCCAAGAAGCAGATGCTAGGAAAAAAAAGAGAGATTAGAAACTCTCTAGAATGATAGCAAAAATAATGAAGGAATAGAAAATCCCAAATCAGAAAGTAATTCTGATAAAATAGAATTTGGGGACGTAGAAGAAGAAATTCTTAAGGATGATAAAGAGGAAAAAGTGAAACCGGAAATTCCTAAGTTTATTCCATCTGTTAAACCCCCTCTTGAAGTAGAATTAAAGCCTTTACCATCCCATTTAAAATATGCATTTTTAGGGGAAGGTAAAACTTTACCTGTTATAATTGCTGCAGATTTAATAGAACAACAAGAATCAAGCTTGTTAAAAGTTTTATGGACTCATAGAAAAGCTATAGGTTGGTCCATAGCGGATTTGAAGGGTATTAGTCCATCTATGTGTATGCATAAAATTCATTTAGAAGAAGGTAGTAAACCTTCTAGAGAATGTCAAAGAAGACTTCACCTTCATATGGAAGAAGCAGTTAGGAAAGAAGTGCTTAAATTTCTTGATGCATGTATAATTTACCCGATATCTGATAATAAATGGGTGAGTTCAGTCCAAGTAGTTCCAAAGAAATCAGGAATTACTGTTATTAAGAATGAGAAGGATGAATTAGTTCCCACACGAACTATCACTAGTGAATACCCCAATCCCACATCGGGTAGATGTGAGACTTGTGTTTGATTTATAAGGTAGTCATGCGCTACTACTGGGCACCAACATCATCCATGGACTTTTGGGTCGGCTTGTGGTGAGCCTGATGACCCAAGGTGCTGCGTGCTCAGTGGGCCAGTGTGTGGGCTACACGTAGCGAATCGGGCTCTCGGGCTCGGGGCGTTACAGAATGGTATCAGAGCGGGTCCCCGTCAGAAATGTGGGAACAAAGTGTTGTGCGGGCCAAAGTGCTACACCGCAGAAGGTGGGAGCCACATCTTGGTCCCCGTACGAGCCTCCTGCATCACCCGGGGTACGATTCGGCCTTGACGAGGATGTCAAGGATTTGAGTGGGGGAGAATGTAATATCCCAATCCCACATCGGGTAAATGTGAGACTTGTGTTTGATTTATAAGGTAGTCATGCGCTACTACTGGGCACCAACATCATCCATGGACTTTTGGGTCGGCTTGTGGTGAGCCTGATGACCCAAGGTGCTGCGTGCTTAGTGGGCCAATGTGTGGGCTACACGTAGCGAATCGAGGCTCTCGGGTTCGAGGCGTTACAACTAGCTATAGGATGTGCATTGATTTGAGGAAACTAAACGCGGCAACAAAGAAAGATCACTTTCCTTTGCCCTTCATTGACCAAATCCTTGAAAAATTAGCTGGCCATGAATATTATTGTTTTCTTGATAGTTTTTTGGGTTACAATCAAATTCCAGTGGCATCGGAAAATCAAAAGAAAATCGCATTTACATGTCCCTTTGGTACCTTTGCGTTTAGGAGAATGCCCTTTGGATTATGTAATGCCCTATCTACTTTTCAAAGATGCATGATTTCTATATTTTCTGATCTAGTTGAGAGATGTGTAGAAGTATTTATGGATGACTTCTTAGTATTCGAAAATTCTTTTGATCATTGCCTATAAAATCTAACGTCAGTTCTAAAAATATGTTGCGAAACTAATTTGACCCTAAGTTGGAAGAAAAGCCATTTCATGGTTAAACATGAGATAATTTTAGGTCATGTTGTGTCTAACAAAGGAATTGAAGTCGATAAAGCCAAAATTGAAGTTGTATCACAATTACATCCCCCAACTTCAGTCAAGGGTGTTAGAAGTTTTCTAGGACATGCAGGATTTTACAGAAGATTTATAAAAGATTTTTTCAAAATATGTAAACCTTTATGTAATCTTTTGGCAAAAGATACCAAATTTCTTTTTGACCAAGAATGCTTAAACGTATTTAATTTGTTAAAAGAACAATTAACATCAGCTCTTATTTTAACTAGCCCTAATTGGTTTCTCCCTTTTGAAATCATGTGTGATGCTTCAGATTTCGCAATTGGAGCCGTGTTAGGACAAAGGATAGACAAGAAACCGCATGTGATTCATTATGCGAGTAGGACATTAAATGATGCACAACTCAATTATACAACTACCGAAAAAGTATTTTTAGCAGTTGTGTTTGCACTATAAAAAATTAGGTCCTATTTGTTAGGTTCAAAAGTTATAATATTTTCGGATCATGAAGCCTTAAAATATTTTTTGAGTAAAAAGGAGGCAAAACCTAGACTCATTAGATGGATGTTATTATTGCAAGAATTTGACATTACGATAAAAGATAAAAAAGAAACAGAAAACATTGTAGCCGACCATTTGTCTAGGTTGGAATTTTTACCCTTGCTTGAACGTCAATTTCCCGATAATAAAATCCCTATGAATGCAGATTTCCCTGATGAGCAACTGTTAGCAGTTAAAAATTTTGAACCCTGGTATGCTGATTTCGTTAATTATCATGTAGCCGATATCATCAATCCTAATTTTGATTTTTACCAAAGAAAGAAATTTTTAAATGATGCAAAACAATATTTTTGGGAAGAACCACATTTATTCAAAATATGTTCAGACTCCATAATTGGAAGATGTATTCCAGAACAAGAACAACAAAGTATTATGACATTCTGTCATGAATACTCTTTTAGTGGTCATTTTAGTGGTAACAAAACTGCTAGGAAAATCATTCAATCTGGTTTATATTGACCTACTATTTTTAGAGAGTCTGAAATATTTTGCAAAACATGTGATAAATGCCAAAGGACTGGCAGAATAAGTAAAAGGAATGAGATGCCCTTGCATAATAATATAGTTGTTGAAATTTTTGATGTTTGGGGTATTGATTTTATGGGTCCTTTTCTAGCCTCTAATGGTTGTGAGTATATTTTAGTTGCTGTTGATTATGTGTCCAAATGGATAGAAGCCATAGCCACTCGAAATAATGATAGCCAAACTGTTGTCAAGTTTTTGGACGATATTATCTCTCGGTATGGAGTACCGAAGGCAGTAATTAGTGATCAAAGAACACATTTCACCAATCGGTTGTTGAATGCGAGCCTTAAGAAACATGGTGTGACTCACAAGCTAGCTACATCATATCATTCTCAGACTTCTGGCCAAGTAGAAGTTAGCAACAGATAGATAAAAGCAGTCCTTGAAAAGACTGTTAGACCAAATAGTAAGGATTGTGAACCAAAACTGAAAGATGCTCTTTGGGCATATCGAATTGCATATAAAACCCCAATGCCGATAAACTGCCAGTTAAATCGAAAGCATGTTTGAAAGAGTTTAAGCAGTGGAAATAGAGAGGCATAGGATTTAGAGAAGTCTTAAGTGGCTGTACACGAATATATGATCGGAACAACAACACACTTAATACTTCTTCAAATGCAGATTCAAGGAGATCATTTAAAGAGTAACTTTTCTAAAGATAAATCAATTTATAAAAGCTCATAGAGAGGTAAAGACTGTAAGATAAATTATTTGAAAGAACATCTAAATTTATTCAAAAATAAATTACAGATTACATCATCCTATATACTTTATGTAAAGTTTATGTCCTCGTCCTTTCAAGCCTTAATCTTTACTTAATTATTCATAGATGAATCCTTAAGCAAAGAGAGCAATAGGAGACCAGAACAAGAAACTAATATGAGAAGAGAATTTTCAAGGTCGTTCAGATAAGAAATATCTGAACGATTGAGTGCATAGCACTCGGCCTTCCATGATGAGTGATTATTACACAGTCGACAGCATTTGTATAGGAATACAAATCTGAAGATATGAATGCAATATCTACAGACAACTCTTCATCTTCATTGGGCATAATCTAAAATCAATCTTCAGATCAATCCAAGAGCTTGACCTTTAGCTTTTGGAATGGAGTCCTGAAGCTTGGCTAAAGGCTAAGTTCTTCGAAGAAAGGTGAAGAACTTAAATCAAGAACTGGATTCTTGACCAAGACGTTGATCTCTGTCTTTTGAAGTTTCAGATCAATCTCTCTCTTCTTCTCCAAGCTTTTCTTCCTAGCAATCCACTGAGAGTGTTTTACTAAGGTCTGGATGAGTTCACTGCGATCTTCTGTAGAGATCTGAGATGCGTTGGTAAGGACGAACTCATTGTAGATCTCTTTATTTCTTTGAAGCTCTTGTAGCAGGAGTCTTTGTATTCGACTTCGCTCTCTGTGTCTTTTTAGTTGGGGAAGAGAAAGGATTTCTTATATAGACTAGAGTCAATGTGATCGCTGAGAGATGAAGATTGATGTTTCTATCCGTTTAGAGATATGGTTGAAGTCTTATCGGATAGATAATTTTTGTCCACAAGATCTTTGACTGTTGGGTAAAGATTTTGTCATGTGGATCTTGGAACTGTTGCCTGTCAGACTGTATTGATAAGTCTTTGAAAAGCAAAGTCTGATGTCTGATGCACTGTCAAGTAGTCTGTTCAATAAAGTGGATTCTTTTGACTTTATCAGACCACGTGAGTGAGAGAAAGTCTTGTAGCTTTAACTATGTCAGGCTTTATGAAGCTTGGACATATTCGTCTTGATTTGAACTACTTTAGTCTTTTCTCTGTAGCATGTGCAGAATCAGGTCTGCCGGTAGGATGTTCGGACCAGAGGCACAAGTCTTCTGTTTCAAGAGAACTAATGTCTGCTGGTGAGAACAATCAAATTGTAACATGTCTGCCGGTGGTGAGTCTTCAAGATGTTCTGATCTTCTTATGACAAGTCTGCTGGTGATGAGTCTGCTGAAGACTTTTGACACTACCACAAGTCTGCCGGTGCTTAGTGCATATGGATTGCTGGTCTATTTGATCATCATGTAGGAAGGTAGGACTCGATCAAGTCGCACCTAATCTAACACCTATGTGATGTCACACGAGTTGCCACGCTAACCAGTACGCATACCTTTTAGCCACTAGTGATGAATCACTGTAATGAGAACAATCAAATCAACATATATAGAATATGCAAGATGATAAGTAAATTATCAAGAAGCATATTCCAACAATGATAAAAGTAAAAGTCTTTTATCTAAATACTTTTAAAGCCAACATCATTTTTTTAACAAACGTAGGATATCTCTTCTATTAGTAATAATAATAAAAGTCTTTTATCTTAAATTAAAATCAGCATCACTATATATATATATATATATATATATATATATATATATATATATATATATATATATATATATATATTCTATTGATAATAATGGTAGAAGTCTTATATCTAAAGACTTTAAAAACAAACATTACTCTCTACCAAATGTATAATACATCTATTATATTGGTAATAATAATATTTTTTTAAACCAACATAAATTTATAACCTATGTGTGATACATCTCTTCTATTGATAATAATAGTAGAATACTTTGTAACCAATGTGAGATACATGCATCTATTTTATTTGTAACAAAAAGTCTTTAATCTAAAGACTTTTTAAACCAACATTTATTTTTAAGCAATGTGAGATACATATCTTTTATTGGTAATAAGAGTAAAAGTCTTTACTATAAAACTTTTAAAACTAACATATTTTTTTAAACAATGTAAGATACATTTTTTTTCATATTCTAACAATATGAGATACTTCTTTTTTATTTCTATTGGTAATAAAAATTTAAGACTTTTATCTAAAAACTTTTAAAACAAACATCTCTTTTTAACCACGTGGTATTGTAGACACCCCAATTTCGTACTTCTGTTTTATGACATGCCATAAAATATCAAGACTTGTTAAAAGGACCAACAGATGTCAAGTTACAGGATGAAAAATGCAAGAACAGAAGAATAAACAAACAATGAATTACAGGGGGGAAAAAAAACAAAAGAAAAAGCAAAGCAATGCGCAGCCCATAGCCAATCTGGGCGCTGCGCCCAAATCCCCCACAGGTGGCGCCCAGATCACCCCCTGGCAACGCCCACAGATGCACGGTTCACTGTTGTAGTTAGCTTTTGGTGTAATCCCTTCAGCACACGGTACAAGTTGTTAAAGAATGGAAGAAAATATTTGTGTTTACCTTCGCTGTTAAGGAAACCCAGCCTCAGCCTATAAACAGAAGGCCTCGGCAGTGAAAAAAAAGGGAGAGAGAGAACTCACAAACAGTTTACGGAGAGAACGTTGTGAAAGTTACGCAATTGTTTTCTATCCAACCCCGAGGCTCCGTTAGGCTGCCAAAACTTCACCTAAACACTAAAACTCTCCGGCCAAAGTAAACCCTAGTTACCCTGCCAGGTTTTTGCCCTATTTCACCTGTTCCAAAATCCCAAAAAGAACAGTTGCCCTGCTCGAACGTCAAATCCAGCCAAAGCAAGCGGTTGCTCTTCCCGATTTCAGACTCAACAACAACGAAAGCAAGCAAAAAGTAAGCGATCCATTGCCCAAATTCTAACAACAAAAAAAAAAAGACTTCCTTTCTCGGAAGGACAGGGGAAACACATGTAGACCGCCTAGTGGGCTTAAGCCCAGGCATACCGGATTCGGACACTCACATTCCAAGAGGTAAGTTTTGTCCCCGTAGTTATTATAATCTATAACTTAAATATAGATATCTAAGTAAGTTTCATTTCAATCTTTACTTTAATATATACAAATAGTTAAAATATATATATATTTAATTAGTTTATTTTATGTCTTTATTTTAATATAGAAAATAGTTATATTTTCTTCCTGCTTAAATTAGTTTCTTTTTCGTTGTTTATTTAAATGTAATAATGGTTATATTTTCCTTATGCTCTAATTAGTTTCTTTTCTGTCTTTACTTTAATGTAAAGTAGTTATAATTTCTTGCAGTGTATTTAGTTTCTTTTCTGCATACACTTCAGAATAAGAAATAGTTATGCTTCTTATTATTTAATAAATTTCTTTCATGCTTATACATGTAATGTAAATAAAGTTTGTTGTTAGTATAGCTATTTTATTCCTAAAATAGTTTATAAAAATGTTGTAACTATTCTCTAAATTATATTATTTCAGTTGTAATTTTGTTTTCTTTTCTTTAATGAATGCAAAGTTATTTCTCTTTATTTCTTTCTGTCATATATAAATGTATTATTCTGAGCTAAAATGTATAAAATAAAACAAGCATATTAATAAACCCATTGTGAAACCGAAATGGCGAGTTGGGTGCCTAACCCCTTCCTAACTCGTAACTTAACCCCCGAACTCATATATTTTGGTAATTTTGGTTTTTCTCTGTTTAGTCATAAAATAGAGGTGACGACTCTGTAACACATTTTTGAGTCCACAATTGAGGTCGGACGTATTCCACGTGCTTTAAAGTTTTGAAACCACCCTGCCTTTTAGTGGCGCGGAACCGGTTAAAAATGGGGCACTCATAGTGGCGATTCTGCTGGGGATTTAAATTGATTTTTTTTAAAAAAAAAAGACAAAAAGAGGGCTAGACTCACGTTCTTTGGGGTTATCAATATGCTTGTTTTTTCTCTATTACATTTCTTTGGTTTCTTTTATGTATATAATTTTTAATCTTTCAAAAAAAACAAAAAAAAATCTTCTTTCCTTTAATATCAATATGCTTGTTTTTTTTCTCTCTTTTATATTTTTTGGCTTCTAGTATGTATATAATTTGCAATCTAAAAAAACAAAAAAATTGTTTTTCAAATTTAAAAAAAAATTCAAAACAAAACAAAATTCATTCTTTCGAAAAAAGAGTCACTCTTTTTCAGAAAAAAAAAGAGAAATGTGTTTTCCAAAATTAAAAAAATTATCTCTTTTCAAAAAGCGTAAAAAGAAACTCATTTTCTCAAAGTAAAGAAAAAAAAACATTTGAAAAAAGTGTGTTTCAAAAAAAAGAAAAAATGAGAAAGTTTTCTTCAAATGTTAAAGAAAAAACTAATTTTATTACATTAGACGGACCAAAACGTCAAAAGGAAATTCAGAGGGGTCTAAATGACAAAAGAAAAAAAAACTAGAAGGAAAGTCCATAAGCTAGAAAGTGAATATGAACCATCAATTTGGACGCAACGCCCAAATTTGTTTTGGGCTGCGCCCACTTTTTCTGGCGTGGCGCCCGTTCCTCATTTTGAACAATTTTATCTGATGTTGTGCTCATTTTATCCGTCGGATCGCCCATTTTTGTTGTTTGGTGCACCCATTTTCCCTGCAACTCCACCTTTCAAAAAAATCATAAAAAAAGGTTTTTGTTCCTTTAATCCGGTTTTGTTTTTATACATATTGAGATCTTTGTTGTTTTCCTTTGGTACCGCTAACAATTTTGCAGGGGCTAAAAAAACAGTTGATTATTTATCATTTGCTCTCCTGAGAGGATTGTCCGGAGGTACGTAATCGTCACATCCCATTTCAGGGATTGCAAAAAAAGAAGAAGAAGGGGTTTTCTAATTAAAAAAAATCATATATAATACTTACTTCTCTTGTCCTTTAAAAAAATCGTTTCTTTTCGCAAAAAAATATAATCATTTTTAAAAAATAAAATAAAAAGGATTTCGTTTTCTCCAAGCAAAAAAAAAACTCTAGTCTTTCAAATTAAAAAAAAAAGAGGTTGCTTCAAAAAAAGAAAAAAATCCAGTTGACAAAGTTGAACTACGATGACCTGAGCCTTGAAATGAGGAACATAAGTAGCCTTCGGGTTCGATCAAATACTTTGATTTACTCTTCAAAAAAAAGAGAGATGTTTTCTATGTGTTTTATTTTTATTTTCCAAAACATGTAAAGACAGGAAATCTTCTCACCATTATTCTCAATTGCCATCTCCAAATACATCTTTCCTCTTAACCTTTCATAAATGCATCACTAGTTGATTAGTGCATCATTCACTCTCGATTTCAAAAACAAATTTCAGTAAGTCCTACTTCGAGATGTTAAGATCTACCACTTCTAAAAAACGAATAAAAAATAAAGAAAGAAGAAATTAAAAAAAAGACCGATAGGGAGCCAAGGCGACTCAAGGATTATAAGCAACAATTCAAGACTGGGGGCTTTCAAACCACCTAGGGGTGTCTCTTTTACCCATATTGATACATATAGCACATCCTTGCAGAGTATGCTCACTAATCCATTTGGTCTCCGTTATTTCAAAAATCTAACCAAGTCCTCAAATCGAGCTTTCCAAAGGTATTTATCTATATTCGAGTCTGGTAAATACTTGCTTCTCCTATATTAGCTTGTCGAGTCTTCTTCTTGGTATTTGAGCACCACCTATCGCCGAAGTATCTGCTAAAAAAAATTACGAGTCGACTCATGTAAAAATATGATAAAAATACACGAGTTGATAATGAGTCATTTCGAAATATGGACCCACAAACCATTCAAAATGTTAGTTCGATAAAGCAACCTTCTGTCTTGGTAAAAGGTCATCTTCGAATCAATTGCAACCGAGCTGTTAGCTGCACACTAGAGGCTTCCAACCAAACACCAAACCCTTTCCAAATACCTAAACAAATAAATCATATACCAAAGCCTAACCATCTCTAAGATCTAACTTCCCAAAATTAGGGCTGCTCCACCCTTATATATCTATCCACCAAGAGTGACCACTTTTTTATCCCAAGAGAGAGAAGACAGATATCTCTTCAAGCACTCTTCCAAATTGATCCAAAAGGTCAAAAAAAAAAAGAGAAGAACGAAGAAAGAAAAAAAAAGAGAAAGAGTAAGTTGGACAACCTCATAATCCACAACCAAAGCCAAAAGCCAATCTCACAACCATGCCTACAACCAGGTCCAAAAACCAACTTCTCATCCAAACCCACAGCCTAAAAGACCAGTCAATGATCGCTTCTCATCGCCTTTCCGAAAATAACCAAATCCACAGCCCAAAATGCCTTTGAGCTAGAGGTCAATCAAATCCTCAACCCAATAGCCAATTCATCTCAAACACTTAAACACTATACCCTAACCTAGTTGCCACCTATAGCTTTGTTTCAATCGGTTATAACATGATCTGCGTCCAAGACATAACTTCTTGCAAAAACATATAAAATCGTTAAAAGATAAATGTTAAGTAGGGTCTATGAAACTTATGATACTCGGCGATAAACTTTGTATCATGGCTTTTCTTTTTATCCATTAGAGTCGTCCCACTTTCTCTGAGCATACTCGTTTCTTTCTCCCTTAAAAGTTTCCCCAAATCAAGTTTGTCTAGGGCTCTCAACAGTTAATCTCTTCAGAAACTTTCTCATCCCACTTTATAAAATTTGGTTGATCAAGTCATCCTGGGGCTTCTTCTGTCAAACTCATTTCAGTACATAAAGGATCTCATTATTCCTTAGAAACAGCTGTCTTTTCCATCTCACTTGAAAAAAGGAAGAAGTTACAACACCATGATCCCTCAAGAAGAAGCGGCTTATCTTCGCATGCATTGAAAGACCGGCTCCCTATAAGGTAAAGGCTCGCTAGGTTGAAAACCCGCAAGAGCGAACTAGGGAAAAGTTAGAGCAACTAAAAAAAATAAGAAAAAAAAGTGGTCCCTCCGAGGCATCGATTAGTAAGATTTACTGATCTTCTGAATGAATTCCTTTCTTGAATGATGAACTAGTCAAAAGACTAAAAAGTAACCCTAAACTTCATTCACCTTCATTTCAAATATCACTATCAACTCCTATACTCATAACCCTTCACAGCCAAAAGTCGCATCATAATCTCTCTTATCACATTTGCATCCCTTGACCCGTCTTGTCTTAGCACGTTTAAGAAAACGATGGGCACACATCCATGTCATAAATTCAATTTTTTGAGAAAAAAAAAAAGAAAGAGTTTTTTTTCATATGCATGTTATCTTAGCTTGCATCTTGTCATTGCATCATCTTATCTTGTCAAGTATCTGCCATATCGCCCCCATGCAAAATTCATATCTTCTTCCTTCACCCTCCAAGGACCATGGACACCAATCTCTATCAAGACTTGTCAAAGCTGCGAAACAAAGTGTCGCCAACGACCTTGCAATACAAATCATGTCAACAACTCATGTCCAGTTCTTACCCGAGGCTGCCAAAAGCACTACCAACAAGCTCCATCATCTCGCACGGGCAACACATCCTTCTAGTGTCCCTATGGGATATCTCACCAACAACTCTGCAATCCAATACTCAATGACACTCCCTAGCAAATATCATAGACACATCAATCTCACTGACGAAGGCACAACATCAAACATGACCGACGATGGCACATCATCAAGTCTGCCGATGTTGACACATCCATTAATCATGCCGAAGATGCTACATCTTGATTACAATATCACTTCCTGCAAAACATCCCTACATGAGTCACAACAGAGTACCTGCATTTTATTTTAAATGTTTGCATGCATTAAAAATGTCGTTTTCCATCAAAATTCTGATATTTTTTAACACTACACCACATTTTATAATCCTGACATTTTTAATACTGCCTTGCATTTTAAACTTTGAATTCCTATAGTGCATCACATATTTGGTTATCATATTCGTTTATCATATTCATATTGCATCACACTTTCATAGAAAAACTTTGGGCGTTATAATGAATATTACAAGGTGACATGAACGGAAACTTTTGGACGTTGCAATGAATATTACAATGTGACGTTTTAAAAAATAAAATGTAGGGCGTTGCAATGAATATTGTAATGTAATATTTGGAAAAATAATTTGGGGGCATTGCAATGGATATTACAGTATGACTCTTTAATATATATATATATATATATATATATATATATATATATATATATATATATATATATATATATATATCTTTTGACATTGCAATGGATATTGCAGAGTGACTTTTTTGAACAAAATCTTTTGACATTGCAATGGATATTGCAGTGTGACTCTTTGAAAAAAATATGTATATCTTTTGACATCACAATGGATACTGTAGTGTAAGTGTGTAACTCTTTGAAAAAAAAAAAACCTTTTGATTTTGCAATGAATATTGCATTTTAAAATAACGTCTGTTTTAAAGATATTTCTTCAATAAATATTGCATTTTTTGAGAAAAAATGGCATCGTTTTGTAATATCTTGCAATGAATATTGCATTTTAAAATTACGTTGGTTAAAAAAAATTTATTTTGCAAATGAATATTGTATTTTAAAGATTGCATTGTTGTGACTTATTTTGCAATGAATATTGCATTTTAGGTTTGCATTTAGTTTTCGCTTAATTTGCAATGAATATTGCATTCTAAGTTAATGTCTTTCTCAAGGTGATGTAATGGATATTGCATCTGGTGTTCCGGTAGTCTAAGAATGATGCAATTAATATTGCATCAGATAATTGATGTAGTTGCTCTGTTAGTAATGCAATGAATATTGCATCAGATACTTGCATTTACCCTTCGTGCTGCAATGAATATTGTGTCACGTCCTTCTTACCCACATAACCCTTTTGTGCTGCAATGGATATTGCATCACGTCGTGTTAACCCATGTTTACTTTCTATTTGCAACGAATATTGCATTCAACCCCGTGTTTACCTTTCGTGTTGCAATGGACATTGCTTCACCTCCTTTTTACCTGCTTAAGCCTTTTGTGTTACAATGTATGTTGTATCACGACATTTATACCTGCATTTACTCTTGTTATCGCATGAAATATTGCATCTAGTCTCTGTGATAAGTCTCATGTGGATGTAATGGATATTGCATCCTATCTTTTGTCAACCTGATAATAATGCAATAGATATTGCACCAGATATTTGCATTCACTTTCTATGTTAGTGATGTGATGGATATTGCATCAGATATTTGCGTATAGCTTCCTTGATCATAATGCAATGAATATTGCATCGTTTATTTGCATTTAAGTTTCTTTCTTAGTGATGTAATGGATGTTGCATCAAATTGGGTGATAATTTTGTGATGATGTAATGAATATTGCATCAGATTTTGCATTAAGTGTTATGGAGATGCAATGGATATTGCATTAGATTTTTTGTGATAAGTTTTGTGATAATGCAATGGATATTGCATCATATATTTGCGTTAAGTGTTGTGGAGATGCGATGGATATCACATCAGATTTGGTAATAAGTTTTTTGATAATGCAATGGATATTGCATCAGATTTTGTGATAGTCTTGTGGCAATGCAATGAATATTGCATCCGGTCTTAATGTTATGCAATTGATATTGCATCTGATTTTGTGATAATGTAATGAATATTGCATCTGGTCTTGTTGTGATGCAATAGATATTGCATATGATAAAGCAATGGATATTGCATCTGATAAAACGATGAATATTGCATCAGATTTGGCTTTAGGTTCCTGATGGATGTAATGAATATTACATCTAGTTCTGCACCTGGTTTTACTGTGGTTGATGTAATGAATATTACATCTGAATTTTCTTTGATCTTACTAGATAATGCAATAAATATTGCATCTCTTCTTACGGTAATGCAATGAATATTGCATATAGTCTTTGCGTTAGTTTCTTAGCGATGCAATGAATATTGCATCTGAGTTTATGGTGATGCAATGAATATTGCATATGGTCTTTCCGATGCAATGGATATTGCATCTAGATTGGTGTTAGTCTCGTGATAATGCAATGAATATTGCATATGGGTTTTGCGTTAGTATTGTGGTGATGTAATGAATATTACATTTGGATCTGCATCTGGTCTCATGGTAGTTGATGTAATTAATATTACATTTGAATTTGTTTCAGTCTCACTCGATAATGCAATGAATATTGCATCTGGGTTTGTTTGGTGTTGCAATGAATATTTCATCTTGATGTGCGTTATTTTCACTAGGTTGTAATGAATATTACAACTATCTTTCTGTATCGCAACATGTTGTCGACGAGGGCCGAACTACGTCTGGTTTGATTCCTGAAAAGGATACACGTAGGCAGCCTACTCTGTAGGCACGACCATCAAACCATTTTCTTTTGCATCATATCAGCTTTAATCCCATCAGTCCATTAAAAGTGTTTAGGGCATGAGATTAACTGTTGCATTATAAACTATTGCATGCTGCATTCTTCCCTACTATAATTTCTTCGAAATTAGGGAGTCTATTTCTTATCAACGATGTTCGCTGGTAAATTTCGGTTTACCTGTAAACTCCATCGTTGAGGGACTCTCTAAACACCCCAATTTCATACCCCTGTTTTATGACATGCCATAAAATATCAAAACTTGTTAAAAGGACTAACATATGTCAAGTCACATGGTGAAAAATGCAAAAGAACGTAAGAATTGACAAACAGTGAATTATAGGGGGCGAAAGTGCAAAAAACAAAAGATGTGACGACCCGACCCAGATTCCGGAACGGAATCCCAAGGTCGCGACGCTAGACAAGGCAAGAAGAGGACAAGCACGATGTAAATAATAGTGCTAGTCAAACAATAGAGCTATCAAGCTCTAAACATGGATGTGTAATAGTATAAAAATATGGGTAAACAAAAATCGAAGGTGCGGAAGCGTTAATAGAGTGAAGACCCAAGCTAATAAAATCGAAATCAACACTAAAGAAACCAAGAGAGACTATTGTCTCGAGAGGAGAAAGTACAAAACTTCGCGTGCAAACATTGCGAGCGGAACAAACCATCGGCACTCCAGGCCGGCGTTTCAACAATGAACTAACCTGATATAACAATTACCCACGGCTAAAGCATACCGGGGTTAACCAACAATGAAACAACTAGAATAAAGAAAAGCCCCAAAGCTACTGCGTGCCCGGGAGACAACTGAATATAAAACTAAGATTCCGAATAACGGCATGACACAATACGTCGGCCCAAAGAAGAACCAAATCAGAACCCAAGTGTTCTACCCGACTGTAAAGTCTAAATAACTTTACAATATAACGAGCTCACAAGAATAGTACAGTACAATAGACAAATCAATGATGCTAGATGAGATAGGAATCCACAAGCTACTACTCGGGAATGTTGGTTGTTACAATCACGAACACACGTTCGCATGAACTAAGCTCGAGCTATCGATCAGTTGCTATCTGCTACAATCACGATCTACACGGCCTCAACGTGGCGGACAAGTTACTGCAACTAGAAAACAAAGTACGGGATGAGTCATAATGACTCAGTACGCTACTACTGAACAATATAACATAATATGAAACATTGTTATAATAACAGTAACATCGCGTTACAACGACGAAACTCGTGAAGACGTGTCGTATACTTTACAAGAAATCTCTCCTTCTCACTTACTAAACTGTCCAAACGAACTAGGGTGGAATTCCCTGTTCAACACAAACCAAATGAATTAGAAAGTAATTCTCATGAAAGCATTACATGTAAGTATGCATAAATTTTTATATACATGTCAAGTCATTCATGAAACTAGCAAGTATGAGCATGTATATTCACATATCTTCATATCAAGTCATAGAATTATCAAGTATAAGTATGTATACCTACAAATATACACACCATGGAATTCAATCATGCGCAATCAAGATACACATGGTCACTTTCGATCCCATGTCTCAATTAACACTTTATTGTCACATAAGTGCTTGAAATAAATCACATAACAGGAGGATATGTTATAGAGCCGCTGCCGCAACGTAGATCCTGAAATGAAAACGGTTATCACGATTGTGGGTTGTCGGATGCACGTGAGTGATACATCGACCAAGCACGATAGTATTATTCCAAGCGCCCTAATGGTTACGACAAGGTACTCTTCTCCACTATGATCAAATAGTGGAGGGTGAGTGCATGATGATGGGCTGGCGACCCATCACTACCACGAATCTCACAATTCGTGACGGCGATGCATCGTTACCATCGAGACAAGACAAGTATGACAAGTAGATGTTTACTTGGCACTAAAATCAAGTAAAAAACGAGCTCGACAAGAGCGAACTCGTCCATGTCAAGTAGATGTTTACTCAAATAAAATCAAGTAGGAAGCGCGCTCGACAAGAGCGAACTCGTTCAATACAAGCAGGCATGTTACTCACGACGTATTCACGATTAATCATATGGATTACAAAAGGAGCTCGATTGAGTCTCAAGTATAAGTGTTAAGTTGTCTGCTCAATTCTATTCAAGTTCCAAAAGCTAGTAATCTAGTCCAATGGATTTCCAAGTGTTAAAGGATCTCACCACGATCCTAGTAAGGTCCAATCGTTCCTTAATTCGACTCAGTTGAGTCTTCGCTACAATTATTCCCAAATAGAATACGAAATGCTATATGCATTTATATCCCTTCTCCATGTTCACAGTTCACATATATCTAGGTCTTTATTTCATTGAGAAACCCTAGTTCAACAAGTTCACCATTCCACCTATTAGTGAAATATAAGTTCAATACATGTACACTAATCAACTTTCAAGAGGTCATTAAGACATTCAAGAATAAATCATGCTTTGAGCCAAGATATGAAATATGCTTCATAAGTCATATAATGCCGATAAAACCACAAGGTAATCAAAAGTAATATATACTTCAAGTCAAAAATGGAAAATATGCTTATTAAGTCATATTCAATAAATAAGTAAGAATACCAAATCACAATTTATATAATTATCAAGGTTTACCTAGATTGTCTAGGCTCCAAATAACAAGATTATATCATTAGAGTCTTTCTCTTTAGGATAGTATTTCATCCCAAAATCTCAAATCCATTAAGGTTTATGTAATAGTCATAAACCACTATTGCCACATTCAAGTCCTTGAAGCCATACGCTAACTTACGTTGCAATACTATGAGACTTCGTTGAGGTTTTCTAAGTTAAAGTACCAAGTAGTACACTCACATGATAAGACCCATGGGTTGTAGTCTAGGTTCTAAAGATGTCCGTGCGATACTATTTCGCAAGGTCAAGGCAATACTAGCATGCTTTGGATAACAACTTGATTATCTTTGCAACTCTGAGTAGACTCTATATATAGAGTACTAGATCATAACCCATCAAAATTCGTTATTTAGGAGATTCTCCAATTCACCATCTAGGATTCCCCGAGATGATCCCAAGATTCCCAATCAAGCCCTTAAACAAGTTAGGGTGCATTCACACATACAAGGCGACTCTAGTGAGTCGGAGTTCTCACATCAATAACCACAAATCCATAGGATCCAAAACATGGGTAGGTCAAGTTCCTACAAGTCTTACAATCCTTTTTTTTTTAACCCTTTTTATAAATCAATTAGGACCACAATACCAAGCCAAACATGACCTTAGTCTATCGATGACCCAAATTCTACAATTTGAAACCCTAGCATAGAACTTTCTCTACGGCTTTCAATTGCAATTACTTCCTTCACAAGAGTTGTTCCTAAACACATTTGGGACATTATTCATGCTTTACTCAAGTCCAAATTATTGACTTATAGGGCAGCCCCAATAAATTCAGATTTCACACCTAAAAATGACAATTTCTCAACATCTTGCAAATGTTATTGATTCCTTCACAAGAACTACTCCTAGGCAAATTTAGAACAACATTCATGCTTGAAATTAACCCAAATTAGTAAGTTAACATGGCAGCCCCAAATTTTCAGATTTCTATCTTGTTGAAATGAAGATTTCTACTTCACAAAAAGTCTTCCTAAGCATGTGTACAACAACTATTATAAAGGGAGTATGCCCTAATATTTAACCTACAAATTTTCTGGGTTTGAAAACGTACCTTAAGCCTTAGATTAATGAATGCATGAAGAAATAAATCAATGATAAACGTAGTGGAGAGCAAGAGCTTCGAAAGGGCGGTCTCGGAAGTCCGATCGGGTCACCGGAGCTCCGGCAATCGTTCAATGAAGGTGGAGTGTTCTTGAGTCTCCTCTTTCTCTTCAAACCCAGCAAGAACTCATGGTCCATGAAGAAGAAATGGCTGAATGGTTGGTGATCTCACAATTGATGTAAACCAATTCTCAATCCAAGTGAAGGAGTTATTAGGATTCCCATTGGTTGATTAATGTGGGTCTTTGATTAACAACTCATCTAAGGGCTGAAATGGGTCTAAGGTGAGTCAAGATAAGTGACTTGGGTCAGTCAAGGTCGGACTTGGGTCAAGGAAGCAAGGGGGAATGGCTGCAACCACAAAAATCCCGAAATCTGGAAAACATATTTTTCATTTGCGAAGTTATTGGACAGTCAATCTTGTAAAATCTACCATAAATCACTCACAACTCCGATTTAGGTAATTTTTGATTTTTCTGAAACTAGACTCTTTAAACAACAATTTACCATTTTAAATTTCTCAATTAGGACTTGTATTCATCAAAATACATTCCCTCCAAGTTCATGTTAACATTCTGAATTCTCAAAACAGAACACAGACACAGCCATAATACGTGGCCTATTTGAGGCACTTAAACACATTGGAAAATTATGAAAATTTACAGGGATTAACTTAACATATGTAGGTAACACCCACTAAAATTTAAGCCAATTATCTTTAGTAGATTAGTACCAGAATTTTCCCGAAATTTGCCAAAGAACAGGACTGAATCTGTGAAGTTATAAGTTGGTCATCTTATTTCCAATTAACAAGTCCACGAACAAGGATGGTTAAACATGAAAGAACTAGTAACCTTGGTATAGAATTCAACCCACATGAACCACAAGTAATCATGGACAAGTCTCTAAGGCAAAGGAATGCATTCATGCATCCTAATTTCCAAATGTTCAAATACAAGCAAGAAGGGTCTCAACCTCAAAGTTAAACTTCCAATGGTTTAAGTAATGACCAAGAAACATGTAGAAATCATACCAAGACTCTTTAAGACTTAGTTAAGAGTTAAGGAAGCTAAGGCGATACACAAAGCTACCACGAAAATGCATACATAGTATAAAAATCTTATAAGACAACCAATACTCCACTAAAAGAACTAGAACCAAGATAAATATGTTAGGTTTATTTCTAGTATGTTAAGCAACAATAATGATCATGGTAAGTAACCAAGGTTTGGGTTCTCATACTAACAAAAAGCCAATAAGAACTTTATGGCCATTTGACACGTAAAACAAGGAAGTCAAACACATAAAGGTCCAGAGTCTTACAAAAGAAAAAGCAAAGCAGTGCGCAGCCCATAGCCAATCTGGGCGATGTGCCCAAATCCCCCACAAGCGGCGCCCAGATCACCCCCCGACAGCGCCCACATATGCACTGTTCACTGTTGCAGTTAGCTTTTTGGTGCAATTCCTTCAGCACACTGTATAAATTGTTAAAGCACGGAAGAAAATATCTGCGTTTACCTTCGCTGTTAAGGAAACCCAGCCTCGGCAGTGAAAAAAAAGGGAGAGATAGAACTCACAAATGTGAGATATACATATTATATTGATAATATTGGTATAAGTTTTTTTTATCAAAAAACTTTGTAAACCAACATCACTTTTTAACCAATGTATGATACATTTTTTCAATTAGTAATTAATAATAGAATTTTTAATACAAACATCAATTTCTAACTAATGTGATACATCTCTTCTATTGGTAATAATAGTAGAATATTTTGTAACCAATGTGGAATACATCTCTTGTAAAAGTGAAAGTCTTTAGTCTAAAGACTTTAAAATCTAACATTTTCTTTTTAAACAATGTGCTATACATCTCTTTTATTGATAATAATTTAAAATAATTTGAAATCAACATCATTTTCTAACCAATGTGAGATATACATCTTCTATTGGTAATAATGGTAGAAATCTTTTATCAAATCAAATGACTTTGAAAATCAACATCACTTTCCAACCAACGTATGATACATTTCTTCTATTGGTACTTAATAATAGTATTTTTAAAACTAACATCAATTTCTAACTAATGTGGGATGTATCTCTTCTATTGTTGAAAAATTAGTGTTTTTAGTGAAAGAAATTGTGCAACTTGAGATACACATTTTTTTACGTGTCATTTGTTTGTTGGCGAATGTAATTGTACAAATGTGTTCTACTCGGTGAGAGCATCAAAATGATATATTTATTTGTCCAAATCGAGTTTTGGATAATAAGATATCAAGATTTAAAGTATAATACTTGTTAAAAATTATTAGTGTTTTTAGTGAGAGAAATTGTGCAACTTAATGCACAAATTTCTTTACGTGTCATTTGTTTGTTGGCGAAGGTAATTGCGCAAATGTGTTCTACTCGATGAGAGCATCGAAATTATATATTTATTTGTCAAAATCGAGTTTTGGAGATATCAAGACTTAAAGTATAATACTTATTAAAAAAATTAGTGTTTTTTGTGAAAGAAATTGTGCAACTTGAGGCACAAATTTCTTTACGTGTCATTTGTTTATTGACAAAAGTAATTGTGTTCTACTCGGCATGAACATCGAAATGATATATTTATTTGTCTAAATCAAGTATTGGATAAATAAGATATCAAAGCTTAAAGTATGATGTTAAAAGTGAGTCATTAGAAGTAATATCTCACCTTGAAGAGTTTTATCCCACATTGGTTAGAAGTAATGTTAGTTGTAAAAGTTTTTAAATATAAATCTTCTATTATTGACAATAGAAGAAGTTATATATACTAATGCTAATACCCCTTATTATATTGATTATTATTATGTATTATTATTAGCTAATGGCTAGAAAACCAAAAGTTTTAAAGCTTCCGCATAGATGCTTTACAATGAAGATTTATCCAAAGGTGGTGAGGTGACACAACCATAGTGCTCCTCACCAACTTTATATATATATATATATATATATATATATATATATATATATATATATATATATATATATATATATATATATATATATTTTCAAGGTAAATGACGGTTTGAATTGCATGGTGTAAGAAGCATTGATGGCAAGCCCTTGACTTGAATTGGTAACTATTACTGATGCCCAAAACTAATTATCGATGCCCAATTTTTTTTATTGCAATGTCCAATTTTGGCGAGGATTTTTGTATTGCGATGCCCAAATTTGGGCAGTGGCTTTGTATGCGCGCATTTTCTTCATTAAGGGTATTTTCATCATTTTGTCCCAAAATGTACTTTATCGATTAAATAGTATTATGTTGGATTGGAGTGGTTAACATTTCACCAAAAAGTACCGACCCGGTTATCACCATAAAAATAATATAGAGTAATAAATAACACAAAAAATCTCACAATTATTTTAAAAAATCATATGTTCTACAATTATATTCTAAATATCATTTATTAACAACCTTTTCTAATATTAATAGTATAAAATGAGAAAAAAATAAATAAAAACCATTTTATCATTACTCTTTTTTTATATTCTTATAATCTTTTTTTTTTCGTAAACATTGCGGTTTATCTACCTTATTTTGAAATTTGTTGTTGATGTAAGTGCCAATTTGTAATGAATTCAAAATCATTTAATAATATTTCAGATATAAAAATTAATCTCACATTTTGAGCGAAAATGATTTAAACCTATAGTTTTAAACTTGTGGCTTGTGTTATTTGTAGCTAGTATATGGTGGGCCAACCCGCCCCGATTGACCCACCTTCTAGTGGGTTCATATTTTCTCAACCCAACCCACCTCTTTTAGGTGGTGGGGAGAGCTAGCACAAATGGCCCAACTCGTTTTGACAGCTCTAGTTGACGAGCTTGGAGGAATGAGCCGCCACCGGCTGCTACTGCTGATTCGACTTGGATGGAATAAACAAGAAGAGAGAAATGTTGTCGTTTCTGTTCAATAAGAAGGAAAAATAGGGGGAGAGATAGATTAATGGGTAATAGGGTTTTAAAGGCATTCTTGTCATTAAAATAAAAAAAACAGACGATAAAAGTACAATATCGGTGGGAGGGGGAATCTAGCAAAAAAATCTAATACATTGACCAAATGAATAAGTTTTAAAATCCTACGACCAAACATAAATTTTGGGAAAATTTGAGGGACCAAATTATATATTAATCCTTGTGTTTCACCAAAAACACATTTGATCCTCAACAATGCTTAGTTATAGTAATACTTGTAGGAATAGTTGTAAATATAACATTTTTTGTTTTTTAATATGTGTGTCGAATCATACTAGGTAATTTTTTAGAAACGGAATGAGTAATTGTTTTGTGTGTTTTTAATAGTTTAATCCGTAAAATTATTTCTTTGAGTCAATCTATATACATTATTATATATATAAAGCCTAGGTAGTCGAAAATAAGTAAAATCCCACCAAAATTTGTTTTCCTAAATTAGAAACCTATTTCTATGTAATAAAAGTGGTTGGTCATCTATTGAAAACATAAATTTGATTATACATTCATTAATTACATGTGTCTTAATCAATCAAATTATGCCTTGGAATATGAAAATCAAATACTACATTGGAATATGAAAATCAAATACTGGTTTGGAATATGAACAAGTTTATGATGATTTGAAAACACATTTAACAAATATTTCAACACCATCAAAATCTTAATTTTATTGTCAATTTACATGTTAATAAATCAAGATCGATTTTTTTAAAAAAAAATAATCGGCTTCAGACAACATGTATTCTAAAAATCTTTTACTTTTATTTTTATGTAAAAGGAAGATAATCTCTACAACAATGTATTTATTAAAATATTAGAAACATAAAAATAAAATAATAAACAATTATTAATAATTTCAATATAAAAAAAAACCCAAGCATGTATGTCAAACAAAAGATCTTGAACATTAACCAACGAACCAAGTTTTAACAAATCTGAACCAGATTTTAAGTAAAAATATTGTTATTTTTATGCTCAATCTCCAAAATCTAAACATTTTGTATTTTAAAAAATCAACTAATATTTTATTGTAACTTTTTAACCAACCAACCAGAAAAAAAGTTTGGACATCACATTATAGAAGCTAAAATTTTGAATGTAAGCAATTTTGATCTTTATCCCAAAAATGTCATTGTCTCCATTAGTAAAAACGAAATGAAAAAAAAATACTTAATCACAATAATATAATTAATATCAAAATACTACTTAATGAATCTAAATCTTCATCACAATTGTAGAGGCAACTTATTGACATATTTGAAACTATATTACATATCTAATAAAGTGGAGAAAAAATAAAAGCAATGCCTTGACAAATCTATAAAAATATAAATAAACATAAATAGATAGATATTTTTCCATTTCCATCGGACCCGATTTTCCATTTTACATGTTAATAAATCGAGATCGAATTTTTAAATAATTTTTTATACCTTAAAAATTTGTTGTCTTATAAAAGATAAAAGATGATGAACTTAAACAACCGACTTTAGTTAACTTGTATTCTATAAATATTATAGTTTTACTTTTATGTAAAAGTAAGATAGTCATTACAAAAGTGTGTTTATTAAAATATTAGAAACAAGAAAAAAAACAAACTGTCAAATTTGGTGAATGATGAATGCTTGAAGAATGAAGGTTGCCGGACCACCACCATTAATGGTGGTGGCTGGAGGTGAGGGAGATAATAAGAGAATGCGCATAATACACAAAGAAGAGAAAGTGATTTTGTTATTGAATTGAATTGATTTCTTAAAACTATTACAAAGAGATATTTATATCTAAAACAAAAGAAATCTATTGGGCTAACCAATGTAAATGGGCTAACATTGTGAATAGGTCCAATTGGGCTTACATGTTGGATCTATTTCTTTAACACTCTCCCTCAACTCGTACACGCTACTTTATAAAGTGTGTGAGTTGGAGAGATAAAAATGAATGAACCTTTCGGCAAATGTATCACTTTGGGCCTGAATGTTGATGTGCCACTTTGGGCCTGAATCTTGTTGTGCCACTTTGGGCCTGAAGCAAATGTTGTTGTGCCATTATGAGCCTGAATTTTGTTGTACCACGTTGTGCCTGAAATGCCACTATGGGAAGAAATCCCACTATGGGCTTGAATTGCCACTTTGGGCTGAATGAACTGTATGAATAACCTCACCATCCTCCGTTGTTGAAACATTAGAATCCTGAGCCACAATTTGATGTTCCCTTAGCGTCTTTATAAAACAATCTAAGTGGGTTTTGGATGAGACTCTGTGCTGGGTCTTCGACATTCTAGTCATGTTTGCCGAGAGTGCTTCGTTTGTTCTCGCTGATGAAAGAGAGAGGAAGCATCCGGTGCTCAAGAACTGGCCTGAGGCGGGTGGTCTTTCCCGCGAAACCGAAACAGTCGGCGGATGATAAGACGCCATCTCCGCCTGCCTAAACTGTTGCTGCTGTTGTGGTTGTTGCTTCCGTAACTGTTTGGGGAGTTTGTGAGAGATGTGTCTTCTCTTTCTTGGATTCTTGAGGTAATATCCATTGATGGATCTTGATTAGGACGAGATGAGAAGAAAGGCATAGATGAGCAGAAAACTACAGATCTGATCATCATCATCTTCGTTGAAACCTTCTTCTTGTTATTGGGGGCTCAATTTCAACCGGGAAGCCAATATCATGGATTTGTGTTGAGAATCTCACATTTGGGGAAGGATTGATTAATGTTCTTGAGTTTCCAATTTGCAATTGGTTTGTTGATGTGAAATATAATCTTGATATTGTTGTTGTTGTCGGGTTTGTTGAGCGGCGTCAGCTATGTCTTTATAATTGAAGAATACTTTAAGAAGGCTGTTGCTGGAAACATAATCTTGAAAACATTGTTGTTGCTGGGCGGCGAAGTGACGAGCGCGCCGTTAGTCTCGACGCAATCCTCCACGAGATTGATTCAATTGACCGGAATCAAAGATGAATAAGGCCGGTTAGGAGTTTGATAGAGATTTTGATTGAGTATGAAAGAAGAATTTGCATTTTGGGGGTTTTGTGTTTTGGGGGAAGGATTAATTATCATAATCTTCGGCTCTGATACCATGTCAAATTTGGTGAATGATGAATGCTTGAAGAATGAAGATTGTTGGATCACCACCATTAACGGTGGTGGCCGGAGGTGAGGGGAGAGAAAAGAGAATGCGTAGAATACACAAAGAAGAGAAAGTGATTTTGTTATTGAATTGAATTGATTTCTAAAACTATTACAAAGAGATATTTATATCTAAAACAAAAGAAATCTATTGGGCTAACCAATGTAAATGGGCTAACATTGTGAATAGGCCCAATTGGGCTTACATATTTGAATCTATTTCTTTAACACAAACCATTACTTATAATTTCAACCCGAGACTATAAGTCAAACAAATATTAAGGTCAATCATTGGTAGTATGATATGCAATAACGATTAACAAAAGCTAATGTTAATCATTGTGAGTAATTCATTCTTTTAATTTAATTGTCTTTATTTTGCTTGAATAAATTTAATTAAAAAGGATATATATATCAGTGGGTTTAACGCACAAATGTAAAACTAGTTTTTACTAGTATTTGGTTAGTGGGCTGGTTTGTTTGGGCTTGTTTATACCTATTCTCAAATATAAGGCGTGTCGATTGAAAATAATTTACATGATTTGATCTATTTGAATCTAAAGTTTCAATTCCAACTAGTCTGGATTTATATTTTTTTTATTTAAATATATTGGACTTAAAAACTATTTGACTTACAAAATATAAAATAAGAAAGGCGAGTTTTTATTTCCAAATAGTTGATTATGAGATGAATTCATTCTTTCAATTTGTTACTTCCGATTTTTATTGAATTGAGTTGTGTACATTTACATACATATAAAGAAAAAACTCTAACTCAAAAAGTATCCTTATCCCATATAAGCCTACTTTAGCTCATATTCGGACGAAGCCTCAGTTAAGTTATGTTATAAAAATATCTACAGAAAAAAAGAAGATTTTTGAGTTTTCCCTTTATGCTTGGAATTTTTTTTTCAAAAACTTCGATGGGTACAAGCAAGATAAAGGCTAGTTCAATAGCTTTTTGTTGAATTTCTCACGCAGCTAATACAACGTCGGAATACCTAATGTTGAGTGTATGTCACTTGTTAATACTCACTAAGAACATCTTTAATGCTAATGTGAATGTAAAATAAATTAAATGTCAATTATGATTTACATCCTTTTTGAAAGAAAAAACCTCTCAAATGTAAATATGGATGATAAGCGTGGATATGACGTGACAATCAAATTTGTTCATATCATGGATAATAATATCAATTTTCACATTCTACTTGAGGGTATGAATACATGTTAGTCATCATTATTCTTTTAAAAAACTATTTCTATTGGTTGTTTTCTTTTCTTTTATTTTTTAAATTTTTTTGTCAAATATTATTTTAGTTGTAGATGCATGACACAATAAGATTAAATCCACATTTGCATTGTAAAGATTCATTTTGATTAAATGGTAATGACGTGAAAAAAATTGATACATATGATTGATGGTGTTAACTACGCATGCCCACGTAAGGGTGATCCTTAACTAATACCAAATTTATTAAATGTAACACCATAATAAATCAAATTATTATAGTACCCTTGCTTCAATTAATACAAAAAAAAAAAAAAAAAAGAGACTTTACCCAATCTATAATATAATATAGCTCATAGTCGCACATATTCAATTGACTAAAGCTATTTAGGGGCTGAGATTGATTCTTTTACTGAGATCCTACGGTTATCATCACTCCACGAGTTCACATGTGTGAACGGCGGTTGAGCAACCACCTCCCCTCACTCTCCAACTCCTCCCACTATTCACGGTTGGTGGCCGCTAATCCTTTTTCCACCAAATCCACATCTTTTTTTTTCTCGATATTTTAATTAATTAATCAATTTTATGCAAAAAAATTCGTAAGTTTTATAATTTGAAAATATTTTTTTAACTATTATCATAATTAACTTAGACAAATTAAAGTAAAAATTAATTCATTTCCACGTTATTTATTTTATTTATTGATAAATTCACAAATTCGCGCTTTGCAATGCTCATGAACAAGAGTACCGGTTAAAACAATACCCCTATTACCCCCTCGTTCTTGAGTCAGCCACCCATATAACTCCTGATGAACGTCGGTTGCACAGAGTTTCCGTCAAACTATTTAAAAAGTCAGTCCGCTAGCTTTGCCTTTTTGGACCAAGGTATCTTCATCTCGAACTTCGTCTTTCACGAACTAGCTCTGCTTCATTTTGTTAATCGAATACGAAGGTCATTGAATTCAATTAGTTTCAGAACCCTAGACCTCATGATGAATTCCAAATCCCAGAATTTACAAGTCTTCTTTCAAGCCCCACAATTTCAAATACCAATTCGTGCCCTAACCCTAATCCCCGATCTCACCCTACGCCATCTCAAATTGTCTCTCCTCCCCCAGATTCACTCAGCCCAAACTCTAGACAACTTCTTCTTCACCTTAAATGGCCGACCTCTCCTGGACTCGGCCACCGTTGGGGACGAAATTACACCTTTGTCCACCCTCACACTTCAATTCCGCCTCCTCGGCGGTGGTGGAGATGGCGGCTCCACCTGTGCTGAGTCCCGTGACTGTTATCTCAACATGTACGCGGTCAAAAAGCCCGATAAGGTTGACCCTAATGAGCAAAGGCTCTCGAAGTGGTTGAATTGTGCGCTTTCTAACGAGCCCTTGAAGCATCCTGTTGTGGTTGATTTTCTCGGCAACGTGTTCAATAAGGTAGCGTTGGTGGAGGCATTATTGAGCAAGAAATTGCCAAAGGCTTTTGGGCATATAAAGGGTTTGAAGGATATGATCCCAATTGAGCTATCGCATATACCTGGGTTGGGATCAGATGGCGATGAGATTGGAGGGACGAGATTTCAGTGTCCAATTTCGGGTTTGGAGTTCAATGGGAAGTACAAGTTTTTTGCTTTAAGAACTTGTGGGCATGTGTTGAGTGCCAAGGCGTTGAAGGAGGTTAAATCCTCGGCTTGTCTTGTTTGTCATAAGGAGTTTGTGGAGTCCGATAAGATTGTTATTAATGGAAATGAAGAAGAGGTGGCAGTGCTGCGAGAGAAGATGGAGGAGGAGAAGGCCAAGTTGAGAGAGAAGAGAGTAAAGAAGGTGAAGAATGGTGATGTGGGTATGAATATGGAGGCGAGTGTTGGTTCGGAGCCGAATGGGTTGAGTGGGACTAAGCATGGTCTTGATGTTAAGGCAGTGGAAAAGGTTTCGGTGAAGGTAGAAGGAAATAGGAAGGTTGTTAATGGCGGGGTGAGGGTGAAGGGTGTAAATAATGGGCCAAGTGAAGGTAAGGTAAAGCGGTTCAAGGCAGCTGATATGGCCCCTGCTAATGCTACAAAGGAAGTGTATGCTTCTATATTTACCTCTTCAAGGAAGTCTGATTTTAAAGAAACATATTCTTGCAGATCCCTGCCCCTTGGTAGAAACTGATCAGTGTCATATGTAAGGTCATAGATTATTTCCGTTCCAGAGTTCTGGTGTAATCTAAATGAGGGGTTTCCTTGTGGCCTCAGATGTTATTCTGTTACACAATTTATTCCGTTACTTTATGAAAAAAAAATGGAATTTCATTGTGGCTCTACTCTTATGGTTTTCCGTTCATTTTCTTCATGTGTTGTTGATTGCTGTTGATATTAGGTAGTTTTTATCTTAATGAAATTGTCACTTGTGAAACTGACTGGTCCCTCTACTGTTATAGTGTTATCGTTTGATTTCATAATTCTGTTCTAGTTTGTATTTCCCGTAAGATCTTGCAATGAGGGATTATCATTTACTTATCAAAAAAATAAAAAAATAAAAAAAGAGGGATTATCATGTAGCATAAATCCTTATCACTGCTAAAAAATGGACAAGGAATGTGGTTGTTAAGTTGGCATTATCATGTAGCGTTTTCTACTTGCTTGATGAGAATTTGAAAAGTTAATGGGTTTGTAAATTGTTGTATAGTAGGATGGTATCTAGTTAAATCCAGTACATGTCCTTGTATTTGTTGTTTCTATATACTAGTGGCAAGGAGTTGAATAGGAATCCCAGAAGAAGGTGAATAGAATCATGTACTAAATCATTTATTTGGTCAATGAAATTGATTTGAATTTTAATGGATTATGATTGCCTATGAAGTAACTTTTTTACTGCACACAATACATTTGTTTTGTTCAGTAAAACCATTGCTTGTGATGATGTAGTGACATCATATGCAATCTTACAAGATATTCTTAATTACTTGGAATTGACAATCAACTTTCATTGTAACCGTTTAGTTCTCTTTTACATTTCACCTTCAAAAGAAAATTCTAATAGTTTATAGTATCATGATTATATTAAGGTTCACTGGCATTCCAGCGCGATGAAGAAGCTTTTAGATAGATGAAATTACTCTTGCTTAACTACATAGCTACATTAAGAATTTTGGTTGGCAGATTACATATTTCAAGTATTTAACTGCTCATAATCTTTGATTTACCAAAATCATGGTATCTGGAGTTAATATAACAGCTATTGATCAAGTGTTGTAAATCTTACAGACTGCGCAACGGAAATTAGAAGAACGTTTGTGGGAGGACAAAGTGTAGTATTGGACTCAAAAAAGCACAAAGCTTCAGCTGATTAAGATTATTCGAGCAATTCTAAGCTGTATAAGCTTTGGATTTGCAAGTATTTGACGCATATCTAATCTTAAATATATAGGTGGTTATTCATTTAACTCTAGTTTTTTTTTTCCTTCCATTTCATTGATACTTTAATGCCTTATTTTGTGATTCAAGCCTTTTCCCTAGTTGATATCCCAATTTGATCTCAATTCATGTTACCTTGGAGCCAAGCCTCCTATACTCTGTAACTTGTAAAGCTTGACTTATGTTCTTACTGGTCCTCTTTGCTCAAGAGCCTTATGATATTTCTTAGTGAAGGAAACATGCTTGAAACACATCTGTTGATGTAAACATATCAACACCAGCAAGTCTCTCTCGTAGTATTATCAATTTTGTCTTTTACTGATAGATGAGCAACAACTCAAGAACAATAGTCAACTGATTCCAATTCAGTTCAGTTGAGTTTTTGCTCTTTCTTGTGTAAATTTCTGTTAAAAGGAAGATTGCTGTTAAATCTCAAGCAATCATCTCCTCAGTATCTCTCCAAGTTAGTTTTGGTCTTCTCATTATTTTGCAAGCTGGGACAGTTATTGGTTTAGGCTGTACGTGTCCAAACACTATTTTAAACTGTCTAATTCAGTACATATTCTTGACAATATATATTTTTCCATCTCCCTTGACATCTTGTAATTCCTATCCTCACGCGAATTGTGCTTGTTATATCAATAACTTCTTCATGAATTTTTAATTCTTAGTGTTGCATTTTTATCTTGCTTAATTAACTTTATGCCTTTGTTTTATGCCCACGGGTGGGTGGGTTGGGGGCTTACAAGTGAACTGTATGTTTGGGCAAGTACCTTGACATCAATCTTTTGATCCATTATAGTTCTTCCCTTTGAAAATTGTGTAGTACGTGAGACCTGGGGCAGAGCCTATGCCTGGAGCAGCACCTGTAGCGCCTGGAGGAGTTCCAGGCCAAGTTCGTCCTCCTGTCGGTATCGTACCTTTTGCTGGGCGTGGAAGAGGCGATTGGCGACAGGGATAGGAGGTGCCGCTCCTATGCAGAAAAACTTTCATCTTGGATATGGAACCCCAGCTTGGGGAAACAGTGGAGCTGACCGTGGATTTGGCAGTGGACTGGAGTTCACACTTCCTTCGCACAAGTAACCCTCTTTTGCCCTGTAGCTCCAAATGTTCTTAATAGAGTTGATTATAGCGTCTGCAGATTCTTGCTGTTCCTGAATTTTGTGTCTTTTTTCTTTTATTCATTATGGTTGATTGTAGCTTTCCATGTCTATGTCTGTTTAGTTATGGTGTGCATCCATGTGCGTGTGTGTATGTATGTATGTATGTGTGTGTGTGTGTATATATATATATATCAATTGATGCTATGTTTATTTGTGAGCATTTGAGTTTTGATAACTACATACAATTTCTGTTTAGACCAAAATGTGTTGTGGAGCAACTTGATCTTATCTGCTGGTGAACCCTGCCTCAATAGCATACTTGATCATAGGATCCGTTTCTTTGCATATTATATGCTAATATAGATTAAAATAATGTACGATGCATATTATATGTTAGTACATATTGATACTAATATACCTGCTTGTTCTGTTGATATTAGGTTGTGGTATATGTTTACGTTAACGTCATTTTTGTATACTCCTTCGCGGACCATACATCATGTTAGATGTTGTAAAACATCATTTTATTACCAAGTTAATTTCCAACAATTACTTACTGCCGGCTAAATACAGTTGGAGCCTGTGATGTTATTGTGAAAGCTAGGATTGGCTCTAGCCAATAATTTACTTTAAAACATTCCAAAAATAAAATAAGAAAATAAAATAAATTCTTAGTTGTTCGTACATATTAAAAAGAAAAGCAAAGCAGAAATGCTTCATGGTTATCTTTGTTGTGTATCCAGGTAATAGATAGATTAGTGTGTATGCTTTGTTGTATTATGTGCTGTTGATGCTATGCTGATGATCTTGCACATGTTAGCTAGATCATGTTCTGACACGAAACCTTGATTTTGACCAATAAAATTCTTTATTCAGCATTATTGCACAAACGTTCACTTTGTTGTGTTTTGTAACACTTTCTTTTAGTAAGCTAAAGCATTTTCATAATCCCACTTCTGTTTCAGTATGATTTTGCTTCAATATCCAAATTCAGGTATCTATTAAATTGATTATTGTTGCTTCAATGGTATTGTGGTGACCTTTCCTGTAGGGTGATTAGGTTTTATTTGGATATGTTTCTTGTTTGAAGAGACTGCTGGTTCAATTATAAGCTCAGGTTACAATCAGAATTCTGATGGCATCAACGGTGGATGATGGGCTAAGAGCTTATGTACTTTTGATTTCTTGAACATGACAAGAGACACTCATCTAATCATAGTTATATAAAATGTGGTTCCTGTTGTTTGGGGGTAATTTTGTCCACACAGATTGGTCTCACTGTCGCTTCTTCTGCTGTTAACAAATGTTAGTGAATATTACCTTTTGCAGGAGTGAATGGTTATTATACATAATGACTATTTTAGTCTTGTCTTATTGTCACCTTACCATTAATGTGTTATTAAAAATTTGACCTTCAAAAGATTATTGAACACTCAGAAACATTATAAAGGCCGTTACTTCCCTTCTTAGACTTCTAATATGTTGAATGAAATGCTATGTGTGATACTGGGCTTACAATAACCTGCATTTATAAAAAGAAAATGAACATAAAAACTTAATGGCCTTTAAAATTAATAAAGTAACATAAAAAACTCTTGTGTACGTGTGCATTTATTGGTAGTCGTTGCAAATATATACTTAAATAGTGATCATTTTGATGAAGTGTATTAGGATGGGTCATTCGAGGTTAGCAGCTATATGAACCTAGCTGTAATGTGCATCACTTGGACTGTGTGGCGTTCTGTGTTCCCAGTCCCATTCCTATCAACCAAAAGGATCCATGTTCGGATTGTCAATTTTCAAAACCTTCAAAATTGAACAAATCAAGAAGTCCCTGCTCATGTTCCTTTCAGAGATGGAGGGACCATGATAATGGCAGGCTGAAGCAAAGGAGGTTGATAGTTTGTTACCCAAGGAATAT
Organism: Codonopsis lanceolata; assembly: GCA_013146195.2. Lineage (NCBI taxonomy): Eukaryota > Viridiplantae > Streptophyta > Magnoliopsida > Asterales > Campanulaceae > Codonopsis > Codonopsis lanceolata. Next base: position 76,893,848 of record CM028377.1, read on the forward strand.
CCCATAATAATTTGGCTTTTCAGTGGTCTTGTTGCAACTCCAGTGGATCACATGGCTTTTGTTGCTGAAGGGAGCAGGTACCTAGTATTTTATACAATGATTCTCGTTGGGAAATTTACTTTAAAAAAAGGGAGGATTGGGTATCTGAACGACTCCTTGTCCATTCCAGCTCCTCCCCTTGTGGGACAAAGCATGTGTGAGTCAGACAGTTTGAATTCTCAAGTTTACTCCCTCCCCCACAAAAAAAATAAAATATTTTTTTCCTCTATAAAGGGCCGCTGTAAGTTGGGAATTAAATTTATTCATCTCATAATTGGTTAATAGTTCCTCCATGGTCCTTCGTTAAACTGAAATTTTGCTACTAGTGAACATTTTGGAGGGGAATGTTGGTCGTAGCTCACCAGGATTAGTGAATTATGGCCGGTGATTCATGTTTTTATTATCCATTTTACATGTTAATAAATCGAAATCAAATTTTTTAATAATATTTTATACGTTAAAAATTTGTGGTCTTATGAAAGATAAAATATAATGAACTTAAACAATCGGATTCAGCCAACATGTATTCTAAAAAAATTATATTTTTATTTTTATGTAAAAGTAAGATAGTCCCTACAAAAGTGTATTTATTAAAATATTAGAAATAGGAAAAAAAAAGTAACAAACCATTACTTATAATTTCAACTAGAGCAAACATGTAGGTCAAACAAAAGTTAAGGTTAATCATTGGTACTATCATATGCAATAACGATTAACAATAGTTAAGGACAATCATTGCCGCATATATGACACTTCCTGAAGTATGGTTCAAAGTAGATTATGATTTTTAGGTTAACAAATCGTTCTAGTTTAAAAATATTGATTGATATGAGATAAATAAGGAAAACTAATAAAATAACACAACAAATGTTGTGTATAATGAATTCAGAGTCTATCATATTACCGATACAATGATGTATTTCTATTTAGATAGTTGCAATTCATTCTTTTAATTTTATTTATTGTCTTTGTTTTGTTTGAATAAAATTTAATTAAAAAAATATATGTCCGTGCGTTAAACGCACGGGTGTAAGACTAGTTTTTTTTGAAAAGCCAAACAACCAGGACTGGTTTGCTTTAGTTGTTTTCAATTTTTTCTTTCCAGTTTTGTGTGCATACCCACAATTCGAATATCTTAGAGCATCTGAGAGAACATTTATCTTTTGGAGCAGTGCACAGGGTTATAAAAGGTAAGTCGCTTCAAATATTTTTCTGTAAAAATAAATAAAAGTTTGTGAGGGCCTTTTTTGTCATTCCCGTTCTTTTCCTTAATTTACAAGTTTGTGGCATTCAATTTTTTATGCATGAGCTTAATATCTGACTATGGGAATGAATTGATTTTAATAAGGTCAATCTGATTTGGTATAAAATGTTTAGATTTTTGTGTGTGTGTGTGCTTGTGTTTGTCCAGCCCTTGAAGAGTAGCACAACAGAACCTTTGTACATATGCAGTGTGTATGTTCCAAGAAGATTTTCTCTTATTATATGATTAAAAATAAATAAATTTGTCATTTCCTTTTTCATGGTTACACTTGAATTTAAAATTAAAGTTGTTGTTCATTTCTCCATGGTAGTTCGTTGAGCTTATGTTGTTCTCGCAGGACTATATTTGAAGTTGACATCGATGGTTTTGAGGAAAACCCATGGAGACTCCAGGGTATTGATATATCAGACTTTTCCAACTTCGGTTTGAATGAGGAGAGTTGGAAAGAATATTGCAAACAGCTGGTGAGTGTTACACAGACACACCCAGATATTATTTTCTACATAAATGGAAGCTGAATGCTGAATATTGGAATCTTGACTCTGCAGGAACAATTCCGTTTGGAAGCTACTATGCAAAGTGAAATCCGTGTTTATGAAAGTGCGAGGGCTGAACAGGTGTGAGGTGTTTTAATATGTCTGCATATAGCTATATGTATGCATGCATGCTTGCATTTGTTTACTGATTTCCTTGGACAATAAAAAAGAAGAGAAGAATATTAACAGTAAAACAATATATTCTTTTTATTTCAGGAGTATGATCGGATCTGCCCCCAGGGCTAGCTGCTGCAGCTGGTATTCTCATCCGAAAATCTAAATCAAGGAAAAGTTGATCCTGGGCAAGGTGACTTGGAAAGGGATCTGTACGTGTCCGGCCACAATTAGTATGCAGTCTTGTAACTTTTCACCCTTTTCTTCCTTGAAGATCCTTTCAGATGTTTCCTGTCATTCTGGTCCTTTTTCTATCTGAATTGATTCCGTGTGTATTCTATTGTTTTACCTAATGTTTTTACCACGAGACTTTTGTCAAACAAAGGTATATAATTTTAGGAATATTGTTCAATTTCCAGATTCATTGATTTACATGATTTCTTGTAGCCGCTTGGTAAAGCAATACAGCTGGAAACTGGTTATGGTGAGTGTTTCCCATCCATTGATACTCGACCTCCACGGATCCGTGATTCGGATGCTATTATTGAGGTGAATGGTTGATCATACTTTTGCAATTCTTTATTCCAATGCTTTATATCTGATGCATTTGCATAACAGTTTCACTAACATTGCATGGGAAACAGATTGTTTTGCAAGACTCTGGGGATGATCATTCCTCCCTGGAAACAACGTTGTCGAACTGCTAGAGAATGATCCTTCAAAAGAGGTTCCCAGAGGAGGCCATGAAATTGAAGGAGACACCGCACAGGAGGAGACCAATCCTTTTGAAGGTATGCCACGATCTTGTATTGGTAGGAAAAGGAGGCTTGTAGTAAGAAGCACCTTTCATATACTCTATATATAATGAAAAAATTGAAGGGGATAAATTTCACCTTTCCTTTTAGGAGCACCTGTTCAAGACCTACCTGATTCTAGGGGAAAGACCTCTGTATATTCTGACAGGAAATTTAACGTCCCTAACGATGAGAGGTATGACATAATATTGGATGTAATCTTAATATATTTGCCTTCTTGTGAAGTATGTGAGTATCTAAGAATTTCCATTAGTAGTAGCTTTTGATATGCTTAATTTACCTTCGTAGTGCTCTGATGGAATGGCGTACAAGTGCAAATTTTATAGTTTCACTCTTTAGTATTTAAGTTTGGTTTCATTAAAGTAACTACTTGAGATTTTAAGAGAAGTAAAGTAGGCTTTTGATGTCTATAAAGAACATGCTCCCATTCCCATATAGCGTAGAATAAACCTGGTTTTTGAGCACCCTCGGGATAGAATCTAGTAAGCGATGACTTTTACAAACATTTGTTTTTGAGGAATTTAACATCATTTGGAAACCTGGAAGTTTTAATAACAGCTAAGGTTGTTGTTAGTCGTAACTATATTTTCTTATGGAATTAATACATTGAAAAAATCTTTATCTTACTAGGAAAATGAAATGTATAAAGCTCCTAGTTTACTTGCATACTCATTTTATGGTTGCTACTTCATTGGGGCCCTTAGTGGAGCGCTCCCAGATATTTGGTGCGAGGCTTGTTTTCTTGAAATCTTGTACAGTCTTTTACATCTTTATATTTAGCTTCTCCAAAACACTTTTGCTGTACCCGTAAGAAGGTTTTATTTTTTTTACTGTTGTTTTACCTATTTGTTAGACAGCTTCTCCTTGGGATGATTACGAACTCTCTATTACTCCATCTTATGTCCTGCCTTCTTCATTTTTATCTCCTCATGTGATGTTTTGGTACATTGGCTATCATGTCGATTTGCTGTTTTTGAATTTCTGTCGGCTTTTTGATACTTCACACGAAGTCAACATACCATTGTTCTCTTTTTCTGCTTTTTAAACAGGCGGACAAAAAGAAGAGTACCTGAGAGGTCACCCGATTTGAACCATTGTGGAAGTACCCCGGACAAGAAGCTTGTTGATAACTAGGCCTGACAATTGTAACTCATTATCCATTAACCCACCCAACTCAACCCATTAATATTTTTTGGTTGAAGCGGGTAACCCGTTTCGACCCAATAATATTAACAGGTTGGGTTAAAGCGGATCAGATCCGTTACCCATTTTGACTTGTGATAAATTTATGTTTCTTGGGGGAAAATTTAGAGTCGAGACGGGTCGACCCGCTTTAACCCATTACCCGCTTCAACTCGACTCATTCCGACACAACCCATTTCAACCCGTTTTACATTTGAGTTCTAACGGGTTTCGACCTGTTTCAACCCATTACCCATTCCAATCTAACCCAAGCCCAACCCAACTAACCCAATTAAATTTATGTTTCTTGGGGGAAAATTTAGAGTCGAGACACCCGCTTTAACCCATTACCCGCTTCAACTCGACTCATTCCGACACAACCCATTTCAACCCGTTTTACATTTGAGTTCTAACGGGTTTCGACCTGTTTCAACCCATTACCCATTCCAATCTAACCCAAGCCCAACCCAACTCACCCAATTGACAGGCCTATTGTCTATTGATAACAAGGAGGAATCTATTGAAAGCGTCGAGGGTAAGCATAGTCCTTTATCGTCTCCTGTTACTGGTGGGACTGCTGAGGAGCCTGACTTTGACCATAATGATGCTATGCATGATGAGAGTGTGGCAGCTGATGGAAGCTCAGAAGCGGAAAGAGACCAAGTCCTATATACGACCACCACGAACAAACTCAAAACTGATAATCCAACGCATTTTGTGAAAAAACAAAAGCTATTCCCCGGAGCTAAACCTCCTTCTCTTCAAGAAATTGATGAGGGAGAGGATTCCAAGGCTGCAAGAAGTAGTGACAACATGAAAGCCAGATTAGAAAGCAGTAGAGATTACCGGAGCATGAGAGATAGTGTTGATGAGGAAGTTGTTCGAGCTGGTCACTCTAGACACACGGGGATGTCCAAGAGACCCTTAAATGAAGATGAGCGTGTTGTCCGAGGCAGAGGCCGTGATGAGAGACAAGTGATGGATAGACACCGTGCAACAATGAAAGGGAGGGATGATTCTTATTCTCGTAAAAAGTGGGATTCAAACATGGCACAATACTCGCACGCGAAAACTGAGAGCCTTGATAGGCGAAAAGGCAGTGATTCTGATGGAGCTTGGCAACGGAAAGATGAAGATCTACATGGTTGAAGAACTAGAGCAGATGATGGTAGGAAATGAGAACGTGGTGATGAAATGGTGTCCAGGCACCGGAGTAAGGTTCAAGAAAATGAGAGGGGTGATAAAGATGAATATCAATTAAGAAAAGTAATGGAGAACGGTAATTGAAAGGGTTACCATGATAAAGATTTGTTACCTAGACACAAGGACAGAGATAATAGTTTGAAGACTCGAAATGATACTTTGGATGATCTCCACAGCAAAAGAAGAAATGATGGGGTGCATTTAAGGAGGGACCATGCTGAAAAGGAAGAAACTTTACATGTGTAGAAAGAAAGTGTTAGTCGTCGAAAGCGAGAGATGGATGATATTTTGGATCAGAGGAAGAGAGATGACCAAGCAAGAGTAAGGGAGGATGATCAGCATGCTGTTAGGCATAACAAAGAAGAGGTCTGGTTACAAAGGGAGAGGGTCGAACGGCAAAGGGAGCGGGATGAGTGGCATAGGCTCAAACAGTCGTATGAAGAAAACTTGATAAAGTGGGAAAGAGAAGAAGGACGAGGAGTAAGGAGTGGACGAGTGGCAGAAGACAAAGCATGGCCCAGCCATTCTAGAGTGAAGGAAGAGTATAAAGGCGCTGATAGAGAATATCAGACCAAAGATACTGGGAGGCATATCGAACAAATCAACAGAAGGGACAAAGTTGAGAATGAAAGCATTTCAAGGCATAGAGGACGTGATGATGCATATGCACGTGAAAACCAACTTAATAATGAAGAAAGAAGATCTAGGCAGGAGCGAGGAAGTATTGGTCCTGATCAGTTTGTCAGTGTTTCTGATAACCATAGGCCACCGGAGAAAAAACACAAAGAGAACCCAAGGAAGAGTAAAGAGTATGAGGTTGGTGATCGCAATTCGTTGGCCCCTTCAAGGAGGAATCGAGAAGACCACAATGGTCAGAGAAGTGAGCGGGTACATCTCTGGACACAATAACATAACGTACTTGGAAGGAAAAAAATTACCTTACCAAATAGTTCAATTACATGGTATGAGCAAATACTAGTTTGCACGGATACAGATATGGGGATACGAGAGTTTTGAAAAATCCCGGATACGGACACGTGGGGTAAAGTGTAAATATTCAAACTATAAGGACTAAAGTGTAAATATTCAAACTATAAGGACCAAAATATAATATAAATTAAATAGAAATAGTAAAATAGTAAAATAGATATAATTATATATAGATGATAGATACATGCTACAACACAGACTACATAAATATATTATATGTATAGATGATAGCTACAGCCTACATCACATGAGTACAGAGATAAAGTCACAGACTAAGAAATAGAGAAGTCAGAAGAAAAGAAGAAGGCTTCGTCAATTTTCAACAAACTAGGGTTCAAAAATGAAAAATCGAAATTGTTAGTTCACTTACCTCGACTCCGAAGCACTGAAGAAGCGGTGGCGGTGCTAGGGCTTGATGCCGAAGCACTGAAGAAGTGGCGAAAGCGAGGAGGAGAGGGCTCACGGTAGTCGCGAGGCCGAGGTATGTCAGGGTTCCAGCTTTACCGCTTTACGTCTCTCTTAGTCTCTCTCTCTAGTCGTCGTAGTCGAATAGTCGAGGTTCATTTAGGTTAAAATTTCGATTTATCCCCCCGGGGTATATTTATTAATAGCGTTCTCAACTTCCCAAAAAAACAAAACTAACCTAACTATCAAAAAATGTTCTTTCATAGCCTATTTTGTGACGAATTGTCCATAATACCCTTTTGGCTCTCAAAACTAATATAGTGTGCTCTAGGTCGATTAACTCGACCTTTGGTTGATCAACTCGACCCTTTGGGTTGATCAACTCGACCTTTGGGTTGTTTAACGGTCGATCAACTCGATCTTTGGGTCGATCAATGGTCGATCAATGGTCTATTAAATGTGGATCAAAGGTCGAGTTGATCGACTTTAAAATCTGATAGGTATACTTGTCCGTTCCAAATATTCCGAGATTCAACATAGTCAAAGGCCATGAAAGTATATTGTATGGGTCATCTAGGTTGCACGGATACGGATTCGCGGATACGAGATACGGGGATACGAGATTTTTGAAAAATCGCGGATATGGATACGTGGGGGTAAAGTGTAAATATTCAAACCATAAGGACTAAAGTGTAAATATTCAAACTATAAGGACCTAAGCCTATATAAGATATAATATAATATATATAATATGATATATTACATATTTACATAATTACATTTATAGCCTAAGCCTACTAACCTAACCTACACACTGGCACCGCATAAGTGCACACTACAAGACATAACTACAAGTGATATGATATCGACAGCCATAAGCGTGTTAATCATTTAAGCTTGGCATTTGGCTTGAAAGTTGAAGCAAAGCTGACGCTAGGTCTTAGGTCGCCGTTTTGTTATTTTCTGTTTAATGTTTGGGTAATTTTAGTTTCCTTTTTATTTAGAGTTTCCTTTATTTAAGAGTTTCCTTTTATTTAGAGTTTCCTTTTAATTAGTTTTGTCCTTTATTTTGTAAGCCTATTTTAAACATTGTTTTAGGGTGGAGAATTCAATAAAAGTTGAGTGATTTTACGTTAGTTTGATTGAAGCTCGATTATAACATCGTGGATTCGCTGTTTATAAATTTATCGCGCTGGCGTTGTCGCGAGTCATTCATCCTAATACTAACGGAACGGACCTAAAGATCTCCTAGAAAGGTATTAGGATGAATGACTCGCGACCCAACGCCGAGATGACGCGAACCTTGGAATTGTGAATGACGCCACAATTGGGATGACTCTCCAACTGATAAGTCGAATTCAATTATAAACAACGAATCCACGATGTTTATAATCCGAGCTTCCAATCCAAGACACTCAAATAATAAGACAATTTTCTAACCAGAAAATCACTCAACTTTTATTAATCTGAATTCTCCAGCCTAAAACAATGTTTAAGAATGCCTTTTTATAGGCTTACAAAATAAATCCTAATTCTTGTAGGACAAGAAAACTAATTAAAAGGAAACTCTTAAATAAAGGAAACTCTAAATAAAAAGGAAACTAAAATTACCCAAACATTAAAACAGGAAAATAAACAAAGACGGCAGCCTCTTTCGAGACCTCATGGTCGCAAGGTCAGACCCCTTAAGGCCCGCAAGCTTCACAGCTTCTCTGAATTTGCCATTTTGACCCCCCTGAAGTATCCAAACAGTTTTCCAAGCTTCCAAACTTGCCTACAAGTTGCCAAGCTTAACCAGTAGATCCCTGAACTCTTAGAAACACGCTTATGGCTTGTCAATATCATATCAACAAGTAACATTGACAAATGAGTGAATGACAACAGTAGCAGTATTCAATTAATTTATATATATATATATATATATATATAAAATACGATAATACACTTACAATAAGAGACCATTAAGGCACTAACTTGTGTTACGTGTATGACATTCGAATCTCGAAGAAAGATTGAAGGCTGAGATTGAGATTGAGAGAAGACTGAAGGGCGAACTCAACTGGTGAAGGCTTCGACGTCGAAGAAAGGGAGAAGAGAAGAAGTGAAGTCCGAACCACTGAAGCAGCGACGGCGGTGGCTAGGGCTACGTGACGACGATTGGCGAAAGCTAGGAGGAGAGGGCTCCGGCTGTTGCGACTGGCGAGGTATGTTCTATGATGCGTCGTCTCGTTCTCGTCTCTTTCTAGTCCAACATTTGTCGGTGGATAGGTTAGGTTAAATATCCCTTTTTTTGAAGACAAAACGACCACGCATTTGACTCGGCGTATCCGGATCTCAGAGACGCGTATTCGGGTCCCCGTATCCAAAGTTTGAGAATTTGTCAAAACGAAGCCCGAACGTATCCAAGGGCGTATCTCGCATATCCGTAGCATATCGGATACGCGAGACACTGGCAGGGAAGCGTATCCATGCATCATAGTGGGTCATAAGGCTTTACTTGACCATTCCCTCCCCTTTTTTAAGACAAAACAACAGCGTAGTTGAATGAACTTTTTTTTTTTTTAGAGAAACAGGGGCGGCACCCTGCAGGATTTTATTAATAAAATAGGAGGCAAAACAATGAGGGGGACAACCAACCTTGCCCACATACGGGAGGACATAGGAGCCTTACTTCTACTAGAAAAATACAATAGAAACAACTCAATTATGAAAACTTAATATACCCAGCCTATCATATGTACAAGCTTGTCGCACAATCCCTGCATATTATCATAGTTCGTATACAAAACCGTAGAGTGAGCCACCTCTGCACATTTGTCAGCCACTCCGTTAACCTCTTTGTAAACGTGTCAAATTTTATACGTTCCCAATAGCTCTTTTGGTAGTTGAATAAACGTATCTGGATCCAGGTATACATATCCGGGTCTCGGATACGCATATCCGGGTCGCGTATCCGAACTTTGGAGAATTGTCAAAACGCCCCTTATACGTATCCACAAGCGTATCCGGAGTGTGTCGAATACACGAAACGCTAGTTGGGGAGAGTATCCGTGCATCATAGAGCAAATACTTCTGAAAAAGTCACTTAATCATCTTTTAGTTAATATGTGGCTGTCTACTGTGGCAAGCCAACAAACTCGTGTTCAGATTTCCTGAATAACAGGTTGCAAGTGTTGTCCATTGCCGGCAGATTTATGTATGAAAGGAGTGAAAGATAGATGAATCTCTTATCATATTTTGATCTTATTGTCATTGCTGAAAAATGTTACTTCCTTTCAAGTCCTGCCTTTTAAATTTTGAAGATAATGTTTCATGGATGCATGGGCTTTTAAATTTACTCTACTGGCAAAGATATCATTGTTGGAGAGGTTACAGTTTCTTATTCTCCGTGTCTCGTACTTTCCCCATCTGTACAATAAGAGTATTTTTGTTTTTCGAACACAGGCTGACTTCGTGAGTCTTTATCAAGAAAACGATAGTTGGATTTGTAATTATTTTTGTCTATGTAGATGATCTAAATATCATTGGAACTCCCAAAAAATTCAAGATGCAGTCATTTACCTAAAGGGAAAATTTGAAATGAAAGATCTTGGACATACCAAATACTTTCTTGGTTTACAAATAGAACATTTGCATAGTGGAATATTTGTGCATCAATCAAATTATACAAAAAGAGTCCTGAAGCGTTTTAATATGGACAAGGCAAATCCTATCGCTAGCCCTATAGTTAACAGATCACTAAATGTTGAAAAAGATCAATTTCGTCCTTGTGAAGAGAACGGAGAGATACTTGGTCCCGAAGTACCATACTTAAGTGCTATTGGAGCCCTTATGTATCTTGTAAATTGTACTAGACCAGATATATCATTTGCTACAGATCTATTGACAAGATATAGTTCATCTCTATCACGGAGACACTGTAATGTAATCAATCACATATTTCATTATCTTCAAGGAACGATCGATTTGAGATTATTTTATCCCAGATGATCAAAGGTTGAAATAGTTGGTTTTATAGATGTGGGATATTTGTCTGATCCTCGTAAGGCCAGATCACAACTCGGCTATGTCTTCACGATGGGTGGTACTGTAATTTCATGGCGTTCTTAAAAGCAAACACTAGTTGCTACATCGTCAAATCATGCTGAGATGATCACACTTCATGAAGCTAGTCGAGAGTGTATATGACTTTGATCTATGACTCAGCATATTCAAAATGACAGTGGACTACCTGTCAACAAAGACCCGACAGTATTATTTGAAGACAATGTCGCATGTGTTGCCCAAAGTAAAGAGGAATACATCAAAATTCAAAAGTGACAAGTCCAAACATATCCTCCCGAAGTTCTTTTTGTACACTAAAAAACTTGAAAAGAAGAAATAGGTAGCATCCAATATGTTCGATCAAGTGATAATGCTGTAGATTTATTCACGAAGGCTCTTCCCGCTACAACCTTCAGAAAGCATGTTCACAACATTGGAATGCGTAATCTACGAGATTTACAAAGATGATTTCTCTTGATCCTTGTCAGCCCGAGGGGAGCATATATGACTATACTCTTTTTCCCTTTATCATGGTTTTTGTCCCACTGCGTTTTCCATGAAAAGGTTTTTAACGAGATAGCTCATGCACATGATTCAGATTTAAGTTGTGTACTCTTTTCCTTATGTTTGATTTTTTCCCTTCCGGTTTTTCGGCTTAAAGGTTTTTAACGAGACACAATTATTCAACTTACAATGCTATGTTCAAAGGGGAGTGTTATGAAAAATCATAAAGTGAACAGTAGTGAACAATAGATTGTGCCATACCTTCTTCTGTACACACAACAGTGAATCACATAATTGTATGTGAATGTTCGGCTATAAATACCGAGCATTCTGTGGTTATTGATAACGGAGAAAAGCACATCTATGAGCTCTAAATACAAAGGCTTTCTTTTTCTCTTTTTAATACACTATTGTCACAAGTTTGTGATTATTTCATAACAGTGAGAAATATAACTCTCATATACTAGAAGTTTTTCTAATAAATGTTTTTAGGACAATTTGCAGGCCGACTTCTTTTCCCAAATTTTAAACCACATAAGTACCTTGTTTTTTTTTTTTACCGTTGAAATCTATTTTCTTGAAATTGTTCTTAAAATTCCCCAAAATAGAAAGAACGACATCAGTCTGTAGGGATGAAAAACAAAGAGGATGGGGAGGTAGAGTGGTAAAGAAGACACATGTGTCTTCACATTGAATTCGATTACCCTACCATCTTAACTTCTACTATTTCTTCATCTATCGATCTTTAGTTTCATATGTATCTTCTTCTTCTTCACTGTGTTTGTGTATTGTGTTTCTATGCATGCAAATTGTTCGATAAAATACTCTAATAGAAATTTGTTCGTGTACACATTGTTTAAATGTAGATGCATCAATTTTGAATCACGTTGCATCATTTGTGAATCGTGATGCATCGATTTGAATTTGAGATGCAGGAAAGATGCATCAATTTGAATAATTTGTTGATTGTGTACAAGAAAGAAGAGACATGGAATCGCAATGCAATATTATTTGATGGATCTTTGATGTTTGATTTGATGCATTGCAATGCATTGCATAAATTGAATTAAATAGTTAAATTGATGTAACGCAATACACCGAGTAAGTGATCTGTGCCTTAGATTTATTAGGTTTATCGTAATCTTTTTGTTTTAAATTTCGTCAGTCCCAAAATAATTGTCTTGTTTGAAACTTTCCTTTTTAGAACAACACTTTTATCACTTTATCCTTACTTTTTCATCATACTTTAATTATGTGACATATACACATGAATTTTAAAGTAAACTACAATTCAAACTAATATTAATAATTCAGTCAAATGTGTTTTTTTAAATCGTGTGCCAAGTCCACCAAAACGATAATTTATGGACAGAGGAGTATATCAATTGAAAACTTATAAAAGTGGACTGACATGAATTTCAGGCAATGTTTTAAGAGCATCTTCATTGTAGTATTTTTCTCATCTTAAGTTGATATTCTTATTAAGAAGAGAAATCAATACAATAAAAGATATATTTTTAAATGGATAAAAAGATAAAAATATGTATGTGATAATGAGACCCAATTAAAAAGATGTATACGAAGATTAGATGCTCTAATAGATCGCACTTAACTAAATTTAATACGTTCAGTTAAGTTGGTAATTTATAATCGGATCAGATGTAGCAAATCGAAATTTGACTTTAAATTAAATCCAATCTAGTATCAGGCGTAGGCGCGTAGCAGTAATAGTGCCCCACAAATTTTGTCAACATTCAGAACAGTGGCCTATTCATTAACGAAGAAACTTTTGAAATATTTTTATTGGACTCCATTGTAGCATAAATGGTTATTTTTTATTTAAAAAATAAATAAAAAGAGCTTAAGATTTTGATTATTTTAGTAGTATATATATATATATATATATATATATATATATATATATATATATATATATATATATATATAGTTTTAATACTTATTTTGTATATTCTCTCAGTTTCGAGCAAAGAGTTTCCGTTTTAAAGTTATTTTTTTTTAAAATGACACATTTAATAGTTTATTAGTAATAAAATAACACTTTTATACCTTAATTTTTGAAAGTGAACTCTTTAAGTGAAATATCAAAAAATAGAATAATTGACTCTTTACCTGGAACGAAGAGAGTACTTTATAAAAATATAAATTTAGAAAAAAATTAATATATATTTTGATCCCTGGATATTTGCAAAAATAATAGTTTGGTTCTTGGATTTTATAACATAATCATGTGGTCCCTTAATTCATTTTTTTGTCAGGTTCCCCTCCCACCGTTACCGTCACACTTTTCGTCTATTTTTTTCAAAATACCCAAAATATCCTTATGTGATTTCAAATTTATTTAAACATAATAAACTGATTTTTCAAAAAGTTCAAAATATAGGGGGTCAATCTGTCAACTTAAAAACAAGTTCATCTTCAACTCAGCAATCTATCACTTCTCTTAACCCAAATTAATTTCAAACTCTCTTTCTTTTGACGAAGCATATAAAGAGACTGGATTATATACTTTGCCAACTATCGGTAATTTAGATTCCTCTTGCAATACCTAAAGGTTGGGCAATGAGAATGAGAGGGAAGAGATTCGACTTGCGCCGGAGTACTGTGCTAGGACCGGAAAAACAAATATGAGTTTTGTAAATTTCAAAAAAAATCTGTGTTTAAGAAAAGGAAGAAATTATATATATATATATATATATATATATATATATATATATATATATATATATATATATATATATATATATATATATAGAGAGAGAGAAAGAGAGAGAGAGAGAGAGATAACATAATTTAAACAGTCGAGCAGAACTTTGGGTCGTCTTCCTCGAATAAGATAAAACCCTATAACTTTGAGAGGGCTCCAGATTCATCAGTATCAATCTCAGAGGTGGTGGTGGAGACGAATTTTATCATACATATTGATTTTTTACACACCCAAGTTCTAAAAATTTGAATTTGGGTTGTTTTGATGATGGTTGATGCTGGAAAAAAGAGCCCAGAGATGGTGGTGGACGGAGCTCGTGTTCAAACTGAAGCAAGGGCGGCTGAAGATGGAGCCAGATATGAGATAGAGGTAAAGTTGGAGAGAGAGAGTTGGTGGCAGAGATGGAGTAGGTCGCGGCTTAACATGGAGGGAGGTGCCGAAAGGGACAAAGATAGATCGAAGATGGATGGACAACGTCAGCTATGGTTGGAGATGAGAGGAGTTTGGTGATGGTTTGGCAATGGAGAAGACTGGACTAGAGAAGATGAAATTGAAGTTGGTGGTAGATGAGATTGATGTTGGGTTTGGCCGGATCAAAGGAGATAGAGATGGAGGGAGCTAGAAAAGTCGATTGGAGGCCGGTGATGGTGAGAGAGAAAAGATGGCAAGACTGTGGGAGAAGATGGGGGAGGCCAAACTAGAGAAAGAGAGAAAGAAGAGGCATATCACAAAGTTTTTTCTCGATTCCCCGAATTTCCCTTTTTTTAATTGACAACTAATCCCTTCTATTTTATAATTCTTAAAAAATCAGCCATAAGCAACTTGTTAGTAAGGGTTGTTTAGTTATATTGTAAAAAAGTGGACGGAAAATATGATGGTAATGATGGGAGGGGGAACCTGACGAAAAAAAAAAGAATTAAGAAACTACATGAATATGTTTTAAAATTCGAGAACCAAATTATTATTTTTACAAATGTCCAGGGACCAAAATATATATTAATCCTTTAAAAAATTATAGGAATTATAAAAATAAAAAACAATGTTCCGCTACAGGAAGATGTCCCCCATTCTCATTAACGAGTCTTTACCTAAATCGGGAAAGAAACACTCGCTTTCCGAACCCGGTATTTCTGCTCATTTCCGGGTTGGACCCCTCCCATTTGACTACTGAGTACCACATGTTTCACTCCATTCATCTTGCAGCTGTCACCATTCAATAATGGGAGACGAGACGCCATCTGTTCAATATATAACCTCTAGCACATCTAACCCAGCAAACACCATATTAATGTCTCCTTCCACATTATCTATTCTCTTACTTCTCATCGGGTCCATCTGGTGGCTCCTCCATCGCCACCGGAATGGCCGCTATAAACTACCACCGGGACCCCGACCATTACCGATCATTGGTAACCTCCACAAGTTAGGCAACCTCCCTCACCGGACCCTCATGGAATTATCCAAAAAGTACGGTCCTATTATGTCCCTTCGCCTAGGCTCCGTCCAAGCCATCATAGTATCCTCCCCACAAGCTGCTGAGCTATTCCTCAAAACCCACGACGTCATTTTCGCTAGCCGGCCTCGAATACAAGCTTCTGAGTATCTTTCCTATGGTTCCAAGGGGATAGCCTTTAGCCACTACGGACCGTACTGGCGAAATATGAGGAAGTTTTGTATGTCGGAACTTCTTAGTACGGCTAAGATTGATTCGTTGGTGGAAATGAGGAGGGAGGAGGTGGGGATGTTGGTGGAGGAAGTTAAGGAAGCTGCGGTGGCGCGTGAGGTTGTTGATGTTAGTGAGAAGGTGACTGGACTGATTGAAAATATGACTTATAAAATGGTGATCGGGAGGAGCAAGGATGAGAGATTTGATCTCAAGACGGCAATTCGGGAGGTTATGTTGACCGTGGGTGCCGTTAACTTGGCGGATTACTTGCCGTTCATCGCGCCACTTGACCTACAGGTAAGCCCTTTTTATTTTCTTCCCTCACTTGATTTTAAAATATTTTATTCTTTGTAACAACAAACTATAACCAAAAGGACTGAAGGAGTCTATTTGGTCATGCGTCCTGTAAATAATTGATTAGTTGATTAATGATTATAATATTTGATTCTTATATATAACGACTGAACCAACACATACATAGATAATCTTTAGCTTCCTTGACTGCAGGGATGGACTCGACGCTTAAGGATAGTTCATGATACTCTTGACAAAATTTTGGAGACTTTTATTGACGAGCATAAACTTGTTTTAGGAGATGATCAAAGGCATGAAAAAGATTTTATTGATGAAATGTTGTTGCTAGAAAACAAGTCGTCGACTTCTACCAATGATGAGCTATCGTACACAATTGACCGATCAAACATCAAAGCAGTTGTACTAGATATGCTCGCTGGCGCTATCGAGACCTCAGCTACAGCAATTGAATGGATTTTATCAGAACTCATCAGACATCCGCATGTTATGAAGAAGCTTCAAGAAGAGTTGGATACGGTTGTTGGGGTTGATCGAATGGTAGAAGAGATAGATTTGTCCAAGTTAAATTATTTAGATATGGTGGTTAAAGAAAGTATGCGACTACATCCAGTTGCACCTTTATTAGTTCCCCGTGAGTCCAGTGAGGATATTGTGATTAACGGCTATTTCATACCTAAGAAGTCAAGGGTAATGGTTAATTATTGGGCTTTTGGCCGCGACCCTGAGATTTGGTCGGATAATTACGAGGAATTTCTTCCAGAGAGGTTCATTGGTAACAACATAGACCTTCGTGGGCGTGATTTTCAGCTTATACCATTTGGGTCGGGAAGGCGAGGGTGTCCAGGACAGCATTTAGGGTTACTTAGCACTCAACTGGTGGTGGCTAAGCTTGCACATTGCTTTAATTGGGAGCTTCCGGATGGTATGGCTCCTAGCAATTTAGATATGAGTGAAAAATTTGGCTTATCAGCGCCGAGGGCTAATCACTTGCTTGCCATTCCTACTTATCGCTTATAAGTTATAATAAAGAGTATATTATTTGTATACTTATTTGATTTTTCTTACAGTACCTATGGTGCTTATAGCCATTCCTTATTACCAATGAGATTATTTCTTAAAACTTTAATGTAAAATAGTGGCAAATGCTGAATGTTATATATAAATTTTAGATCTGAAATATTGTACCAATTTCAAAGATGCAGTTCTCTATTTTTATTTTTTTTTAAGTCAAAGCATCATGCTTAGTATTATAGTATATACCAGTGTTCTAAAAATCGGCGTGCTGCCTAGGCGGTTGGTGTCACTCAAACGCCGCGATTAACTCCAAATTGGCCAAAAAATCGTTCGGGGAAAAATCGCCAGCTAGCTGTCGGCTAGTCGTCGACTAGGCCGCTGAACTTATAAAGGAAGGTGGAGAGCGTCTTGTCTGAGGGGATGGAAGAGAGATGGGGCTGGGGATACATAAGATAAAAGAAGGATTTTGAGTTCGTCTAGTCTGGAGAGGGTTATATTGAGAGAACCGTGTGATATTGGTTGAGTGTGACCGTGGGAACTAGCCGGGAAGGAGAGAAACCAGAGGAGTACAGTAGGGGAGGGATGAAGAAGAGAAAAATAAGAAGTAATAAGAAGAAGAGAGATTTTTTTCTTCCGTTTTCGGCATTTCTCGTCTTGTTAGAAAGTGATGTGGCAAAAATATCAGTTTACCGGGGGTGCCGAAAGTCGTCGAGATACGTGAATCGTTCGTTGACCGAATTGATGATAAAATTGTCGTCTGAGACGGATATCTGGCTATATGTGTGTCTCCTGCAAAATAAGCACCGTGAGTGGGTGGGGATGTCCCCCAAAACCCTCCGGTGTGATAATCAGTCCAGTGTATAAAACAAGAAGATGCGTAACTCCCGTGTGTGGAGTGAAAACTATAGAAGAGAGAGAGCACGTACTATGAGATAGTAGGGTTTATTTATACCTGAGGGGTTAGAGTTGGCTTGTCACGCATGGGCCAATCCCATGGCGTTCAGTAGTCCTGTAAAACATAGTGGGTCAGTATAGTAGAGATCCTCCTTGCCTAAGCGAGGCCCAAATTGCAGTGTTCTAAAACTCCCCGCCTTGCTTCGCATAGGCCCCTCTTTACCGCCGCGACTTTTTTAGTCGTCGCCTAATCGACCAAGTCGGCGCCTACGTCAAACCTCGCCGACCTTAATTTATTTTTGTAGCTTTGATTTTGTGGCATGCGGTGACCGGAGAAGGAAGGGGGGGCGAACTGGAGAAGGAATGGGAGTGGTAATGGTGAGGCAAAGAGGAAGGTAGAAAGAAAATAGGTTTGATTTTGTGGATATTCGGTGGGATGAGAGAGAAGATATATTAAAGGGTTAGATCTAGGAGGAAAGAGATTGGAGGATGAAAAAATGAGGAGAGTTGGTCTGCCGGAGAGAGAGAGAGAGAGAAGAAAAAAAAGAAAAGAAGAAAAAAAGGTTGCCAGTCTGCCAGATAGATAGAAGAAAGAAGAAGAAAAAAAAATGAAGAAGATGGGGGCTGTCTCGAGACTCATAATTTAGAATGAGAAGGGATTAGGGGGGATTTGTTAGACTGTGGGTTGTAGGGGCAGTAGGTAGGTGGAATAATATATTTTGTTTTGTTTTTAGTTCTAAACTTGGCTGGTTTATTGCTTTGGAGTTGTTGAGAATTGAGATTAATGGTATGTTTGTATATTTTTGTTCATTTTACAAATATAGACAAGTGTTTGATAAAATGACAAATATAAAAAAAATTAATTTGTAGTCAATGTGTTTGATCTTTGATGTAAAATATCAAAAAAATGTAATTATGGCTTAATTCTAGGCCCCGCCTAGACTCAGATTACGTCTCGACTAGTCCCCTAGGCTCTAGGCGCTAGGGTAAGGAGTATAATTTTCTGACAAGCAGAACATCTATTCAACCACGAGATACTCGAGCGAGAGGATAAATAAAGGTTGACTGCGAGATGCTCAAGCGGGAGGATTATATCTACTCAACCGCGAGACGTTCGAGCGGGAGGATAATGTGAAGCTCATCCGCAAGATGCTCGAGCGGGAGGACAATATAAAGCTCAGCCGTGAGATGCTCGAACGGGGAGCGTAACCGCGGGAATGCGCGGTGTCTACTCGACCGCGAGTAAACTCAAGCGGGATGATAATATATGGCTCAACCGCGAGTAAACCCGAGCGGGGAGGTTAAACGCATGTAGGGGTGGTGTACTACTCAACCGCGAGTAACACTTGAGCGGGAGGACAAGATAAAGCTCAGCCGTGAGTAACCTCGAGCGGGGAGCATAAGTGGGAATGCGCATAATCTACTCGACCGCGAGTAAACTCAAGCGGGAGGATAATATATGGCTCAATCCCGAGTAGACTCGAGCGGGGAGAATAGGCGCGGTGTACTACTCAACCGCGAGTAACACTTGAGCGGGAGGACAAGATAAAGCTCAACCGCAAGTAACCTCAAGCGGGGAGCATAAGCGCGGGAATGCGCATAATCTACTCGACCGCGAGTAAACTCAAACGGGAGGATAATATATGGCTCAGCCGCGAGTAAACTCGAGCGGGGAGAATAAGCGCAGGTACGCGCGGTGTACTGCTCAACCGCAAGTAACACTCAAGCGGGAGGACAACATAAAGCTCAGCCGCGAGATGCTCGAGCGGGGAGCGTAAGCACGGGAATGCGCATAATCTACTCGACCACGAGTAAACTCAAGTGGGAGGATAATATATGGCTCGACCGCGAGATGCTCGAGTGGGAGGATAATGTACCTTAACGTAGTGAGGGTCTTCAAGAAATCCAGTAACCTCAACATGGTGAGGGTCTTCAAGAATCCGAGCAGTCTCACCGTGGTGAGAGTCTTCTCGAAATCCGTATGCTCAAGCGAGAAGCTCAACCATGGGATGCCCAAACAGGGAGCATAACCGCATAATAGAAATCCAGAAGCCTCACCGTGGTGAGGGTCTTCGAGAAATCCAGTAGCCTTAACATGGTGAGGGTCTTTAAGAATCCGAGCAGCCTCACCGTGGTGAGAGTCTTCTGGAAATCCGTATGCTCAAGCGAGAAGCTCAACCGTGGGATGCTCAAACGGGAAGCGTAAGCGCATAAAAGAAAATCCAGAAGCCTCACCGTGGTGAGGGTCTTCGAGAAATCCAACAACCTCAACATGGTGAGGGTCTTCAAGAATCCGAGCAGCCTCATTGTGGTGAGAGTCCTCTAGAAATCCATATGCTCAATCGAGAAGCTTAACCGTTGGATGCCCAAACGGGGAGCGTAAGTGCATAAAGAAAATCTAGAAGCCTCACCGTGGTGAGGGTCTTCAAGAATCTGAGCAGCTTCACTGTGGTGAGGGTCTTCGGAGTGATAATAAGAAACTCGGGCTCTAGCGCGAATATAATCTGAAGCTCGGGCTGTGGCACGAGTGTAATATGAAACTTGGGTTGTGGTACAAGCATAGTGTGCGCGGGTACAGAATAATAACATGAAGCTCATGCTGTGGCACGATCAATAATGAGACTCGAGCTGCGATACGAGCAAAGCGTGCACGGGCACAAACTGATAATATGAAGCTCGGCCCCTAACACGAGTGTAATATGAAGCTCGAGCTGTGGTGCGAGTGTCGCGTGCACGGGCACAGGGTAATAGCATGGAGCTCGAGTTGTGGCGCGAGTCTAGTGTGCCTGGGCACAATAATAATAATATGAGGTTCAGGCTGTGGCGTGAGCGTGGCGTGCACGGGAACGAGAATAATAATCTGAAGCTCGGGCTGTGGCGCGAGCGTGACGTGCACGGACACGGAGTAACAACATGAAACTCGTATTGTGGCGCGAGCATAACGTGCCTGGGCACGGGAATAATAATCTGAAGCTCGGGCTGTGGCGCGAGCGTGGCGTGCAGGGCCACAAGAGTAATGATCTGAAGCTCGAGATGTGGCGAGCACGGGCACGAGAATAATGATCTGAAGCTCAGGCTGTGGCGCGAGCGTGGCATGCACGGGCACGAGAATAGTAACATGAGGCTCGGGCTGTTGTGCGAGCGTAGTGTGCCTAGGCACGAGAATAATAATCTGAAGCTCGGGTTGTGGCGCGAGCGTGACGTGCACGGGAACAAGGTAACAACTTGAAGCTCGGGCTATGGCGCGAGCATAGCGTGCATGGGCACGAGAATAATAACATGCGGCTCAGGCTGTTGCGCGAGCATAGTGTGCCTGAGCACGAGAATAATGATCTGAAGCTCGAATCGCGGGCGCGAGCATGGCGCTGGCCACGGTAACAACATGAAGCTCGCCGTGGGCGCGAGCGTAAGCCCGGCACGAATAATAACATGAAGCTCGGGCTGTGGCGCAAGCATAACGTGCCTGGACACGAGAATAATAACATGAGGCTTGGGCTGTGGCGCGAGCATAGTGTGGTTGGGCATGAGAATAATAATCTGAAGCTCGGGCTGTGGCGCGAGCGTGGCGTGCATAGGCATGAGAATAATGATCTGAAGCTCGGGCTGTGGCGTGAGCGTGGCGTGCACGGGCACAGGGTAACAACATGAAGCTCGGGCTGTGGCGCGAGCATAGCGTGCCTGGGCACGAGAATAATGACATGAGGCTCGGGCTGTGGCACGAGCGTGCACAAGAATAATGATCTGAAGCTCGGGCTGTGGTGTGAGCGTGGCGTGCACGAGCACGAGAATAATGATCTGAAGCTCGGGCTGTGGCGCGAGCGTAGTTTGCACGAGCACGAGAATAACAACATGAAACTCGGGCTGTGGCGCGAGCATAACGTGCCTGGGCCTGATGGAAGAGTTTTCGTTGAGTGCGTCAGACCGTCCGACCTGATGGAAGAGTTTTCGTCAGGACCGTCATTTGTTGATTGTTGCCGAGGTCGGACTGGTTGAGATCAAGGGTTGTGACCTCTAATTTTACTCTCGTTCGGTTTTGTCATTCAAATTTGCGAGTGGGTGTGTTTATGCCGAGATCTTTCTTCCTCGGCTTTTGGCTTGCTTCTATTTCGGAAGGACTTGGTGTGTGAGGATCCGATTTCGTGAGCCGCGGGGTGCCTCGGCTTGCATCCTTTCAGTTTAAAATGTTTTTAGGTAATATATCTCACATTGGTTACAAAGAGATCCATATTATTTAAAAACAGATATTGATTATAAAATTCTTTAGATAAAAGAAATTTTATATTATTATCAATGCAAGAGATGTATTACATATTGTTTAAAAAGAGATGTTGGTTTCAAAACTCTTTAATTAAAATATTACTATTATTATTATTTTTATGATATAACTAATAGAAGAGATGTATCCCACATTATTTAGAAAGAGATGTTGATTTCAAAAGTTTTTATATAAAATATTATTATTATTCCTATAGAATAATGTATCTCACATTTGTTAGAAATTAGTGTTAGTTTTAAAAATATTATTATTACCAATGGAAAAGATGTATATCATATGGTTAGAAAGAGATGTTTATTTTAAAAGTCTTTAGATATAAGAGTTATATCATTATTACTAATAGAAGATGTATATTTCACATTGGTTATAAAGTGATGTTGATTTTAATTTTAGATAAAAGACTTTTACTATTATTACTAATAGAAGAGATATCCTACATTGATTAAAAAATGATGTTGGTTTTAAAAGTCTTTAGATAAAAGACTTTTAGTTTTATCATCAATATAATAGAAGAGATGTATCCCACGTTATTTAGAAATAGATGCTGGTTATAAATTTTTTTAAGATAAAAGACTTCTACTATTATTATCAAATCAAGATATATATCTCACATTGGTTAGAAAGTGATGCTGATTTTAAAAGTCTACCATTATTAACAATAGAAGAGAAGTATTTAACATTAGTTAGAAAAAGTGATATTGATTTAAAAACTTTTTAGATGATTGATCTTACATTTGTTACAAAGAATTGCATCTCACATTATTTAGAAATGAGTATTGGTTATAAAAATCATTAGATAAAATCATTTTTATGTTATTACCAATAGAAAATTTGTATCTCATATTTTTAAAAAATGAATGTTGGTTAAAAAGTCTTTCATCTACTACTATTATTACTAATAGAAAACATGTATACCACATGGTTAGAATGTAGTGTTGGTTTTAAAAGTTTTTAACACAAAGACTTCTAATATTATTATCAAGTTAGATGTTAATTTTAAAAGTCTTTAGATCAAAGATTTTTACTATTATTACTAATACAAAATATATATATCACGTTAGTTAGAAACTTATGTTAATTTTAAATGTATTTAGGTAAAAAAAATCTTTTAATATTAGTAACAATATAAAAAAAATTATTATAACCATGGAAGAGATTAACAATCTAATTATAATGTCTAAAAGTTATATTATTTTTACAAAATATATATATCTCACGTTATATCAGTGTGAAGCATGCGTCTAAATAACTAGTATATATGCCGAGAAAACAATACTAGGATTATCTTAAAGATGGATTACAAAGGCTGATTTGTTATCGGTCTAAAGGCTAACAACTGAGAAGACTACGAACGGTAATACTTTAGCATCTTCTTCCTGTAGCAAACAGGTGAATGCCTGAGTCTTTACCAAAAAAAAAAAACTAACAGCTGAGTCCATTGACTTGGACAGAGTAAAGTAAACCCTTCTGTATCCAGACTATCCACCCACAACTCCATCAAAATTTGGTCTTCACACATGAACAGAGAATCAAACACTTCTTCCTGATCCTCTTCTTCCTCTATTAACACTTTCTTTCTCTAATTCATTTCTAGAGAGAGTAAGAGAGAGTGATGGAGTCTGATGATGAGTCCCCACAATTGAAAGGAGTAGTCATAATCACATTACCTCCCTCAAACAATCCTTCTTTAGGAAAAACCATCACTGCATTTACCCTCTCCAATTCACCCCCTCAACCTCAAGAACAACCCCGCCACCACCCGCCACCACCGCAACAACTCCCAATTCCGTCGCCGTCCAACTCTGATATTCACTTCTCATTGAGAAGATCTCTATTGGGTAGCCCAAGAACCGTTTTGTGTCTTGTGGGTATCTCCCTTATCGCTCTAATCTTTTGGGCTTCTTCATCTTCACAAACCCTGTTTGAATTACGCAGTACCTATGATAATGATCACGATGATGACGACAAGTCCAAGCCCAATTCTTTTTTGTTTCCTCTATATCCTAAATTGGGTGTTCAAGAATTTTCGCTGGGAGATGTTGAGCTTAAATTGGGGAAATTTGTTGATTTCAATTCAAAAAATGCTGAGATACGATTGGAGGATGGGGTGAAGCTTAGCAATGTGAAATCGGTTTCGGCGGCTAGTACTGTTTTACCTGTGAGAGGTGATACTTACCCGAATGGGTATGTGTGAATTTTACCAGCTTTCATCAATTCAATTTTGTCTTAAAAATATTAATTTTGGTTTATGCTGATGCTAATGATGATGATTTCTCTTAAGTCAGTGTTGAGTCACCCTGTATTATGGCGCTATCAATTCTAATTGTGTGAATTTTACTTGCTTCTCAATTCAATTTTGTGTCTAAAATTTGTAATGTTGGTTAATAGGATGCTAATGATGATGATTTCTGTTATGTCAGTGTGGAGTCACCCGGTATAATGTCAATAGCGATTCAAGTTGTGTGTATTTTCCTTTGTTAGCTGCGTTATTGCTTTGATTTGTCTGTGCTTAAAGCTTTTAAATTTCTGCATGTGGGAGCGGGAAAGGTAGAAAGACAAGAGTAAGGATACTCTCTCGCTTATTGCTCCTTATAAAACTTTAGTTAGCCTACACGACACGAGTCATTTGAATCAAACAAGATTTCTTGTAGATGCACACACTATTGGTCTTGAAATCAATGAACCTAAACCTTTTGAAGGCCTTGGAATTTGGCCAACACTCTGAGTGGAGTTCAAAGGCATGTTATGTAGCATGTAAAGTAGAGACACAGTTTGATTGCACTCATTCTGACATTACAAGTTTTGAAAATAGTTCATTGTTTTAATAGCCAAACTAGTTTACCCATTCCTGCTAAATTTCTAAGCTTTTGTTTGGTTTTATTTATTTTATAAACGCCGGTCTCCTTATAGATAATTGTTTGGTATTTGATCTTTATACAGGTTGTATTACACATATATCCTTGTTGGAAACCCTCCAAGACCTTATTTTCTTGACATGGATACAGGGAGTGACTTGACATGGATTCAGTGCGATGCTCCGTGCACTAGTTGTTCCAAGGTATCAGTGTTCTAAAAATTGCTAGACGGGCGCAAGATCAGCGCCTAGCGCCTAAGGCTCCTAGGCGGGGTCTAGAATTAAGACATAGTTATCATGTTTTTGATATTTTTCTTATTATAACCTAATTAACATCCATTAAACCTTTTTTTTTAATATACTAATAGTAAATATCATCAAAGATATATTAAAGTTGTTGCCTCAAAGTCATCCATACTCTAACTAGGAATTTAAATGCAGGGAGCACACCCTTTTTACAAACCCACAAAAGGAAATCTAATACCTGTAAAGGATTCCATTTGTGTTGAAGTTCAGAGAAACCTCGGAACTGGGTATTGTGAAAAACCTTGCCATCAGTGTGATTATGAGATTGAGTATGCAGATCATAGTTCTTCCATGGGGGTCCTTGCAAGGGATGGCCTGCAGTTAACAGTTGAAAATGGATCTTCAATCAATCCAAATGTTGTGTTTGGGTAATTTCTACCTCTTCGGCACCCCTTCCACATCTGTATTTAGTAACGTTTTGGGTATACCTACTAACAACTCTTGCTTCCCTATTTCAGGTGTGCATATGATCAGCAAGGTTTACTCTTGAACTCGTTGACAAAGACAGATGGAATTCTTGGCCTTAGCAGAGCAAACATCAGCTTCCCATCCCAATTAGCAAACCAGGGGATCATTGACAATGTCATAGGTCATTGCCTTACCACTGGTGCAGGAGGTGGTGGGTACATGTTTTTGGGTTATGACTTTGTGCCTCAAGGGCAGATGGCATGGGTTCCCATGCTCAATGATGTTTCCACGTGAGTATATGATTCTCAGATTTCTGGGTTTTTTTTCATTTGAACAAGCTATCTTGGAATAAGATCTAGGTTTAAGGGGATATCAACTTCGAGAAATTGCTTCAGGGTTTCTATCAGATTTTTTCCAGTTTGAGAACGCCTCATTTGGATCTTACTGAACTCAGATTGATGAGAATTGTATATGACGTAGCTGTTTTGATTCAAACCTAGTTTTAAATATTCCCTTGCAACAATTTTAGCAGAGTAAATTTTCTGCTTATAAATTATAATTTTGTACTTTAAAAATATTAATGCAGTCTTCTGTAAATCCATTTGAAAAGTATGGACTTCTATGAATGTTTAGGCTCGTACCTTGATCTGGCTTCTTATAGATAAATCTAGAGCTTTTAGCAGCTACGGATATTTATATAGTTATTCTGCTCTGTGTTTTCATTAGCAGGAGTTCTTATCTTACGGAGGTCGCGAAAATGACTTATGGAACCAAACAGATCAGTTTAGATGGTTGGAGAAAAGGACATGGGAAGATCATTTTCGACAGTGGCAGTTCTTATACCTACTTCACCGGACGGGCATATTCTGATTTAGTTGCTACTGTAAGTAACTACTGTTAATTTTATGGACAGATCATAGTTCTTTATCATGGAGTAATCTCTTCGGTTTCAATAATGTTTCAAGTTAATCTATTTCAGCTTGAAGATGTTTCTGATAAAGGCCTCCTCCTGGACGCATCAGATAAAACACTGCCTGTTTGTTGGCGCTATAAATCCCCAATAAGGTAATGTGAACAACCATGGAGAAATACCTGATTAGGATGCATGTGGAGTTCAATTCAGTAATTTACTCGGTTAAAAAACAAATGTGTTTTTAAATGAATTCCCTTGCTGGAAAGTATTGTTTTAGTCCAAACGACCTCCATATGCTAAAGTTGTATGTAGTGGCTGGTACCTAAATGGTCTGAGAAGCTGCATTCATGTGCTTGCAGATCTGTTAAAGACGTTAGGCAGTTCTTCAAACCATTGAAACTTGAGTTTGGGAGAAAGTGGTTGATTATCTCTACAAACTTACATGTTCTTCCAGAAGGCTACTTAATCATTAGTGTAAGTTTTGTATTTTAAAATCTTTTGCACATGGCGCTTTCTTTTTATTTTTATTATTTATTATGTATTAGTATTTATAAATATTTTTGTTGTGGCAAAATGTAATGAAGACTGGATATTTCTGCAGAAAAAAGGGAATGTGTGCTTAGGTATACTTGACGGAAGCAAAGTGCACGATGGTTCCACCATCATACTTGGAGGTATGTTATTAAGAAAAACATTTTGAGACAAGAGCTGATGTATCGCTTTTTTGTGTTTTTGCTATTTTGTAAGAAATTGCTTTTCATTACATTGTGTCCTTCACCTTCACGGGGAACTACAAAAAACTCAGAAACTAGGGGCGACATATATACTTGTCTAGTCTTTCTTGGTTACATCATTCCTTTTACTTTTGCAGACATCTCAGTACGTGGACACTTGGTTGTTTATGACAATGTGAACCAGAAAATTGGATGGACGCAATCAGACTGTGTCAACCCATGGAGATCAATACCCAACTAACTTTTTGAGGCATATATATATATATATACACACACACACACACAGCCAACTGGAGATATGTAGGGAGCAATACAATACTGATGTGGTTCCAAAAAAAACGTCCTTGTACATATAGTCCTTTATCAGTGTTAGTTACACAATTTCCTCTACTGCTCTCTTGTTTGTAGTATTGAGTCAGTATTTTCATTTTTGGGGGGCAGGGGAGGGGGGAGCGAGTGAAGAACAAAAGGAATTCACAAATGGATAACCGAGGAGCGAGAAAGCTGATCACCCGAGGCCGAGGGAGCTGTGTTGCTGTTTTATTCTCTGGATGCATCAAAACAGATCCCCTTAATGCTTGTGTGGCGCTTCCCATTTGTCATTTTAATGTTAGTTGATTGTATAAGATGCCACTGTGTTGCTGTTGTATATAGTTCTGTATAACTATATATTCAAATACAATAAAACAAACTAATCACAAAAATACACACCCTATATTCAGTATCATTATTAGAGTTTGTGTTGTGGTGGATCCAAGAACTTCATTCAACGGTGTCACAATTTAACACAACTGTTGCAACAAGCTTGCGACCATCACTTTCGGACAAAATTGAATACCGATGGAGCACGAATTTAACAATGTTACAAAGCATATATATATATATATATATATATATATCTACTTTAAAGCTCACCTCAATTTGTCTAATGCAAGTGAAAATCTCTACCAATAATCAATACATAAATCCACCGATTTTATATATCTACTTTAAAGCCTTAAAATTCGGATTTAATAATAAATGGAAAATGAAAAACAAAATAAACGATTATTGAACGACACAATTGTAAATTACAATCATATATAATATAAAGATCGAAAGACATGAAAACATAGATTAATAGACAACCCTAAATAAAATGCTACAAGGATCATTTATTTTTTATTTTTTTAGGGTTTTACTTGTAGCATATCGATGGGAAAAAAAAACATACTTGCTAAAACCCCTCTTTAATTAAATACAACACACTCCCCTTTTAGTAATTGCTACTCATCAACTCAAAAAACACAACTTATTTTAATTGCTTAGAATTATCATAGTTGAGATCATAAGTTCATAACCAATATGTTAAAATCAAATGGAGCTGCAAATATGTGGCTACTCTTTTCAATTAATCTTAGAAGTTGGGAAATATTCATGTCCGAGAGTAGCAATGCCCAGAAAGAAGCAAGACCAAGAGGGTCTGTTATACTCGATTGCAATCAATCAGGCTTGCAATGAATATTGTTGTTATGAATGAGCTGATGATCACACATGACTCCTAAAAATGATTCCTGGCTTTAAGCTCTCTTTCCAGTCCAAGCAAAGGTTCTCGACGATGGTCACAGTGATGTACGTCCTCCCGATCTCTCGAATTATTTCTACTTCTCTGAAACCCATTGAATGCCTTCTCGAGGCAGCGTCTTAGGTAGGTGAGTTTTCATTCCTCTTCCTTCAGTTCCATTTTTGGGAGTGAGTATCTCAAGTGGAATACAAACTCAATATTACTTATCCAAACAAGCCTCCCACCATCAAAGAATCTCTTCTCTGCATAGTGAGATCTATCACAACTCACAAGCATAGCCTAGGCAATTTTCTGACTTGTGTGTCATGTCTTGGCTGCGATTGATCATAAATCGTGGTTGATCGTAAGGATGTTGGCTACTCTGTTGTACTTTGCTTTGCTTTGTTACACTAACTACTGGCCGAAGGAGAACATGTACATCAATGTGTGGCGTTCCTGAGAGCATGTGGCACAGCTGGTGAGATGCGAGACTGGCAGATTTGAAGAAGAGCAGGCAGTCGCAGCCTCGTCCGCAGCTATAGCCCCATCTACAACCATAGCAGGTACAAACACTTTCACTGCCACAACAACAGCAGCCAAAGTCATTGCCACTGCCGCTGTAGACACATCAGCCAGAGCCACAGTGCTAGCCATAGCTGCAGCCTCGCTGCTACAACAGCCAATGCCACCGCCACAGTGACAATCTGGGAATCATTTCAACATGGAGGAATCAATAAAATCAAGAAACCACTACAAATTAAACTGCAGTAATTCAGAGATGAATGTCTTGTTGGAAAAGGTGGTCAGTTTTCTTTTGACTTACAAACGGACAGAAGAAGGGAGATGAAGCAGAATGTTATCACTTGAGTTGAAATCGAGTCTTTTGTTCAACACAATCTCCGTAAGACAAATTTGTCCCGTATTAGTGCTCACGGTTGCTTCAATCCTTGTAAGCAACACCTGTAATACTTGGCTTCGGCGAACTACTTGATGTTTCAGAACTTCCATGAACTCAAAGTGGAAAGTGCACCTCTAAAGCACCCAATGCATACTTTGCGCATGCGCGACTGTGGCTCGGATTGCACCATCCTCGTAGTAGCTTGTGTTAGCCAAAGGCTAATACATATGACACCACTAGGTTGTACTTGATGAAAGCTTCTTCAAGTGAACCTATTAATAAAGTGCTTTAAAACTCTTTATTTTACCAATGTGGGATATGACTTCCCATATGCCCACTTACTCTTTAAACAAAATGAATTAATTTACACACTATGAGCATTAATATCTCATTCACCCGAAATTGGTTTTGAGATAATATACTACATTAAATTAATCTACTTGAAATTTAGATTTCATAATTGCAATTAATTTCCATTTTTAACAAATGAAACCTAGTTAGAAACTTGGTCAAGCATTGGTCAAACACCAATTTTGAAACCAATTTCCAACAATCCCCCACATAAATGACAATTAATGCATGCTATGTATGTTGACTCACTTGGAAGTTTCGGCGAATCGTTATTGCATTGGGATAGATAATTTTTGGCTTTGAACCTTCCTTAGTAAAATACTATTGGATTTACTAGTCACTTAGTAACTTGACGTTTTGAACTAATCGACTGTCTAGTGTAAACCGAGACAATAGTAATTACACAATAACGACTCTAACACTTTTCGTTCTCACGTTGTGTCCATTTCAACCCTGGACCATATCTTAATTTCATAAGTGTTTTACTAGCAGCGGTCATTTTACTTCTTACTTATATAAGTGATCTTCTATAAAGAGTATCATGTCATACTCCACATTTTAGGTATAGGAATCATTAAAGGCTTAACCTAACCTCACCACTGTTGCAGATTTCTTCACTTGGATGTTCTAGGAATGAGTTGTAACGGTTTCCAAGTGTTTCAACTGAATTTTCATAACTTAGTTGTCTCATTGAACCAAGGTTTTGGGATCTCCAATTCTCAAGATTGATTTTTCGCTATGATTGTTCTTTTGTTGTGGATTTTAAACCCATTCCGCTCAATAATGTGTTCATTTGATCTCGATTGATTCTTTTCAGGATCAGCTAGGTTTTCTTTTTGACTTTATATATATTCAATAGAAATAACCTCATTTGAGATCAATTGCCTAATGGTATTGTGTCTACGACGAATGTGTCTATGCTTACCATTATGCATGCTACTCCGTGCCTTGCCTATTGCTGATTGACTATCACAGTGAATCAGTACTGCGAAGCACTAGTTTATTCTAACAAGGAATATCTTCTAAGAAATTTCTAAGCCACTAAGCTTTTTCACCAGCTTTGTCTAAAGCAATGAATTATGATTCCATGGTGGATCGAGCTATACATGTTTGCTTAGATAACTTCCATGACATTGCTCCTCCACCTACAGTGAACACGTAGTCACTTGTGGACTTGGAGTCTTTTGTGTCAGATATCTAATTTGCAACGCAATATCCTTCTAACACTGCTGGATATCTATTATAGAGTATCCCATAATTTAATGTATACTTTAAATATCTTAGAACCCTAGTTAGGGCTTTCCAATGATCCTGATTAGGATTACTTGTGAACCTACTTAGTTTACTCACCGAATATGCAATGTCTAGACGTGTACAATTGGTTAAGTACATCAAACTTTCAATTACCATATTCCTGTTGAGAAACTAGTTCTCCCCTATTTTTGGCTAAGTGTAGACTTAAGTCCACAGGTGTCTTAGCTCAAGGGCTATTAAACACATTGAATTTCCAAAAAAACATTCTCAACATAATGGAACTGTGATATGACTGTTCCATCTGGTGCTTTAGAGATCTTCATCCCTAATATAACATCAGCTAGTCTCATGTCTTTCATGTCAAAATGTTTCTTTAACATGTTTTTAGTATTCATGGTTATATCATGAGTACTTCCCATAATCAACATGTCATCTATATAAAGACAAACTATGACGTAAGCATTGTTTGTGCTTTTAATGTAGACACATTTGTCACATTCATTAGTTTTGAAACCGTTTGACAACATTGTTCGGTCTAACTTTGCATGCCACTGTTTAGGTACTTGTTTTAGTCCATATAAGGACTTTACAAGTTTACACACCTTTTGCTCTGTTCTCGAAGCAACAAACCCTTCGGATTGTTCCATATAAATCTCCTCATCTAGCTTTTCATTTAAGAAGGCTGTTTTTACATCCATTCGATGTATCTCAAGGTTATGCAAAGCTGCAATAGCTATGAGAACACGAATGGATGTAATTCTCGTGACAGGAGAATACGTGTCGAAGAAGTCATAACCTTCTTTCTATTTAAAACCTTTTACAACCAAACATGCTTTGTACTTGTCAATAGATCCATTCGCCTTATACTTCCTTTTAAGGATCCATTTGCAACCTAACTCCCAATTATTATTGTGCATGATGGACTCTATTTCACTGTTAATAGTTCTTTCCAGAATGGAGAATCCGGACTAGATAAAATTTCTTTAACAGTTCTCGGTTCGTCTTCTAACATCAAATTAGTTAGAAAATCAGGACCAAAAGATGTATGTACATTTGTCCTTTTATTGCGCCTTGGTTCTTTTTCATCTTGAGGAGAATCGTGGACAACTTCATAAGTTCTCTTATTAGAACTTGTTTCTTTCCTTTCACTGTAAGGAAATATATTCTCAATGTATATAGCATTCCTTGATTCTATGGTCGTTCCTTCATATATGTCAGGAATTTCCGATTTGTGCACTATAAATCGATAGGCACTACTATTGCTAGCATATCCTATGAAAATGCAATCAATCGTCTTAGGACCGATTTTAACTTGTTTGGGTTTAGGCACTTCAACTTTAGCCAAACACCCCCACACTTTAAGGTATTTATAAGATGACTGTCGCTCATTCCATAACTCATATGGAGTCTTATCTTTACCTTTATGTGGTAAATTATTAAGAATA
The DNA here is from genome assembly GCA_013146195.2 of Codonopsis lanceolata. NCBI lineage: Eukaryota > Viridiplantae > Streptophyta > Magnoliopsida > Asterales > Campanulaceae > Codonopsis > Codonopsis lanceolata. Next base: position 76,926,540 of record CM028377.1, read on the forward strand.
TAAGTTGCTGAAAGAATGGCTTCCCTCCACAAGTTTTGGGGTAAGCTTGAACTTATCAACATAGCATTCATCATCTCTTTAAGAGTACGATTCTTGCGTTCAACAACTCCATTTGATTGAGATGAGTATGGATCCGTTGTTTGATGAATTATGCCAGATTCTCAACATAAGTCTTCAAACGGAGCAACAAATTCTCCACCTCTATCACTTCGAATCTTCTTAATTGTTAAATTAAGTTGATTCTTAACTTCTTTCTTATAAGTTTTAAAAACTTCTAAAGATGCGTCTTTGCTTTTCAAAAGATATACATAACAATACCTTGTTCAATCGTCAATAAAAGTAATGAAGTACTTTTTCCCACCTCGAGTTTGCACAAATTTTAAATCACAAATATCGGTGTGAATTAACTCGAGTGGTTTTGTGTTTCTTATTAGTGAAGGAAACGCTAACTTAGTCATTTTTTCTTCAACGCAAATTTCATATTTGTCTTGTGAATCTATTTTAGATATAGGTATTAATTTTGGGTTCACCAACCTTTTGATCAAGTTGAAATTTACATGTCCTAATCTATCATGCCATAAGTTAGAACTATCCAGCAAGTAAACCGAAGAAACATTTTTATTCTTCACTTCTGGGCAGCAAACATTCATTATATTCATTTTGAAGAGTCCTTTATCATGGTATCCCTTCCCAATAAACAGACCATTTTTGGTCAATACAAACTTATCAGATTCAAACACTAATCTAAATCCGGCCTTACTCATAAGAGGATCGGAAACCAGGTTCTTACGGATGTCTGGGACATGCAGCACATCCATGAGCGTGACTTCTTTTCTTGAAGTCATCTTCAACACAACCGCCCCAAGTCCTACAACGTTGAAAGATGAGGAGTTTCCCATAAATAATTTCCTTCCACTTATAGGAGTGTAGGATGAGAAAGCATCATTCTCAGCAAAATGTGACGAGTAGCTCCGGTGTCTATCCACTATTCTCTCGGGTTATCTTCCAACTTTTCTATGTTGGCTTCAAACACGACGGTAGACAAATCAAGCATATCTTCTGTCACATTGGCTTGGTGCCAATTTCCCCTTTGATTGTCCTTCTCTGGAAGACGACATTCTTTAGCCATGTGGTTTGCCTTGCCGCAGTCGAAGCAACTTCCTTTAAACTTTTTAGCATTTCCCGACTTGGCATTTCCAGGTTGCTTTCTTTTGTTGCTGGTATTTAATTCAGCAAGATGGACTTTGGCCTCCATCCCGACCTTGTGAGCTTTTGCCTCGGATTTCCGATTACCTTCTTTGATCTCAAGTTCGAATGATCAACTCTTTAAATTTCATCTCTTTTCACTTATGCTTGAGGTAATTCTTGAAATCTTTCCACATTGGCGGTATCTTCTTAATCACAACATCCACTTGGAATGATTCACTAAGTACCATTCCTTCCGCTTCGAGGTCATGAAGTATGATCTGAATCTCGGACACATGGCTAGCCACTGTCTTGGTATCAATCATTTTAAAGTCAAGGAATTTCCCGACGATGAACTTCTTCGAGCTGACATCTTCTATCTTGTACTTCTTTTCCAAGGAATTCCACAACTCCTTAGTAGTCTTCACCTTACAAAATATATTTTAAAGAGGCTCTTTCAATCCATTTAGCACATATTTCCTGCAAAGGAAATCATTATGGTTCCAAGCTTCCAAGGCATTCAACCTTTAAGCATCGGTTTCACCTTCCGTAATGGTAGGTGGATCTTCTTTCAAAAACCTTAAAATGCTTAGAGTAGTGAGGTAGAAGAGCATTATCTGTTGCCAATGTTTAAAATCAATACCTGTGAACTTTGCGGGTTTTTCGCCATGAGCAAGATGGGCGAGAACATAAGCAGGAGCAGCAGCGGTCGCAGAAGCGGATGGAGTAGCAGTAACCATTTGTTCTTTTGATGCCATTTCTTTTTAAAGAAAAATGAAGTTCAAAACTTGTCTTACGATTGTTGGAAAAGGTGGTCAGTTTTCTTTTGACTTACAAACAGACAGAAGAAGAGAGATGAGGCAGAATGTTATCACTTGAGTCGAAATCGAGGCTTGTGTCCAACACAATCTCCGTAAGACAAATTTGCCCCATATTAGTGCTCACGGTTGCTGGCAATTGTCCCTAAGATGCAACGATTTCTTCAATCCTTGTAAGTAGCACCCGCAATGCTTAGATTCGGCAAACTACTTAGTCTAACGAAGTTGGATGGAATGTGTTTTCGACTGTCGAACCGAGGGGGTTATTTATATTTACTAAAGAGTTGTGGTGTCCTAATAGTTGCAACCCTGGGTCTGGTAAGTTGCGTCCAGGTTAAATGAACCAATCCATAGTCGAATCCATGCACCCTTTCGGAGTCCTACTGCCCAGCGTGTCTATTGACTGAGCTGGAAGGCTGCGTCACACCTATACACTCAGTCGCCCACCCGACAGCACCCTTGCGGGTGTAACCAGAAGTGCAAAGTGTGCCTCTAAAGCGCCCAATACGTACTTTGCGACGTGCGCGTGCGCAAGCGCGGTTGCGGCTTCGATGGCACTTCGCACCATCCTCGTAGTAGCTTGTGTTATCCAAAGGCTAATACATATGAGATTCCACTAGGTTGTACATGATGAAAGCTACCTTCAAGTGAACCTATTAATAAAGTACTTTAAAGCTCTTTATTTTACCAATGTGGGATATGACTTCCCATATACCCACTTACTCTTCAAACAACAAGAATTAATTTGCACACTATGAACATTAATATATCATTCACCCGAAATTGGTTTTGAGATAATAACTACATTAAACTAATTTACTTGAAATTTAGATTTCATAATTTCAATTAATTTCCATTTTTAACAAATGAAACCTAGTTAGAAACTTGGTCAAACATTGGTCAAACACCATTTTTGAAACTAATTTCCAACAATCCCCCACATGAATGACAATTAATGCATGCTATGTATGTAGACTCACTTGGAAGTTCCGACAAATCGTTATTGCACCGGGATAGATAGTTTTTGGCTTTGAACGTTCCTTATTAAAATATTATTGGATTTACTAGTCGCTTAGTAACTTGACATTTTGAATTAATCGACTATCTAGTGTAAACCGAGATAATAGTAATTACACAATAACGACTCTAACACTTTTCGTTCTCACGTTGTGTCCATTTCGGCCCTGGGCCATACCTTAGTTTCTGTGAGTGTCCTGATTTATAACTGATTCCTCTGCTACTCAAAGGCGGGGTGGTTTCAAAATAAACCTATAGGTGCGTGGAATACGTCTGGCCTCATTGTGGACTCAAAATGATAAAATAGAGTCGCCATCTTTATTTTAAGGAGAAATAAATAAAAACCAAATGTAACCAGATTTGCAAAGGGTTCGGAGGCTAAGTTACGAGGTGAGAAAGTGTTAGGCACCCAACTCGCCCTTTCGGTCTCAAAGTAGTTTTTTGGCTAAAATATGCTTTTATTATATTTATTTAACAGATGAAATAAAACATTTATATATACATATATATGTACATATATTATTACAACACTTGCTACAGCATCTTTTCGGGAGTTACAAATACGTTTTAAAAATATTTGGCCATAATAATGGCTCTTTTTAGTGCTATTTTCTATAGAACCTCGGGCAGCACAACTGCTTATATTGCTTACATTTTGCTGCTCTAAATAGCACTTTTTTATATAATAAAACTTTTAAAAGGGCTTACCTCTTGAAGCGTGGGGGTGCACTCGCTATGTCCTTCAGGGAGTGGGAGTCTTTTTTTTTTTGCTGCTTTTGTTGTTTTGTTGTGGAGATTCGGGCATAGTGATTGCTTCGAAAGTTGCTTTTATGGCCTCGGGAACCAGGCGGAGCAACTACTTGTTTTTTTGTTGTTGTTTGCTTGCTGTTGGCGAAATTTGGGCAGAACAACTGCTTGTTTTTTGCTGATTTGGTGTCTGGATTTGGGTAGAGCAACTGCTTGTTTTGGGATTTTTGGACCGGAGGAATAGGGTGGAATTCTAGCAAGGAAGCTAGGTTTCACTTTGATCGGTTGGTTTTATGTTTGGAGGAGATTTGGCGGAGCTCCGAGGCTAGAGGAGGAAATCTTACAACGCTCTCTCGGGAGAAACTCACTGCGTAGACTGCTAACGGTGTGTGAACTGTGTGAACGGTGTGTGAATTCACAAGCCGGATGCCTCTATTTATAGGCTGGAGAGAGGATTCCTTCGTCATTAAGATTTCTCATTTTGTGCTTCATCGGCTTGTACCGCGCCTTTGAGAAATTGCACCGAAGGCAAACTGCTACAGTACACAGAGTACTGTTGGCCGCCACCCATGGAGGAGGCTGGCGCGGTGCCCAGAGGGTCCATGGGCGGCGCCAAAGGGCTTTTTTTATATTCTTTTTGGCACTTAGGACCCCTGCATTTCACTGTTTACACATCCTGCTTTTTCTTTTGTATTTTTAGCCCTGTAACTTGACATTTGTTAGTTTTTTAACAGGTCTTGATATCTCATGTCGTGTTACATTTCAGAGGTACGAAATTGGGGTGTTTACAGAGCCCCTCAACGATGGAGTTTACGGGTAAACCGAAACTTACCAAGTAAACGAACATCGTTGATAAGAAATAGACTCCCAAATTTCGTGGAAATTATAATGGGGAGTAATGCAATAGGTAGCAGTTATAATGTAACAGTTTAGGGTGCAGTCCAAATCTCACAAACCCTAGACATATTTAGTCGGTTATAGCAGGTTATCGTGGTTTTTAAGCATATGTGCAATAAAATGCTCTGATGGTCGCACCTACCGAAATAGGCTGCCTATGTATCCCTTTTCAGGAATCAGACCAAACGTAGTTCGGCCTCATGCAAACAAACAAGCTGCGATGCGGAAAGATAGTTGCAATATTCATTACAACCTAGTGAAAATAACGCACATCAAAATGCAATATCAATTGCATTATCACAAAAAACAGATGCAATATCCATTGCATCGTAAAGATCAGATGCAATATTCATTGCATTATCACAACACCAAATGCAATATCCATTGAATTATCACATAATCGGATGCAATATCCATTGCGTCGCAAAGACCAGATGCAATATTGCATCACCACACTAGATGTGATATCCATCGCATTATCACAACACCAAATGCAATATTCATTGCATTATCACAGAATCAGATGCAATATCCATTGCATCGCAAAAACCAAATGCAATATCCATTGCATCGCCATAACATTAAATGCAATATCCATTGCATTACCACACGCAGATGCAATATTCATTGCATCGCCACGAGATTATCACCAAGGCTGATGTAATATCCATTGCATTACCAAGACCAAATGCAATATTCATTGTATTACCACAAACCTAGATGCAATATCCATTTCAACCGCAACACTAGATGCGATATCCATCGCATTATCAAAAAATTTGATGCGATATTCATCGCATTACATCAAGACCATCATCAAAGTTGATGCAATATCCATTGCATTATCACAAAACTTGTTACCATATTCAATGCAATATCCATTGCACTATCACAAAGCTAACACGATATCTGATGCAATATTCATTGCATCACCATAAAACCTCATGCAAAATATCTGATGCAATATCCATTGCATTGCTACTAAACTTACGAAATCCGATGCAATATTCATTGCATCTTCACGAAACTTGATGCGAGATCCGATGCAATATGCATTGCATCACTAACACAAAAGTGTATGTAGACATCTGGTGCAATATCCATTGCAAAATTACCAGACTGATAAAAGATCAGATGCAATATTCATTGTATCCCCACGAGATTTATCACAAAGACTAGATGCAAATTTTCATGTGATATCAAGAGTAAACCTGAGCAAAAAGAAGGGTTAAATGCAGGGATCTGATGTAATATTCATTGCATTACGAATGCAATATATATTGCATTACCTTGAGAAAGACATTGATTTAGACTGCAATATTCGTTGCAAATTAATCGAGAATTAATTCATCTTTTATAAACACACTGTACTTTTTGACTGGTAGGTGAGAAGGCTGAGGGTTGTCGCTTTATTGGGGTTTATTTGAAGCTTCGACCACAATCGTAGGAGGTATGATGTATATATTTTGGTTTCTGGTATCTGGTGGGGTTTCTTAGTGAATAAATGGAGGTCTCACGTTTCTTTTTCTTTTGACTTGGTAACAAAATATCATGGTTTTTGGCAAAGCAAGTAAGGAGGGTTTCAAAAACCGGGCACATATGAGGAGATAACATGGCGGTCAAGCAGCAAGATCTGATAGAACTTAGGGAAACTAGCGTGATGAAGCAGATAGTTTAATCTTGTAAGAGGAGTTTCGAACCTTTGATATTCTGGATAGAAATTGGTAGACAACCAGTCTAGCATCAGCATGAAGGTAGGGGTAAAGTGTATCCGAAATCATCTACCCGGCTCGCAGAAATCATGAGGACCTTTTCCTAAGAAGTCCCTGCGCAGTAAGGTCGAGGCTGAAATTTATCGGTCGATATGTGTTTTCAAAATACCTTTTCTTTATTCTAAGTCCAAGGATAACTTTTCTTTGCTTTTAACGGGACTCAGATTTTTCAAAGATTTCCTAATCGGAGCATCTTCCGTTATGATAGTGGCTTAGGAATCATGGGATAGGAGACTCTATGGACAAGACTCATGAGTTTGGTGGTAAAAGCCCCAGGGTGACTCAATCAACAGATTTTTCAAGATGGGATATGAAAGCCCCTAGTATACTCAATTGATACGTTTTTATGGATATGAATGACCCTAGAAGTGGATGGAGGGAAAGCCCCTAGGTGGAATTTTCTCTTCTTCTTCTTTTTTTTTTTTTTTTGGGAAAATCAAGGGCACAGGATATGAGGATGACTCTACGGGACAAGAGAGCCGGAATTCAGAGTTCACTTTATCGCCGAGTATCACTAGGTTTGGTGGTTATGGACCTTACTTGGTAATTATCATTTGATGTTTTTGTGTGTTTTAGCAGGGAGTTTTGTCTGAACTCAGGTCACATTATAACCGATTGAAACAGAGCTGTTAATCGCGACTGGTTCGGGGTGTACTGTTTAAGTTGTTGGAGATGGATTGATTTTGAGGTTAAAAGGTCTCTTCATGGAAAAAGCGATCAATAATTTGATAGTTGGTTGGATTTTCAGGCTGTGGGTTCTAGATGGATAATTGGCTTTTGGTCTTGAATATGGTAGGCCTTTTGGCTTTGACTTTGGGTATGGTTTTCGTTTTTGGTATGGCTTTGGCTTTGGCTTTGGGTAGTAGTCGGCCTCCTTCGATCCACATCTAAAAAGTGTATGTGTTGATTTTCTGAGAAGCTTCAAACTAGTTTTGGGTAAGTGTGAGATGGACAAATGATGGACTTGCTCCAGAGAGATTTTTTTTTCTTCTTCTTTTTTTCTCTCTTTTTTTTCTTTTTTTCTTCGGAGCATCATCATAGCAGTTGGGGAATGTCATCACTCCTTTTGGGACAAAAGGATAACCATTCTTGGTGGATAAAAAAAAGAAGCGAAATAGCCCTTAGTTTTGGGAAGCTGGATCATGAGGATAGTTTGTTTGGCTAGGGACATTGGAAGGTCTTAGCTTTGGTAGGGATTTTGGCATATGGTGGACTGAAAAAGGGTTTCGGGTTCTTTGGAGGGGTTTTGGTGTTATGGTAGGAAGCCCCAGTACGCTACTAACAACTCGGCCGAAATGGGTCGAAGGTGATTCCGGCCAAGACGACTTGCCTGCTTGGAATTTCATGCGTTCTTAAAAGTTTGCGGGTCCATATCTTTTGGATGACTCATTATCAACTCGTATAGATTTAGGTGTTTTTAAGTGAGTTAATTTATCATTGTTCCAGGTCAGTGAGGAGACCATTGTGGCTGGTCAAACTGGTTTGCCGGTTTCAGATCAGGTGCCGAGGCGGAAAACTTACAATGATTCGGTTTTCATTGGCGATTTATGGGATGGTGTTTTGCATGTAGCCCCGCGAAGATTTGGGAAGGCCCATTCCACGAATGGAGATTATGAGGATACTTTGGTGGAGACCAATCGTCTTTTTACAGATTTTGATGCAGGTCGTGTTAATCTACGCCAGTCATTTATCCCCTATTGTAAAAGGTTGCATGCAAAGGTGAAAAAGGCGCGGTATTTAAAGGAGAATGTAAGAATCACTAGGGCTGCAAAGAAGGCCCAGGTTGTCACTCCGTCTTGTTAATTTATGACGATCGTCATATGGAATACGAGAGGAGTGTGCAATAAGGCCACTCGCTCTTATTTGAAACTTCTCATCAAACAGCATAAACCTTTCCTGTGCGCGGTCTTGGAGCCGAAAACTACTGGTGATCGACTTTTTAAATTCTGTCGTCGGGTGGGTTTTGATAACAACATGCATGCCAATCCAATTAATAAGCATATCTGGCTTTTATGGAATAATCCAGTTGATATTAATATAGTGTATTGCTCTTCGCAGCAGATTTCTGTTATGGTTTCTTCGCCGGTTTTTATGACAACTATGGCCACTTTTGTATATGCTAAGTGTAATCGTCGGGATCGATCTGAGTTGTGGTCAGATTTAGTCAACCTTTCTATGGGATGTTCTACTCCTTGGTTGGTTGGTGGGGACTTTAATGTTATCAGTCAGTTGGGAGAGAAGCTAGGGGGTGCTCCGAATGATCTTGGTGCAATTGAAGACTTTAATGATTGTATTCAACAGGCAGGTTTAGTTGATGCGGGTTATGAAGGTAGTTGTTTCATGTGGTGTAATAACTAGGGGTGGCAATTCGTGTTATCGTGTCGTGTTCGTGTCTCATTATCGTGTTTTAATATTATCTATCTTATTTGATCATAAATATAACAATAAATATTAATTTGAATATGTTAACAATTTAGTGTCTTTGGTGTTTCGTGTTGTGTCGTGTCGTCTTTGGGCTTATCGTGTCATTTGTCTCTGTAATCGTGTTTTATAATCGTGCCTTATTGGTTCGTGCTAACGTGCCGTGCCAGGCATTGCCACCCCTAGTAATAACCAATCTGGGGGTCACAGGATTTGGAAACGGTTGGATAGAGTTCTGGTCAATGGTGATTTTAAGATTAATTTTCCGCGTCTTCAAGTCTCGCATTTGGTAACTTCCGTATCAGATCATGTTCCTCTTTTGCTAGATTTTCGGGAGTCTATTAAGTTTAAGAGTGGTTTTCGCTTTCAGCGTATGTGGCTCGATCACCCAGACTTTCTATCGTTTGTATCAGCGCAATGGCATAATCCTTGTTGGGGTTCGGGGATGTTTCGTTTGTATGGGAAACTTAGGCGTCTCCGAGGTGCTTTGCGGGATTGGAATTGGGGTGTTTTTGGAAACATTCAGAGGAATATCGCTTCTACTCAGGATGATATTTTACGTCTAGAGGTTGACACTCAGTCTGGGTGTAATTTGGCAGCGGAAGAGGGCTTGGTTGTTGCTAAGAAAAGACTTAACCAACTTATAGGTTGGGAAACGGAGATGGCTGAAATGAAATCGAGGCAGTTGTGGGTGAGTGATGGCGATCGCAATACTGCTTTTTTCCATGCTAGTATTAAAGACAGAGCGCAGCGGAATGTTATTCGTATTCGTCTTCCTGATGGCACGTATAGTGAAGATCCGGTTCAGCTTGGTCCTTTGGCGGAGGATTGTTTCAGGACCATTTTTACGTCGACTGACCCAGTTATTGAGGAGGCTTTATTTGAGGAATTTCCAACCAAGGTAACGATGGAGGAAAATACTTCTCTTTCTGCTATACCTTCTGAAGAGGAAGTCTGGTTAGCTATTAAGTCGCTCAACCCCAACAGAGCTCCGGGCCCGGATGGTTTCACAGGGTGGTTCTTTCAAGGTTGTTGGTCTGTTATTAAAACGGATGTTCTGGAGGCGGTTAAGGACTTTTTTCAGGGCAGCGAATTACATAGAGGTTTGTCGACAACTAGTATTGTTCTTTTTCCTAAGGTGGATAGGCCGGAGAGTTTTGGTGATTGAAGACCGATCAGTTTATGTAATTTTGCAGCGAAGCTCATCTCCAAGATTTTGGCTACCCGGTTGGCTCCGATTCTCCCTAGGTTGATTTCTGAGTAGCAGGCAGGATTTGTAAAAGGCCGTAGCATTCAAGAAAATATTTTTTTGGCTCATGAGTTGGTTCAAAGAATAGACCTGAAGGTCAGGGGGGGTAATATGGTGTTCAAACTAGATATGTCAAAGGCGTATGACCGGTTAGAGTGGAGCTTTCTTCTTCGATCGCTTCAGGATTTTGGTTTTGATTCTGGGTTTTGTATGTTGATCTCTCGTCTTCTTTGTAACAGTTGGTATTCGTTCAAGATTAATGGGGCTACCTCGGGTTTCTTTAAGGCTAGTCGTGGAGTTCGGCAGGGGGATCCAATTTCTCCTTTGCTTTTCATTCTTGCCCAGGAAATCTTGTCTCATAACATTCAGAGGGCTGTTAATCAAGGGCAAATTCAGCCTTACATACATGGTAGAGGTGGTCCTTTAATTTCACACCTGTTATACGCAGACGACATGTTGGTTTTTTGCAATGGTTCTAAGCGTTCAATTCAGGGTTTAAAAAGAATTTTGGGATTGTATGAGGCTTCTTCGGGCCAGTTGGTTAATTGCAGTAAAAGCGAGTTTTTTCCTCCGAAGCGGTTTGCGCATAGCCGAGTTGTGAATATCGAGCGCTGGTCTGGTTACAAATATAAGTCTTGGCCAATGACTTATTTGGGTCTCCCTCTATTCAAAGGCCGATTGAAGCAAGTATATTTTGATAATTTAATGCGCAAAGTGGTCGGTCGGGTGCAAGGGCGGCGTGCTAAATTTCTTTCGTTTGGTGCAAAGGTTACTCTTCTTAAGTCTGTTTTATGTAGCCTTCCTGTTTATGCTATGGCAGCCTTGCGGGTTCCTAAACTGATTCTTCGCCGATTAGAACAGAAGATGGCAAATTTCCTTTGGCATAACAAAGGTGATCGGCGCACTCATTGGATTGCATGGCATAGGGTTTGTTTACCTTTGGCTGAAGGAGGTCTGGGTATCCGACCCCTGAATCAGATTATGAACTCATTGCACGCGAAACTTGCTTGGAAGGCTTTGAATGCTCAAGGGTTATGGGCTCAGTTTTGCGCTGGAAAATATGGCTTGAAGCCGGTGGATGGATCTCGTTTGCTACAGTCATGGGTCAGCTGCACCACGGCTTCGCTTCGGTTTCACGAGACGATCCGGGCAGGGTAATAAATCCTTTTGGGAAGATAACTGGTGTGGCACTAGTTTGATCGGTCCTCTGCCTATGGATTGCAAGCTCACGGTAGCTTCAGCTATGCAAAATTATGAGGAGATCAAGCAGGTTGTTCCTTTGGCGAAGCAGCATTTGGTTTTCCCGATAGTATGCGATCCTTCTATTCCAGATCGGTTGGTTAGTGAACTCACTGCACGGAGAATTCAAAGCAAGCTCTTTTTGGAATTACTATAGAACCCCTAATCCGCAACTAAGGTGGGCTCAACTTATATGGCAGCCTTGGCTTCCTAGTCGGGTTAGTTGTTTTCTTTGGAGGTTGTTCCATAATGCATTGCCGCTGGATACAAATGTCCAGGCCCGTAGTGTTTATTTAACCCGAGATGTTCTACGATGAGCCTTACATTGAATCATTGTTGCATTTATTTGTGGAATCTCGAATGGCCAAGGATTTATGGTCTTGTTTTATGCGGCTCGCAATTGGTTTGCAATATATAGATTTGACCAGCAAATCTTTTTGATGTGTGGTCTTCGGTTTCCTTGAGATCTCAGATAGGAGTAACTCTTTTCAGTCTATTTGCCTATACTTGTTGGGAGCTTTGGAAAGCTCGTTGTGCGTCTGTCTTTGAGAATGAGAGAATGCAACGGAATCAGTTAATTGCTAGGATTTTTGAGGGGGTCCGGGATGCTACCATGTGTTTCAGTCCCAAGTCTAAAAGTGGGCGGGCTGATTGCGCTGCAATTCAGGCTTGTCATTTATGGGTCAAGCCAGTCTGGGCTAGACGAGGGGCTTGGGTTCGTTGGGGATCTCCGACTGTTGGTTTCAAGCTAAATACAGATGGTTCTTCAAAGGATGGGAGGTGTACGGGTGGGGGAATCATTCGAGACTCTTCTGGGGGTTTTGTAAGGGCTTTTTCTAGTAGTTATGGACATAGTACAAATATGTTGGCAGAAATTTTGGCTATCAAAGAGGGGCTTCATCTCTGTAGGTCTCTTCGGCTTGGTCCTGTGATGGTGGAATCTGATTCGCTTACGACAGTTAACGTATTATCGCGAGGGCATCATGAGCCTTGGCGGTATGCATATTCTCTTCGGGATTGTAAGGATTTATTGGGTGATTATGTTTTACTGCATGTTTATCGTGAGCAGAATATGGTGGCAGATCGTCTTGCAGCTATTGCCCATGAGCACGACAGTCAGATTGTTTACACAGATTATTCTCTTTTGCCTGCTGTTGTTAAAAAGACTTTGGCGTTTGATGCTGCTGGTTTTTATAGTTTTCGGACATAGTCTCTTGTGTATTTGTTTTAGAGGTTAGGCTCCTTGCCTGTTGGTGGCGGGTTGTCCCCCTCATGTTTGTATATTTTCTTTCTATTAATAAAATTCCGCAGGTGCCGTCCTGCTTTCTTTAAAAAATAAAAAAAAAATTATCATTGTTAGAAGAAAAATCTGTCCAGGGATACTCGGAAATAGGTGACCTGAAAAAGATAGATATATATGGAAAATCTACGAAAACCGACGATGAGTTGAAAAAAGTTGCCTCCTGAAGATTTTATTTGGAGGTTCAAAGGGAAAAAGGGTTTCTAGGAGGTGTATACAAAAGGGTATTCTAGGGTTTGATGAGTCTCAAAGGCTTTTCCTTGTCCTTCCCTAAGTGACCAACAACTTCTTGTACTGACATTCTGCCCTTATTCAAGTTTTTCTCAGGTGAGGCTTGATCACTGTTCAACATGCTACTTTTGGCATAAAACCTTTCTTTTCTGCAGATGGAGGGATGACCATATAGGACATAGTAGCATCATTTTTCTTAAACTAGTCCTGGTTGACTGGTTTGATCATGCTGATTTAGGGATGTGGCTTCTCAATGACCTGGCCATCAATAAGATCTTGGATGACACTTTTGAGCATATAACACTTATCGGTGGGGTGGCCACAGCTATGATGGTACTCGCAATACTGAGAGTGATTCCATGTGCTTGGTAGTGGTTTTGGAGGTTTATAATTCTCCATTGGTTTCAGGACCCCTTGTGTCATTAAACCTTGTAATATTAGGGACATTGGGGCATATAATTCATTGTAATGCCTTCTGTTTCCTTTGTAAGGTCCTATGAAGCTTTTGTTAGTATCACTGCTTCCCTTAACAGAATTGGCAGATTTATCTGTCCCATATGACCATGGCACGTTACTGTACTTACCAGTTGGAATTCTTTCAACAACATTGACTTCTTCCGTAGATTCTTCTTCTGATTCAGAATAGCATAATGAACTTTGAGGTGTATGATTTTCTAGGGACCCTCTACGTATATCTTCATCAATACGATTTCCTATCTCAACAATGGTATTGAAATCACCGTAGGGAAGATACCTCATGCGTTGAAGATAAATTGGCTGGAGGTTTTTTATAAACAATCGGGCTGATTCAGATGGATCGGGTCTATATAAAGTCGGGGCAACTTTCCTCTTCCACATGGCTGCAAATTCTGCAAATGTTACATTTTCTTTTTGGGTGCATGCCTCAAGATCTCTTTTATTTTTAGAGGTAGTATTGTCTTTGTACCTCTTTAGGAACTCCTCAGCTATTTGATCCCAAGCGCCCATGGTGTTATTATCTGCTAGCATTAGCCATTGCTTAGCTACCCCTATCAATGTGAGATGGAAATTGGAGGCCATAGCTTCGAAGCTAGCCCCCCTTGACTGCATGCCGGTATAATAAGATTTTAAGTGGGAGATAGGGCATCCAGTTCCATCGAATTTTTCTATGTCGGACATTTTGAATTTTGAGGGTAGTATGGCTGAAGGTTACAGCGTTAATGCTTGCGTAGAAAATTCTCCTTTGTTTAGAACTTTGAGCACCATACTTTTTAGGTTCTCCAAGTCTGCCTCTATTTTGGTGGGAGGAGGTGCTGGGTTTTGGTATGTGCTGGAAGGATTAGGAATAATGGGCTCATTTCGGGCTGTGGTATTTGGTAAGGATTTTGAGGAGGTGGGATATTTGCAGCTTCTGCCTGACGACCAAAATCATTGATTGGTAGATAGGTCGTTACTTGTCCCTGCTAGGTATAGCGTCTGGGGTTCATATTTAAGTTGTTTTGGAGTGGGTTAGTGATAGGAAATGGGAGGCCACTTGGATTTTGGGGTATATTGGTGTTTAGGAAAGGATATGGTGGGTTTTGGTAGGAAAGGGTTGAAAGTTTGGTAATAAGTATTTGATGAGAAATTGATTGGGGCGTTGGTGGTTGGTGGAAGGTTAGTGTTTGGCTGCGGGTTTGGGTTTAGAGGAGCATGCGAAGTAGATGCTTCTTGAGGGGTTGCAGGGAAAGTGGTTCCCTCAACATTGGGCTTTGGACCTTGCATGAGGTTTGCTATTTGGCTCAACATGTGATCAGCGTGTGTATCCAAACTTTGATCTAACCACTGTTGCATGACCGGAGTAGGAGGCGTCGGTGGCCATTCTATCCAAATATGTACTCTCTGAACTGATTATGATATTTTCTGATCTAACCCATGTGCTTGTATCCCGTATCAGTCGAAGACCAGTGCTATCTCTGTCTTTCCAAATTCGGGCCAGGTTTCTGAGGAAAAGGGGTTGAAGGGATCAGAAGGGAATGGCTGAAGGCTTTTGGGTTTTGAGTACAGTGTGTCTTTATTATTAATTAATTTTTTATTATTATTATTCATTTTCCCTAAAATTGATCGGACAAGCACCCGCTTTGTTTTGACAGTCTCGGGATTATTCCTGGAATAGTGGATTCTTTCTCCAGAGTATAGGACCCTCGTATTCCACCTGCCTTTCGACTCCCCAAGTTCGGACTTATCTCAGGCGAAGGACATATACTCTTTCCGGGATCCACCATTCAAATGGTTTAGGTCGAATATCATAGAAATTATTGGTCAGCCCATGTGCATATTTATTTATTTTATTTTATTTGCACATTTTTTTTCACAAAAAGGAATGGTCAATAATTAAAAGATATAAAAATCGATCGGTCAGTGAAGTGTCCTAAGAAACTATATGTAATTAACGTTGGCTGATGCAAGGGGTAGGCTGGTCATAGAGTAGGGTAACAATTCGAAATATTTCTACGTGCGTGCGCGTGTGTGCGGTATCTAAAAAGCAATAAAGTTTTTTTTCCAGATATAAAGCAGTAAATAAAACAGATATGGTCCGTCTTTTTGTACTTTGTGGATTTTCTCGGCTTATTTAGTTTGAGTCCTCAAAAGGACGGCACGAGCAAGCTTAACGGCCATTCAGATCAAGAAATAGAAAAAAAAGTGGGGAATCTATGTATTTCTATTAATTACAAATTGGTCCTAATCCCCGAAATAAAATAACAGAATGAAAGAATATTTACATATTTTGCACGGAATAAATAGATAAAGCAGAGATAAGATATAATAAAGCAAAGCAAAAATAAAGCAATAATAACCCCCCTTACTTTTTTTTACTTGCCCGAAATTCTATTTTATTCTCTTTTTTTTTTAATATTCGCAACGGTATCCGAAACGAAGTTGTTGCAAGTTTATGGTTATTTGCGCAGATATATATATATATATATATATATATATATATATATATATATATATATATATATACAGATATATAAAAAATACAATATTTAAAATGTTAAATAAATATAATAAGCATATTTAACCAAAAAGAAAAGAAAACTTGTTATTTTTTTTTTTGAAAATGAGTCTAGCCGTCCGTTTTTATTTTTTTAAAATACAAACAACGTCCACAGCAGAGTTGCCACTGTTAAGTGCCCTGATTTATAACTGATTCCCTTCGCTGCGTCAAAGGCGGGGTGGTTTCAAAATAAACCTTTAGACGCGTGGAATACGTCTGGCCTCATTGTGGACTCAAAATGATAAAACAAAGTCGTCATCTTTATTTTAAGGCGAAAAAAAGAAAAATCAAATGTAACCAGATTTGTAAAGGGTTCGGAGGCTAAGCTACGAGGTGGGAAGGGATTAGGCACCCAACTCGCCCTTTCGGTCTCAAAGTAGTTTTTTTTTTGCTAAAATATGCTTTTATTATATTTATTTAACAGATGAAATAAAACATTTATATATACATATATATGTACATATATTATTACAACACTTGCTACAGCCTCCTTTCGGGAGTTACAAATACGTTTTAAAAATATTTGGTCATAATAATGACTCTTTTTAGTGTTATTTTCTATTAAACCTCGGGCAGCACAACTACTTATATTGCTTACATTTTGCTTCTCTAAATAGCAATTGTTATATAATAAAACTTTTTAAAAGACTTACCTTTAAAGTGTGAGGGTGCGTTCGATCTGTCCTTCAGGGAGAGGAAGCATTTTTTTTTTTTTTTTTGTTTTTTTGTTGTGGAGATTCGGGCAGAGTGACTTCTTCGAAAGTTGCTTTGTTTTTTTTGCTATTGTTTGCTTGCTGTTGGCGGAATTTGGGCAGAGCAACTGCTTGCTTTTTGCTGATTTGGTGTCTGGATATGGGCAGAGCAAGCTGGTTGTTTTGAGATTTTTGGACCGGAGGAATATGGTGGAATCTTAGCAGGGCAACTAGGTTTCATTTTGATCGGTTGATTTTGTGTTTGGAGGAGATTTGGTGGAGCTTTGAGGCTAGAGGAAAAAATCTCACAACGCTCTCTCGGAGAAACTCACTGCGTAGACTGCTAACGGTGTGTGAACGGTGTGAATTCACAAAGCCGGATGCCTCTATTTATAGGCTGGAGAGAGGATTCCTTCGTCATTAAGATTTCTCATTTTAAGCTTCATCCGCTTGTACTGCGTGCTTGAGAAATTGCAACCGAAGGTAAACTGCTACAGTACACAGAGCACTGTTGGGCGCCACTCATGGAGGAGGCTGGCGCGGCGCCTAAAGGGTACATGGGCGGCGCCAAGGGGCTTTTTTTATCTTCTTTTTGGTACTTAGGCCCCCTGCATTTCACTGTTTACGCATCCTACTTTTTTCTTTTGCATTTTTAACCATGTAACTTGACATTTGTTAGCTTTTTAACATGTCTTAATATCTCATGTTATGTTACATTTTAGAGGTACGAAATTGGGGTGTCTACAGTTTCATAAGTGTTTTACTAACAGCGGTCATGTCTTTGTTAAAATAGAAACAAAAATAAATAAAGGTTCATGAGAGCCCTTGTATTTGATCAAATCCTTCAACCTGATAACAAATTAAAAGCTACAGCACACACTTTTCTTACATAGCAACCTAATTCATGGGACACAATATCATATCTCGACATATTTTATATCATGAATTAGTGGGTTCTCTAAGAAAATATGGTAATTAACTCATCTATTTTAGCTTATTCACTAGTAATTACTAAGTACGCTACCGATTTACTTATTATCTTGATACTTACCAACAAATATATTATTATAGTTAATACAAGTTTGTAAGACCTTGAAACTTTGTGAGTTTGACTTTCTTGCATGGTTGACTTCTTGTATAAGTCTTCATGTCTTTGGGTTGATGGGACCATAGCCAATGCCCTAGAGTTGTTGGAGTTACAATGAGTAACTTGGCGTTGTTGGAAACTCGACTCGTTAGAGCGTTATCTTCCTTGGTTATTGTTTACAGCCTTTGAGATATCTTAGGTCTTCTTTTACTTTCTTAGATGCATTGGAGTTTATTACAATCATGTTTACTTAGTTTACATATGATCACGACGTTCAAAGTATAGTCATCGTCGTAAATTTGATTTCGCGATTCGCGTATCGTTAACGTATCGACTTTCGTACTTTGGTCGCACTTAATTTTGGTTTGACCTTAGATATGTGTTTGTGACACTTCATTAGGCTTCTAATATGTTTTAAAACAAATATGTATGTGTGTTTGTTCGTTGGGTTGTCCTGCGTAGTTTCGTATGTTGTACAGCAGTTACAGACCGATTTTGGTACACTGTAAAACCGTTTTGTTCGAGATATCACCCAAGATGGTTTTAGTTTGGTTTGGGGATTTTAAGGCTTTTAGTTTAAGTCCTTAGGGTCAGTCTAGCAAATAAATCACGTCGTTTCATCGAATAGAGTTCAAATAGGAAGCCTAGAAAAATACCCGTGACGCGTCGCGTCACTGTTCACGACGTGTTACTGTAGCAGCGGGACAACTTGTTATTTTTTGATTTTTCAAGGTGAAATTCCATTCCTACCCTTCATTAGCTCAGCCCCTTGCTCCCTTGTGCTCCCAAATTGGGGTATTTGAGTCCCCAAACCCTCCTCCATTCATTTCATCTTCATTTATCATCCACCAACCATGTTTTAGAGAGAGAGAAACCCTCAATGTGTGTTATTGGTGTTTGTGTGTGTTTTGAAGATTCCTGTTGATTCAACCATTGAATTTCGATTGGAGACCATCGTTGGAAAGCTCGACGAGGGGATCGTTTCCCACATATTCATTTTCACTTTATATAGGTTTGTGAGTTCGGATTTTTGGTAAGTTACTTCATATTTTCTTCCTCTCTCTAGCTTAATATCATGCTAGGATGTTAGAGAATGAGTTTTCATGCTTTGGGTGGAATACCCACCATTAAATAATGAGTATATGATGATTTATATGTTGAGAACATATGTGTATGAAAGTATATGTGTTGGATTTGATTGTTGTTGAATTTGATTAAGTTTGTTGGGTATTTATGCTTGTAGAACATGTTTAATGGGTTTAGGAACCCAAATGTTTGTTAAATCACAAAATGAGTTTTGACCTAACTTTTGAAAGTTAGTAATTCGATTCAACGGAGTCAAATAGAGTTTTAACAAGTTTATGGGAGTCTTAGGATGAAATCCTACGTCGTTTGGATCTTGTTGAATCTAAATTGTGAAATCCCGAAGATTATGACTTTTGAGAGATTTTTGGTTGATGTGTTATTTGATGATTTAGGACTTTATTATAAGTCCTCATGAATGTATTAGTAAAATCTAATAACCTTATATGGCTCTCTACAATAGTTAGATTGCAAACTAATAAGTGTGTTGGATTTTGGAAAGTCATTTTAGTGCACGATAATGCACCGACTTGTTAGGGAATCTAAGATGGGATTCTTGTGTGATTAATGGTGAATCGGAAATATGATTTGATGAACAATTTGTGTGTGATGGTTAAGACTGTACTTTTGGACACACTATGATTAAAGACTATTTAGAAAGTCTTCGGTTATGATTTCGATAGCAATTGTTATATACTTGTGATATTTTGGTTTTGTGATGATTGATATAAGAATATCGATTAAGTTATAATTAGATGGATTTTATAGTTTAAGTCAATAATAACCTAAAAGACGAAATCTTGAATTAAGGCTCATTGGAGTCGAATAAAGATTGTTGACATACTAAATAAAGTAGTTTTGGAATCCTACAGTGTTAGAGATGCATATGGTCTTGTTTATAAACTTACGAATGATTTCTTGGTGTGAGTCGAATGTGACATTTAAACCCTAAGGGTTATTATCTTGATGATAGGTTGTCGCTTAACTAACTTAGTACGCCATATGACTAATATACTTGGAGTTGAGAATTGTTGACTTGGTTTAGTAACTCAAGAGAGTTGACTATGGGTGTGAACATTAGGGCACGAGAATATTAGAGATCATTTTATAGTCTCAAAATGTGGTTATGTGATTGAGATGGTGGACGGAATACCACACCATACGAATATATTAAGGTTGAGTGCACTTATGGGTACTCTTATGTATGAGATTATGGGATAGTTTTGTTTACGTTTAGAGCGTGACTTTGAGTGTAATGATCAATACATTATGATTATTGACTAAATGAATGGTTATGTTGATGGCTAAGTAGGTAGCCTCATGATATGGGTGATTGTGGACTAACATGGTAGCCCACCCTTGTTTGTGAATTAAGGATCTTATAGGACCTTGATGTGATGTTGTTATTAATAGACTAAATATGTAGTCTTATGATGTGAATGAGAATTAGACTAAATATGTATTCTTATGATGTGAATGAGAATTAGACTAAATATGTAGTCTTATAATGTGAATGAGAATTAGACTAAATATGTGGTCTTATTATTTGAATGAGAATTAGACTAAATATGGAGTCTTATTATGTAAATGAGAATTAAACTAAATATGTAGTCTTATTATGTGAATGAGAATTAGACTAAATATGTAGTCTTATTATGTGAATGAGAATTAGACTAATTAATAGTCTAGAAAAATGTGTGATTTGGGAATCATTGTGTGCCCTAAATGTTTAGATACTTTGACTAAATATGTGGTCAAGTTATATTTGGGAACACTTGCAAATATGTGCATGTATGATTATGTGGTTCAAGACTAAATATGCAATTATGAGATATATTGTTCATTCCTTTCAAATATGTGTTTGGTAACGTGTTAAGGTAGAATCATAGATCTACTTTGCATTGTATTGGAAGTCCAGCTAGCAAGATTGGTTGATTTGATTGGGTCGATGATGAGATGACGCATCGCCTTCACGAATGTCAAAGTTCGTGATCGCTATGGGTTGCCGTATTAGAGACAACGGGCCGGGCCGGTCAAAGCTCGCCATGTTTCACATATTAATGGGTTGTGCCGGGTCGGACCTCATAAAACCCAAGCCCAGCCCATACCTACTCCAGGCCTATGGCCAGTTGAGTTAAAGACTTGCAAAGCAATCATTGTACAAGCTAATGGAGCAATTTACTAGTTTAGTTGACAAATTGCATACAAATAAATAGATCTGTTAATTTCTTTTAGCTCAAAGTAGTTTATAATGACAATGTACTGACAGCAAACCCACCAGGAAAGTTTAATTCACAATTTGACACTTGAAGCAAAAAGAACAAATGCAACGTGGGGATTATTTGCCTATTTGGTAGAGTTTAACTCATAAGCAAAACATCAAGAAACAAAATTATAAAGAAATTCCATTAAAATAGCAGTACCAATCAAAGATAGGGATATTAAAATATATGAGGCTCAGATCTATTTATGATCAGAGCAAGATGATGACACTGCGTTTTCGCCATGGCTACAACATCGGTTGCAATCAACCGTCCAAGTTGCCCAGCCAAGAATCAAGATACGAAGAATCTCACCGCCCTGATTCAATTCATATAAATTATGTGTCATCACAGCCTTTCACATACAGTATATGGAACGGACTGAGTCACACTCAGCAATGTTGCTTTAGATGAAGAGGAAGATGATGAAGAAGAAAATGGTGAAGAAGAAGAAGCGTCAATGGATCGGTGGATCCATATATAGATATACATAATACATATATTCATTGAAAGGGTTGTTGATTTTGGGGGCAGATCGGATAAATCATCGGCTGTGGACTTGATCAGGACAGAGGTAGGGGTAACCGACTTTGAAACCTCCCTTCCTTTGCAGACTGCAGCCTCATTCCTTGAGTTGAAAAACAGTACTACTTCTTCGCCCTATCCCAAAGGACCCTAACAAGGCAAACAATAAAGTAAATGGGAAAGCAGGCGAAGATGAGAATGAAAGAGGGAAAGGGTTAGGGAGGTTTTTAGTAATAGTGAATGAGAGAGAAAGCAGACATTACTGTTTAGATTTTAATTTTTTAATCTCTCTTTTTGGGTTTTTAAATTTTTTATTAGTTTTCACTTTTCAACACTGGGCCGAGCCGGGCTTTTCGGGCTTTCTAGGCCCGACCCAACTACAACCCATGTGTCTATTAGGTCGGGTCAAAAAGACCAGAGTTTTTTTGGGCCACCAAAATTGAAGCCCGGGCCCATGAAAAATCGTGTGGACTGGACTGGACCTGTGGATCGGGCTCAAATTTGACAGCTCTAAATGTGAATGAGAATTGGACTAAATATGTGGTCTTATTATGTGAATGAGAATTAGACTAAATATGTAGTTTTATTATGTGAATGAGAATTAGACTAAATATGTAGTCTTATTATGTGAATGTGAATTAGACTAAATATGTAGTCTTATTATGTGAATGAAAATTAGACTAATTAATAGTCTAGAAAAATGTGTGATTCGGGAATCATTGTGTAGCCTAAATGTTTAGATACTTTGACTAAATATGTGGTCAAATTATATTTGGGAATACTGGTAAATATGTGCATGTATGATTATGTGGTTCAAGACTAAATATATAGTTCTGAGATATATTGTTCTTTACCTTCAAATATGTGTTTGATAATATGTTAAGGTAGAATCATAAATCTACTTTGCATTGCATTAGAAGTCTAATTGGCATGATTGGTTGGTTTGATTGGTGGACGACGCATCCCCTTCACGAATCTCAAAGTTCGTGATTGCTATAGGTTGTCGTATCGGAGAAAGTTTGCACACACCCCTCCACTATTGGTCGTAGTGAGGATGTAGCCGACATTGTTATAACAATACGTACGATTTTGGATAGCTATGGAACTCGAGGGCACGATTTGTTTTACACGTGTATTGTAGGAGCAACACGGTAGATGCGGATCAGAGGAGCGCACCCTAGTTCATATGGTTTGTTGTAAGCACTTATGTGATCATCACCGTGCTACGTGGACATTGCGGTATTTTGGTTATATACATATTATTATGTGGTACTTGTTTGTGAAATTTATCATGATTAAAAGATTACCATGATTATTTATAGTTAAATATATATTATCATGCTATATTGTTATTTGTAATAACTTGATGGGTCATTATGACTCATTTCGTGTGTTTGTTTCCTTAGTGAGCAGTTGATCGTTAGCTCGCGTTGAGGTCGAGTAGTTCGTGGTTGTAGCAGACGGTTCTTTTGAGGCTTAGTTCGTGGAGTATTATCATTAATATTATTCTTATTAATACTTATTGTATTGACATTCATTCTAATGAGACCGAATGTATATGTAAAGTTATGCAAACTTCACCTTGGGTAGAATTATATTTGGGTATTTATAGTTGTATTATTTTGGAGCCGACAAATTATGTCATGTTGTGGTTTCTACTTAGAAGTTTATTCTAGATCCCTTCCGGCATGTTGTGGCCGTCGATGTTCTTTGTTCTCGAGTAGTAGACTCGAGGTTGTAGTGGTTGCGTTTCGGCATATAGTGTTGCTGATAACTTGATGTTATATATATTTCAGTTTGGCAAACAGGTGGTTTGTTGTGCATGTGCAATGTTGCGCCACGTGGTTCGAATTTTTAGATCGAGAGATTTACCATCCCTTTGGTTGTGTTAGCTCGGACCCCCATTCTATTATATTTCGCTTCCGCAGTTTGTTATTATTGTTTTGTATCGCTATTATAACTTTACTTTCTAGTTGGAGCTTGCTTAGTTCAGTTGTTTGATGTGCATTATTGTGCTTAACAGACGACTGTCCATTGATTAGTTTGATTAGCGACACGTCCTCAGAGTTCCGTGTTGAAATTCGGGTCGGGTAGTCACAAAGTTGATGGACCAAATTTTAATTTCATTCTTCATGGAATTGATTAGTTGATTAGTCTATATAAATTTACTTGTTTAACCTTAATTAATGGTAAGTAGTTTATTAAATCTATGGTTATTTATGTCTATGTATTATTTTTTGCTCATTACAAATTTACTTATTTACCTTTAATTAAATCGTGGGTGTTTATTAGGTGCAGGATCAATAAATTAACTTGTAAAAGATAGCCCACGCTTTTGTATCTAAGGAGATTAGTCAAGCTTCATGAACCTAATGAAAATGGTATGTTATCATAATGTGGATACTGGATAGTGTGGGTAATTGAGGATCGGCTTGATGTCGATGGCATCTAGGGGTGTAAGTGGTTCAATTTGGTTTGGTTTATGCTAAAATCACAAATCGAACCACCTCCTATTGGTTTCAAAAATCTCAAACCAAACCGAATCGAACCACTCGGTTTGGTTTAGTTCGATTTTGTGGTTTATATAAATTATTTTTAATCAAATTAACTAAAATTAAAAATAACAATAAAATAAGATTTTAATGGAATTAACATCAAAATTACGAAATAACCAATTAATAACAAATTATCATAAGGAAAGCAATACAAATTCTAAAATAAACACAAATAATTGAAGAAATAATTCTCCAACAATCAAGATTTGTTTGGTTTAGTATATATATATATATATATATATATATATATATATATATATATATATATATATATATATATATATATATAACTAAATCAAAGACCTAGATTATGCATATAAGATGATCCAAAGGTTCAAAATAGTTAACAAATGTAATATAATATATATTATATAATAAATATATATATATATATATGTTGGTTTGGTTCGATACCAAAAAGCTTGAACCGAACCAAACTAGATGATTTTCTAATTTTTTAAACCGAAATCAAACCAAACCGACTAGTTTGATTCGGTTCGGTTGAGTGGTTCCGATTTACACCCTGGTGGCACCCAGTGAGACCGACCGGCAATACAACTTGGTTTTTCAGCAATTTATGCACTTGGGATCACTGCATTTACTTTTAGAGGCCCCAATCTGACGATCTCACCCTCAGCCCTGAGGTATGTCACATTCATCGCGTATGGCCTCAAAGGTGCCTTGGCAGTAACTTTGCTATGATCGAATCAAAAATCGTATCAGCTATGATTCTCACTCAGGGATGGCAATTGAATCGGTTGGGTTGTAATTGATAATGAGTTGAAACGAGTTAAAACCCGTTAAACCTAAATATCAAACATGTTGAAATTTGTTGTGTCGGAATAAGTCGGGTTGAAACGAGTAACGGATTATAATGTGTTAACCCATTTCAAACCAGCTTTCCCCAAAAAAACATAAATTTATAACATAAAAAGTCATAGGTCAAAATGGATAACGTGCCAAACCTATTTTAACCCGACGCAACTCAACCCGTTAATAATATTAAATCGAAATGGATTACCCGTTTCAACTCAAAAATATTAATGGATTGAGTGGAATAATTAGTGGGTTAGGTTAGATGGGTTAATGGTTAATGAATAATGAGTTATAATTGTCAAACCAATTCTCACTTGATCTTCCCTCATCGTATTGCCACCCTCAAAAATCGATTTTCCCTCATCTTACATGCATTTTAACCTCGGCATGTTAGCGTAAAATATGATGCAAGTGACTCTAATTTCTCAAGGCTTACAGGGACAAATTCTTAACCATATCTATTTGGATGGAAAATGGAAATATGTTGGCTATGTAACTGATAAAGCCTAATTCTGTAGCTAGTGATACTTGGCAAGACTCTAGCGACCGGAGCTTAGCATAACATAAAAATTCAATTATGGCTTGTGTCGGTTTCATATACAGTTAGAGTTACCTACAACATACTTGGCAAGACTCTCTAGCGACGGGAGCTTAGCCCCTTTGTCTGGCTGTCAATATATCTTATCCTTTTTATCTTTGAATATGAATATGAGATATTGCTATCTAAACTAACAAACTGCCATCTCTAATTCTATCTCTAGGCTTGAAACAACTACAAAACCTGGTCCACAAGCCAACAACCTCCGCTTCTATTGTTGGCTGAGTTGGTGGATCTTTGAACTTGGCTTTCTCACTTAGTTCTTCAAACGAGTCAACCAGGTTTTGAAGCCTCGCAACAAACTCGATCAAAAGAGAAGTAAACGTTGCCAGAGACAATACACTGGCACTCTCATACATCTTACATTCTTCTTCTTCCTCAGCTACTGGATGAGCTCGGCGTGAGAATTGTGACGGCAATGAACTTTGTTTGTCAAATGTCTTGTCATGACTAGCAGGTTGGACGTAAGTAACATCCATGGTGATTGCTCTGAGATCGAGCACAGCTTCGCTACGGGAGTGATATTCACGGAACCTATTTTCTTCATCATCCATAAAATCTCGAGGATCATTCAGCTCCTTCGGGGGTTTTCCAATTTCCCAGCTTTCTGAATTAACAAGAAGATACGACTTACGATCCACCTTCTTTTGCAACTCTTCCGCTGCTTCATGCACTTCATACAGTATGTCCATGGAGCCTAATTTCTCCATTTTTTTCACTTTGTTCCCAAGCTCACGTAGCACTGCAGCAGCAGCTGTTCCTACTCTACGGAGCTCATTACGGAAGACCTGTCGTCGGTCAGCAGGAGCCTACATATACATAAATCAAGATTAACATATCCACACAAAATAAAAGCTCCTTGTATGGATGAATAGATGATTAGATATAGTTATTTATCAATATTCATAGCAGTTATGTGTAGCTTCTTAGTTTTTACTCAAAACTCGCATCAGAAGTGAAGTACAATTAACGCAACATACAGAAAGCAAGAGAAATTAACATTATCAACCAATGTTAATCGGAATACGATATTCACAACAGATTATTCCTTTTTATTCCTCTTCTAGTGACTCCCTAGGTGGTTTTGGGTGGGTGGAGGCGAGACGGTTGGTTCACTTGGTCACACATTCATCAATAATCTCTACCTTGTTTTTGTAGGTAAGTATGGCCCCTTGTTATGGGGATTGGAACCGAGGACCACAACGTCTTTGCCTTGAGTGCCCTTGCCATCCCTCTCACCCCTTGGGTTATCTCTACCTTGTTTATCGTATACACAGACCTCTAGCGCTTGCAGGGCCAAGGTTTAGCTTCTAGTGTGGAAACTTAAGTTTGGTTGCAGTCACCATAGATGCTTAGCAAGCACCACTTATAATTTCAACATTGTTTGTCTTTCATACTAAACTGCATTCAAAATATTTTGCACTACAATTTACATGTCAAGCATGCTTTAGTGACTTTAGTCCAATGTATCCAAAAATAAATTCTACATGATAACAAGCAATACTATTTATATTTTGACTTACCACATCTAATCATTGGCAAATCATCTTGCTTACCATGGGCATTATCACAATGAAAGATAGTTAACTACTTGAATGAACATTCAGCAACTCGTTAAATAATATTTCCTCCCTTGCTAAAATAGAGTCCATCTTCCCTTTTTAGGCCATCACCAAAAAAATGTCACTTTCTAATCTTTCCTCTTTTGGATGTAACATTTGCCATTGAATACTACTTTAGTTGATGGGCCCCACTATCACATGGGCATCTTGGGAAAACACACTATTCTAATATTTATAAGGTTTGATTAATTTTTTGTTCCCTCGACTTTACGGAAATCATTTATTTGGGCCTGCTACTAAAAAAATAATTCGTTTGGTCCTACATGTTGTCCTTTTCTGTCAGATTCCCCCTCATCCCGTTAACATTAAACTTACTGTCTAATATTTTTCAAAATGCCTAAGTACCCTTATCACTCATCAACCTTCTTCTTCTCTCATCTCCTTCATTTATGTCCTATTATCTCAAGAAAGTCAATACAACAGATACAAAATACCCTTAGACAATTTCTTACGCAACCCACCAAAATCGGTCCCTTTTCTGGTCGTCTTCTTCAAATCTTCAGCTACAGAATCAGCTGCCACAATGAAACTGGGCCTCTTCAGCTTTGTAGCCGACCGCTTTTCCATGAATTTCTTAACCATGGAGGTCGAATTTTGTCTTCACCAGGGCGGAAGATTGCTCCGGTGGTGGTAACGGCGGGCGGCAGCAAATTACCTGAAGCCGACACTTATTCCCGCGGCCCCACCCCACCTCCACCTTTCAATCACAGCAATGGAGGTTCGTCTAACATCGGTGCCACCAGAGGGTTCAGGCCTTCACCAAACACTCTAAGAGAGCCGATTTGGCATACGGTGAAGAGAGATTAGGATTATGAGTAATTGAAGTTGGTAGAGTTCCCAAAGGGGAATGGTGGAAGTGAAAGAGGGATTTGCACAGAGAAAGAAATAGGGTTTCACTTAGAAGAAGATGAAAGATCGAGCAATAATGGTGGCCATTGCTGTCACTGGCGGCCTGAATCTATTCTCTCTCTGTCCCACATCTTAAAGCATCCGCCACTAACTTCTTGGCTCTTCTCAACGCCCAGAAAAATCAAATGTATTAATGGGGGGACCTTTTCCGGTTACAAGTAATAAAGTTTGTTACAGGTCCATCAGTTCGAAGCTTGCCTTAGCCTAGTACTACGTTCTACTCCTACTCCGTACCACTTCGGAAAAAAAGGTCCTTGATGCTGGATTCCCTTGTTACAGTCTTGAGTTATAGTAACCTCCAAAATAGGGGAATAGTAGATGGTGTTGATTTCGGGTCGGGTCCAATCATTTCTTTGAACGTGTCTAATTGTTTGCTCTGCTTCAACTGTTGCTGCTGCTGAAGAATAATAGAGCTAGCGATGATGAGGGTAACAACGAAATAGCCTTGTTGTAATTGGACAAATCGATCTCACAGAATCATCCTATTGTAAATGGTTGATTCTTAATAAATCCAAGGCCACCATCGACATCGAATTCGAGACTACTCAAAGCAGAGATTGTTTCTCTCTAAAATTTGCAGTAGAGATTAAGGGTACTTTGGTCCTTTTAAAAAAAATAGACGATAATTTTAACATTAACGGGGAGGGGGGAATCTGACTGAAAAGTCTACATGTAGGACCAAACAAATTAATTTTTTAGTAGCATAACCAAATAAATGATTTTTGTAAAGTCGAGGGACCAAAAAATTAATTAAATCTATTTATAATAGACTCAATTAACTTTTCTTAAATTGTGCCCCGAGTCAAACAGGACTCCTCAATTTCCGAAATAGTTTGAAACTCAACTAAGAAACATTTGTCTAACTAAAAGGTTAAAACTCTATGGAGGTGTCCCCATATTCTTTTATCTAATTTGTTAAGAAAAGATGTCATAGGAGCATCGAAGCCACAGTGGATTATCGTATATATGGACGTTGGAAAACAAATCAAGGCATGAAAGCATACTCAAGAATGTCAAATAGATATATTAAATCTAATAGGAAAGCTGATTTTTTTTGTTTTTTGATAAGTAGGAAAGCTGAATATTTAAGTGATGCTAGGGAAAGAACCTGAATTTCTGAGAGTATGCACCCATGCAATGCCATAACTGAGAACGCGCAATGCCTAAGTGCTCCACTAACTTTCACATAGTTTCTCCAAGGATACCTACACATCTTGTAAGGACCATGTGGTGGCTCCCAAATAGCAAAGCCCACCTGCAGAATCGAAAAATGGGTCAGGACAAGCAAATGACAAAGTGCTGTTCCATGATCAGCATTTTGCTTAGGTTATGTAGGATACCAGAGCATCCTCTTGACTTGTAGATTCCACAGCTGATCTGTAGCCGCTATATAGCGGATCATCAGAAGCTTGGTAAGTAAGAATTTTGGAAGGAACCCTCTTGTATTCAACAGAATTGAGGTATCCAGTAACACAACCTGCAGAGAAGGCTCGAGAAATTAGCCATCATCACTATTGAGCCAGAAAACTGAATATTTACACAATCACGATTCAACTATTTTGTCTTTGGTGGAAGTAGAATGATTAAATACCAATCAACCAACCTTCCAAGGAAGTAGCAACACTCATGAAATTTTTGGCTACCAAGTTGTGCAAATCTTCGCCAGCCCAGATGGGGTAGATGCAAACATTAACAGCCAAACCAACACCAGCACCCAGTGCAATAAGTAGGAACCGGCTCACCGCTGTGTGTATAAATTCTCTTGTGTGATACCCGGATACCATTATGAAACAATAGGTCAACAAGAACACTCGGAATCCATATTCATACGGCTTCATTGCAGGGTATAATTTTGCATAAGTAAAAACAGATCCTGCAACATACAGATACAGCTTGCATTACATCGCTACACATAAAATAATAACTAAGAGTGAAATTATTCCTGTAGGGGGGGTGGAGAATGTTGGGGATCTAGCAGCATTCTTTGGTTGTAAGTATGCTGTTCTTCCTGCCTCCTATCTTGGGCTTCCCATAGGTGCACAGTCTAAGAGCAGGGCGTTATGGAATCCAGTGGTCGTGCGGTTCGAGAAAAGATTGGCAGGGTGGAAGCGTCAACTTCTTTCCAAGGGGGGGAGATTAGTTCTGATCAAGAACACTCTTGCTAACTTACCAACCTATTTCTTATCTCTTTATGTGATTCCTGCCACAATTAGGCAAAGATTAGAAAAGTTGGAAAGGGATTTTTTGTGGGAGGGGCAAACAGATGAGCATAAGTTTCATTTAGTGAATTGGGAAAAGGTGTGTTCGAGGGTTCAGGAGGGGGGTCTGAACATTAGAAAATTGAAATTATTTAATGAGGCTTTGTTGGGAAAATGGCTGTGGCGATATCTCATAGATAAGGAGGCTTTGTGGAGGCAAGTGGTGGTTTGCAAGTATGGGGAAGGGGGTCATTGTTGGTTTCCTAACGAGGTCAATTCGTCTTATGGGGTGGAGTCTAGCGTGGTATAAGGAAAGGGTGGAATTCTTTTGAAAGATTCATTGCTTTTGAGATTGGCAATGGGGCCTCGGTGAGGTTTTGGAAAGATAGATGGTGTGGGGACATTTGCTTGAGGGAGGTGTTTCAGAACTTATTTGAGCTTTCCACGGATAAGGATTGTAGAGTTAGTTCTATTTTATCTTTGGTGGAGGGCAAGCCTATTTGGAATCCCACGTTCAGAAGGAATTTTCATGATTGGGAGTTAGAGTCAGTTGTGCAGCTTTTAAGGATGCTTCAAGAGCAGAAGACAGACAGGCCGACGGACAAGGTGGTTTGGAAAGGCTCAGGGGGCTCTCTTTTTTCAGTTAGCTCGTATTATTTCAAGCTTCTCAACTGTGGTAGAGCTTCTTTTCCGTGGAGAGCAGTTTGGAGATCCAACGCCCCTAAGAGAGTGGCTTTTTTTATGTGGGAAGCGACTCATGAAGCTATCCTAACCGGGGATAATTTGCGGAAACGTAACATGGTTTTTGTTAATAGATGTTATATGTGTAAGGTGGATGCGGAGAGTGTAAATCATTTACTTCTTCACTGCCAAGTGGCTTTAGAGCTTTGGAACTTTGTGCTGGGTATGTTCAACATGTCTTGGGTCATGCCAAGTTCGATCATTGACCATGTCAGAGGCTGGAATAGGGGTCATTCGAAGAGGAGTAGTAGTA
The DNA here is from genome assembly GCA_013146195.2 of Codonopsis lanceolata. Classification (NCBI taxonomy): domain Eukaryota; kingdom Viridiplantae; phylum Streptophyta; class Magnoliopsida; order Asterales; family Campanulaceae; genus Codonopsis; species Codonopsis lanceolata. The sequence continues at coordinate 76,957,772 of CM028377.1, forward strand.
TATGGAGGACAGCTCTTTTGGGTGTGTGTTGGATTCTATGGAAGGAAAGAAATCATAGGGCATTCGACAACGTGGAAATCTCAGTCCCGGAGTTGAAGAATTTGTTGATTCGTACTCTTCATTTTTGGTGCTTCGAGGCTGATCACTCTTTTCCTAGATCCAACATAACTTTTGTAGATCTTGTAAATAGCATAGATATTGGTTAATCTTTGGGATGGTATACTTCTAGTGTACAAAGGACGCATCACCTCTTTTGATGCTTGATATATGTTATTTATTTACTTATCAAAAAAAATAATAATAATAACTAATTAAATATTGGCGGAAAAGAACACAGAAAGCAGCTTGTCACCTATTGTAAAAATGCTGATAATAATAATCAATTCTTCCCAGTCTCCAGCCAATTTGGACAATTCTGCCATGGCGAGAGCAAGCCCACCAGCCAACAATGTTCCCAGTCCACGGTTAAAGCCTTTGCTAAAAGTTGCTCCTACACCAGAAAAGAGCCCATAGACACTATGAAACAAACTAAATATGTGTGCATGAAACTGGAAGTAGAGGTTAAGATAAAATTAGTCTTCTAACCATGCAAGGAAATACCTCTTACAAGTTAGTAGGACCTACAGGTATAATGATGTATCAAACTGGCAGAATTTCAAAGATATTTGAACATCTGATCCTCGTACCCGAGTCCATGTAGCATAGCCGGTGCGAATAGGCAAAGTTTTCATTTTCGTATATAAGTAAAATGTGGGACACATTGCTGTCACTACATGTGTGCTTTCTTTTTTACAATTTTGATGCTTTCTAAATATTAAATATTTATGAAACTAATTTAATTTGATTACATTTTTGAAAATAAAAGCTATAAATATTTACATTTCACTGGTGCAGGTTGGTTGCAGTTAGAAATTAAACACGTGTTAATTGTAACATTTTTGAGAAAAAGTAGGAGCAAGGATGCAAAGTGGAGGAGTCCAAAGCGGTTAGAGAGACCATAAGGCTCCTCTTCCCTAATATATAGAATAGAGAAAGCCACAAAATGCTCAGTGAATATCATAATAACAAACACCCCATACTCACACCCAAGCAACCAGAAAAAAGGTACCCCGGCATGTGTTGCAAGAGAGGTGAGCAGATGATGGATCCTGAATTTCACGCACACATGAAAACATTGAGGTGCAGATGAATAGTTTCATGATTTAATTAATAAATAATGACAAATGGCATCTTAGTCGGTAAAACTGGATAGACAACGTATCCAATAATATACCTGTGCTGAGAAGACAATCTTTCTCAGGTCGGACAGATCGATCTCCAACGCCTTGTCTTATTTTGAAATGTATTACACTTGTTGAAATTTATGTATACAGAATCCAACAATTTTTTGTTCTTTTTTCCTTTCTTCAGCAATTAGATTGCTCATGAGATACTTGTCCTTCAATTGGGGGATGAACTTTTGAGGTTAACTTGCCCATTAGTTATACATGGTACACTGTCATGGGCCAAGCGTTATATACATGAATGAGATTCCTAAAAAAGAAAGGGTTGATGCCTGCCTGCCTGGTATACAATTAGATGCTCCTCCATCTTGCCAATACAAGGAAAAAGACTGAATTAAAGGAAGAAGATGATGAAATTAAACGCTTCTCCATCCAGAGACTGAGGGGGACTAAACAGACCAGAGAAAGAAAGAACGGGTGATGGAATTGGAAGGACATCCATCAGGATAACCAAGTAGACAGTAAAGAGAAGATGTGGACTACAGAAAGAAATGCAGGGTGAAGTTAACATAATATAAATGATTCAATCATCAGCCACTTTTCTTTGTCTCCATCTCTCTTTTGCTCATTCCCTCTCTCGTTTGCCACCCTCTCTCTTTTACTCTTTTCATTTTCCACAACCTCTCCTTCTCTCTAAGTACTCACCCTTACCCCTCTCTGACTCGCACACTCTCACACGGCTTCTGAGTTTCTGAATGTGTTGGGAGGGGGTCGGAGAAAGGCACGCTTTACTATTGTTCATCGTCATTCAGAATTTTCTACATACTCGTAAGAGAAAGCAAACTTGTTGCTTGGAGTAAGATGGACAAAACAAGGAGGGAAAGAATATGGGCAATAAATGGTAATATGGATAAAAAGGGAAGCTGGCAACTCCCATTTTGGTTGGTGCATGATGTGTGGTGATTCTCCCAAACAACATGATTGCAAAAGTCTGAGGCACCACAAGAAGATTGGCTACTCTACTTCGTGTTAGCTACATATGTTTTATACAATTTATTTCACCCCATTAATGTCATATTTGTTTCGCCCCTTTTCTTCTCTTCCTTCAACCAAGCAACAACTTTGCTTTTTCCCCTACGAGTATGTACATGAATCTAAAGTGGGGATGAATTATGCTGAAAGCCCCTTTTCCCCTCCCTGCACTCAGCGGTAGGATGTCAAGAGATTGGGAGAGGAGAAAGAAGGGGAGGGTATGGAAAACGAAAAGAGGGAATGGAGAGAGAGAGAGAAAATCAAACCACTGCAGTCATTAACTTCATCTTTCTGTGGACCTCCTTCTCTTTATCTAGTCAGCATCTTCTCGTCATGGTCTTCTTTGGATCCTAATGGTTAGGCTTCCTATTAACCTAGTCCGTAACATTGTCTAGCTCGGTCTATGGATGGTGAAGTGTACAATTTCAATTTCTCCTCCTTCAGTTTGTAGTCATTTGCCTAGCACTCGCGAGATTGAGGAGCATCTAATATGGTTCACCATCCACAGCAAAGAAAGTACTGAGCGTTAACCTTTCTTACTTTTTTGGGGGGATTTTCATTCGCATATGCAATACATTGCCTAGAGCAACATACCATACATAGTCACTGGGAAAATTTACCAACGAGTACAACCACCTATAACTCACTATAAGCACAACCACCTATCTTATAGCTGGATTCTTTTCTTTTTTTGTCAAAATACAAGTGTCAACGCAACACAACAGTTGCAGGTGCAGCTGCTTTACACTTAATTAGTGCAAAATCTTACAATTATGGCATATTCAACACCCGATACCACACTGGTATCTGATCCTCGTAACCTAGTCTACAAAATATAGTCAACCACCACATTCTCAATCATTGAAGGATCTACTATACAATACAGCTCAGTCTCGCATGCTCGCGATTGACAAAAGATAAAGAGTGGCTGAGATCGATTCTTTTACGGAGATCCTGTGGTCCTAATTTCTTCCAGAGTTCACATGTGTGAACGGCAGTTGAGCAGCCCCCTTCAACTCCCTCTACATGCATAACCCTCTCCCCAATCCTTTTCTCTCTCTTCCTCTGCGCCCCTCTCCCCTATTCTTACCTTGGAGAACTCGCCTTACCATCTCTATCCTCACCACGGCACAGTTAACCGCCGCCTTTTCAAGTCTCCTCCTAATCCCAATCCCGTCAACGGCTCCGGTGATGTCACCGTCGATCCTTATAGAAACCTCTGGTTCCGTGTCTACGTCCCTACTCAATTGACCGCCGATGATCGTCTCCCAGTCATCGTCTTCTTCCACGGCGGCGGATTCGTCTTCCTTACCGCTGGGGCTTCGGTTTATGATGCTATTTGCTGCCGATTCGCTCGCCGAAATCGAGTCCAGGGCAGTCATCTTTGATCGAGGTTGTTCCTGCCACTGCCAAAATCGAGCACTGTCGGAACGGATTTGCTATGCTTAGGGTTACGGTCATCCTGAGAAACTGGGTCGCGCACAACATCTATCTATCGCTCTATCCTTTCCGACTTGGTGAGTGATTGCTTTCTTCTCCAATTATCCTCCACTGGGCAAGAAATGGCATATTCAACACCCGATACCACACCGGTATCTGATCCTCGTAACCTAGTCTACAAAATATAGTCAACCACCACATTCTCAATCATTGAAGGATAAATATCTAAGCAAAGTCATTGAAGAATGAGTATTTCATCACGTCCTCTATACCAGCACGCAGTATAAAATTAAAATAAATATATATATAATTAAGCGCCCACTGTAAATCACTCAAAATATGCAAATATAACAAATCACAACAGCCAACATGTTTAAGGAGTCAAGCTATATATTTCTAATTTCCATCCAATCCAAGTAACCTTATCACTTTTTTAACAAGTCTCAACATATAATTAATCAACAGACTTTAAAACCGGTGGTACCAATTAAGTTCTAAAATGAGAACAGATAATACTAATTCGAGGAGTTGCCGGAGAAAATTAGGAGTACCCAAATAAAGTACTGTAATAGAAACAGAACAAAGGGCAGGAGATTCTTATAAAGTGAACAACAATAGTAGTAATACCTATGCTGAACTCAAAGACAACGACAACGGTAAGGATAGCCCAAACAGAATGTTGGCTGAGATCTTTGACCGGCGCCTTCCAAAAAATCAACAAGGATATCAAAGTCAGTGCCAGACCCATCTTCGCCGAGAAGACAATCTTTCTAGGGTCGGACCGACCCATCTCCCATGCCTTGATCCCAACATCCTTCAAATTCCTCCACGAGATTTTCAGTTTGTCAACAACTGTACGAAATAAATAATTCCCGTCTTTGTCGCCCGATAAATTGTTAAACCCAGCAAATCCAGAATAGTTGCTCCCATTGCGGGAAATCAATCTGTCTCTGTCTCTCTTGTCTAAAAAGCTTTTCCTGAATGAGCCCAGTTTAGGAGGGGTTGCCATGTTTGTATCTCTCTCTATTAAGAGAGACTAGAGAGAGAAAGTGTTTTCGGAGGAGGAGCCATAGGGATGGGGTTTGTGGTAGGAAGGATGCGGAGAAGAGGAGTGATGGTGGTTGGGATGGCGTGGGAGATTCCATGGGATGGGTGGGGTTTAAGATATGACGTCGTTTTCGAGAATATTTGAATGGGGTAAGTAGCCAAAAGTATTACATTAGTCAAATATGGTGTTTTGACCCGATTTATGAATATATATAGCTTTTGATCATATATCACGGTTATCATTTTTCAAACCGAATCGAATCGAAAGACTTTATTTTATATAAATTATTTTAATTTAACCAACATTAAAAATAACAATAAAAATAAGATTTTAATTTGGAATTAACATCAAAATTAGGAAATAATCTACTAACAACAAATTATCATAAATAAAACAATACAAATTCTAAAATAAACACAAACAATGGAAGAAATAATAATTCTCCAACAATCAAGATTTTGTTTGGTTTAATATCCGTCTATATATATATATATATATATATATATATATATATATATATATATATATATTATGAATAATCAAATGTTCAAAATAGTTAATAAATGTAATATAATAGTATATATTATATAATAAATGAATAAAAATATATACCAGAATATTTTTTTAATGAAAAACCGAACCAAACAGATTTACACCCCTAATATCAATAAATCCAACCACCACTTTATCAGTGATTTTAGATATTGAGGGTATATTTTTACTGATTTATCGATAAACTAATCGTGATTTATTAATAAGCCAAACCATAAAAAAATATTACGAAGTATTTTTTTTTTTTAATGAAGTTACAAATAGCCCAGCCAACTATTTTTGTAAATCCACTAGCAAGTTATACAGCACATACTCGGCGCTTCGGTTCTGCTATTTCTGGACAATCACTGCTAGGTGTGGTTGCCCAGACACGTGTGCTTTATGGGATTTGTGGACCCCATTTTCCGCTCCTAGTCAATGTTTGTTTTTCTTTTGGAATCGTTGAGGCTGACGTACAGTGGAAACTAGAAACCATAGAATTGTTTTGACTTTTGAGTGAAAAATACTCCAGTAATTTAATATGCTCAAAGGTCAATCAAAGTATCAAACGCTTGCACTAGGGCAGTAAGAGCAAGGCCAAATGGCCAATGGAGGTTTTTTTTAAAATCTAAATCAAATCTTGTAATTCAATCGGTGATTTTAAAAAAATTTAAACCAAATCACTTGAGCACTTTTCTTTTTAGTTTTTATTGATTATTGAGAGAGAGTTTATCCAGCTAATTACAGCAATGGTCTCTCTAATATAGAGATTGCACAATCTGTTACTCCTAAAATTATTGTCTTGATGAACTTAGTGTACGATTTAAGAAAATATATTTAATTGAATTATTAATATTAATGTTATGTATAGTTTATTTTAAAATCTATGTGTGTGGCTTATAATTAAAGTATGATAAAAAAAAAGAGTAAAATAGTAAATTGTTATTTAAAAAGGAAAATTTCAAACAAGACAATTATTTTAGGATGGACAAAAAAGAAAAACATGACAATAATTTGGGGACGGATGGAGTATTTCAATTACAATTTGCCTCAAGTCTTATCTCGAAATTTAATTTTTTCTTCCTAATAAACTAATTGATTAGGACGAAAAGAGGGGGGCAAACTTAAACTCGGCCCATATCATTTTCTCTCTACCTAGGCTAACAATTGAGTGAATTAAGTCCGTTTTAAACGGGTAACGAGTCACGATTTATTAAAATTCGAATATTAAATGTGTCGAAATAAGTAGGTTGAATTATGGTGTGGCAGATTGAAGCAGGTCGTCCTGTCCTTTTTTTCTAAAAAAACCATATATTTATATAGTAAAAACAATTGGATCAAAATGGATAACGGGTTCGATATGTTTTAATCCGAACCCGACCCTGTAATATTTTAAAGTTGAAATGGATTACTCACTCGATCCAAAAATATTAATTGATTGGATTAGGTTGGTTATTTTTTTAAATTGGATCAGACGCATTAACGTGTTCCTTACTGTTATTGTCACTTATCAGGCCTAACTCTAACTCAGACCTTCGTCCTCTCAGATCACTTGGACATATAAAAGGCAACAACACATTGCTCTACCAACTCTTATCGTTGTTCATGTTCCCGTTACCAAACTTTGAAGTTATTGAGAATGGAATTAATGAAGCAAATTGGACATTATTCTTTGCAAAACAAGGTCAAAATTATCCAGGTGACATAATTGAAGAACCAGTCCCAGGATAGGAATGGGCTGTATATACTATATAGCATAATTTGTGGTTTTTAACTGCACTTGCCAAAAAGAATGGAAGTTGTAGCTTTAGTTAGCTTGACGAGAGTTTGATTTTATTTTGTGAGTAGGGTTAATTGCATAGAAAAACTCAGACTTATTTTAGTTTTTTCGTTTTGAATTATGTGTTACTGGTTTTTTTTTTCTTGTAAAACTCAACCCAACTTTTTTTTTTCAATTAAAACATTCCGTAAAAAACTGGTTAGTTTTTTGTATCTGGTTAGTTTTTGTATCGGGAAAAAGGTAAATGTACATTCCAGTGGCAGCCTACATGGATTGAGCGGGAGAGCTCATGTACACGTTATTCTTCCCGCAAAAAATAATTTTGTTATAAACCTTATCATATTTTTAAATTTCAAAAACAACTCAATCTTTGACCAGATTTTGAAGTGAATGGGGCTACTAGGATAGACAATATAAGGCTTCGTTTGTTAAACGAAAAATGACTTCCGGAAAACGTTTTTCTCATTTTTTGGTGTTTGGTAACCTTAGGAAAATGTAATCAACGTAAAAGTTTTTTCCGTATCAACGGAAAATGAAGCTTTCTTTTCCGGAAAATGACTTACGAATTTATTTTCCGTAAGTCATTTTCCACATGTTCGAACATCCTTCCGTGCCCTTCCAAAATTACACATATTTACATACACACGTAATATTTCATTCAACAAATAAATTGTTTAGAAATATAAATGGAGTTTGTGCACATTATTTATAAATTATAATTTTAAAAATATTCACCAAGTCCTAAAATTAGTGTTCACTATATTATATTATTATTTAAGGACGTCTCAAACATTATTTATTTTATTTTTTAAAACAGTTTTTTATATCAATTATCAAAAACAATTATTTGTGAGTTTGAAAAAAGATAGACCTTATTGATTTGACACCATTAATGATAAATTGAGGGTTATTAAAAGAAAATTACTCAAGCTTCAACATTATTTTATATTCAATATGTGTATTAATATTAGAATATAGTTTTTGTATTTATTCATATATTGTTTTTCATAACATTTTTCGTGTATTTGTCAATATCCGAAAATGTTTTCCGGCATATTTTCAAAAGATTTACCAAACATCTTAAAATATTTTTTTATTATTTTCTTGAAATCATTTTCCGTGACACAACACAGAGCCTAAGGGAAAGGAGCTGGGCCAAGGGCACCCGTGACTGGAAGGGCATTTTAAAGGGGAACATGAGTTGGGTGATGCGGGTAAAAGGGTTACAAGGAGGTTGGGTTCACATGGAAGTGGACTGAAGGAAGAAGCCTGGGCTATGGAAAGTATTGGGAGTGTTAAGCTCGACACAAATGGACAAGGGGTGCCGGGTGAGGTCGTTTGGGAGGGCTACATGGAAGGCAGGGATTGCAAATAGGGATGGCAAAATGGGTGTTATGGATAAATGGATAATAACCTATTATTCATTTATCCATAACACCCATTTTGTCATCCCTAATTGCAAAAGGGGCACGATGGAAGGGCTGGACCAAGCGGTCAAGGGAAAAAAGGATTTGGGGTAGGGCTGAACCTTGCATGGCGTGAGGGCAACGTTAAGGTTGGCAAAGAGGACCGTCCACCTTGAAGTCCATATAGGTTTTAAATTAAATCTGCCAATGAGTTGTTATTTATTTTATTTCCTAAATAGTGAGTTTCCTTTTATTGTTTAGTTGGGTAGGAAGTCTTTTTATTTAGTAACTAGTTTAGGGTTTAATTTGTAGTCTTTAAAAGGCATGCTCCTTTCAAGAATAAGGCAGATTTTAATTGTGTGAAAAACTTCTTGAAGAACAAGTTATGTTCTTCGCTTCAAACCGATTCAATCTAATCAAGGTGAGTGAAGCTTATGTTAAATGCACTGTTGGATTTCTTTACATTTAGCAAGTGAAACTCAACTGGTGAGTCAGCTATCTTTTCTTGTGTTTGTTTGATATTTTCGTGAGTAACCCAAGGTCTATTGTGGGTTGTTTGGGACATTGTTCTTAGGCAGATTAGGCGTGTGGTTTGGGGCAGCGAATTATCGTGAGGTTCAGCCTTGGGAAGTAATTTTCGAGCAGATTAGTTCATGTCGAATTGGTGCATTAATAGGCTAGGGTTTGGGAGGTTAATTTCACATCATATTTTCACAAATTTGAATACAATTCAAACCACATACAATTGTTAGAATTTCAAAATGAACCCTGACTGTTTTTACCATTTTATCTTTATTTTTTTGTTAATTTAATGATAAAATCACATGCACTTAGTTTTAAAGAAAATTACATATTATATCAATATTTATAATAGGTTCAATTATTTTTTCTTAATTCATGTATTCAAGACAATTACTCCTTCCGTTTATTATACTATTTGAAATGTTTCACCTTAAGAGACCACTTTCTAAAATTATATATATTATATATATAATTTCTACTTCCTCCGTTCCAGGCAAAGAGCCCACTATTCTATTTTTTGACGTTTCACTTAAAAAGTCCACTTTAAAAAATTAAGGCATAAAAAATGTCATTTTATAACTAATAAGCTACTACAAGTGTTATCTTCTAAAAAAGTGTAACTTTCACACGGGAATTCTTTGTCTAAAACGGAGGGGGTATAATATTTCAATATACACATTGATGTGTGCGGTGGGTACAATTATGGGAGAAATTTGAGTATGAAAATTTTCAAAATTTAATTGTATTGCCAAATGAAGGCAATCATTAGACAAGTGCAAAAATGTTAAGATGTGGGCTACACCTATGTTCAAGCTAAGTGCATTTGGGATGGATCATCAATTTGTATCCATTACACACGATAGTATTCCATTATAAAGAGCTAAAGCTATTCATATGACTTTCCTTTTTTATTATCTTTTATTTTTATTCTTATTGATGTTAGCGAGTCATCGACGAGGTCAAGATTATTTTAAACAAAAAATCTCAACAGATCAATTTCATCTGGCTCAATTGAGCAGTATTGTAAAGTTTAAAATAATAAATAAGTATTTGACATAAATTACAATTTTCTAATAATGCAAAAAATCACGAGGAGAAGATGAAAGTTACTAACAATTACTAATAATCAATTTAAGCCAAAATAAGTCTTTGTCAAATGATATAGAGAGTTTTAAATGTTTTGATCCGGATCAATTTGAGCAATTTAGCACAACTTTTTTTTGTTTTCCTCCTCTTAAGTTTTTTAATCATTACATGAAAACAAAATTCAAAACCAAGTCATTAAATCGAGATATGTATGGAAACATGAATCGAGATATATAGATCTCACACGGTATAAAAGTCATAATTCCAATTAAAATTATAAATTGTTGGATGAATTAGTGTGTGTGTGTGTGTGTATATCCATGGTCTGCAAACTATCAAGATTTATTTTGAAATTTTAACAATTTTATGATGTTTGTATTGCATTCAAATGTGTGAAAATATGGTCAAATATTGAGTTGTTTTTTAAATTTAAAAATAGGACAAGGTTTATAACAAAATTATTTTTGGCGGGAAGAATAACATGAACATGAGCTCTCCCGCCCAGTCCACATAGGTTGCCATTGGGATATCTAGTCACCTTTCCGTTACAAAAACTAACCAATTTTTAATAGAAGATTTTAATTGGAAAAAAAATGGATTGAGGTTTTACATGCAAAAAAAAAAACACATGATTCAAAACGAAAAAAACTAAAATAGATCAGGGTTTTTTATGCAATTAACCCTTTTGTGGTGCTTTGTTTCAGAAATTTAAACCTAAAGGTTAGGGAATTAATGAAGCAAATTTAGAAGGGATCTAGGGGTAACGTTTTGGGTGATTGGTGTTTCCTAGGGACTAGGGCTGCTGCCTCATTAAAGTATTGTTAAGAAAAGGAGAAGCTGCTGCCGCAGCTTTGGATGTTACGAGATACGAGAGGAGAAAAAATAGTGGCAATTCTGGGCAAGCTTTGCGGTGACGAAGCTATCTAATTTTATTTTTTTTCTTTTGAAGCATTTGATTGGTAGTTGTACCAAGATTTGTAAGCCACTTTTCATTGTTTTTTATGGTGAAAGATGGATCATTGCCGCCCGTGGACATAGGTTTTGCACTTGGTCAAACCATGTAGATTCTTGTGTTGTGTTTATTATTACGTTAATTATTTCTTGTTATTTTGTGATTCATAAACATATATTTAAACCTAGATGGAAGGGATTGCAGTGTTGTATAAATCACATCGAATTACTCATCTCCGATTTGTTGTGTTGGGAGCAAATTCCCAACATATTTCTCCATTTGGAGTAATTAATTAATCCACATCAACAAATTTTATCACCAAATCCACAACTTTGCTAATGTGGAATGAAAAACTATCGAGGACTCTGATTTGCTAGATACCCATGAAATCTAGTGGACCAGCTTTATTTTGGGCTCCAACACTCTGCATAACTCTTTCTTTATAATGGGCCAAACCAAGTGGCTAAAGCCTAATCCATAAAATGAAGCCATGAAATATGTTTGAGGAATCCATCTATTCCAAAGGTAGGAGTTAGGAGTAGGACAGCTGTGAGCTGATTATTTTCGAAACCCCTCCCTTGAATCTTGATCAATCGGAAAACACAGTTTAAATGGACATGATTTGATTCACGCGCAATCGGAGATGCCTTTTGGATCCGGCAAAATTAGAGCAAGTATAGAATTTAAGTAATAGGGAACAAAAGTAGACAGCAGCAAACATTAATTAATTTCCCTCGGAGCGATAAAAAAGATTTAACATCAACAATCTTGAGTTGGACATCTCCGCTTTACCTCAAGGATCAGACTTGGTGTGAGGAACGTGCAAATATTGTCGAAGCAGGAACATTGTCCGGAAATCATTCATATCTACTCCTAGTAGATGTAGATGTAGATCTAAGTGTCACCTTCTTCTCTGATACATGCACCACCATTGACTCCATACCTGCAACCACTCATAAAATATAATATAGCCAACTTAATATACGCTCTTTTTTACCCTGTCATCATCTTCTCTAATTAACCATTCATCTTCTTACCATCCATCTTAGAGATTGCATCAGCTATCCTCAATTGGCACTTGTTGCAGTGTAAATCAGCTGCAATCACTACTTCTTTTACCTGCTTAATTTTAACCTACCAATTGAACTTATATCTATTAGTGAAGTTAATTAATCCTCTAGCTGTGGCTTCTTAATTTGGCTGCCATGTGTGCGGTTGAGATTTGATAATAAGTAGAAGAGACAGATCATATATAGATGGGTGTGTGCGTGTCAACAGAGAAAGGCTTACAGGAGGAAGGAGAAGTAAGCGTTTATGGTTGAGGAGTCTGAATCGATCAAGTTCTTTCCTAGCCCAGGAAACCAGACTCATCCCTTAATTGCTCTTTTGACATACACTTGCTTTCGCCTGCTACTCGGTAGTCTACTGCCTTTGTTTGAGAGACTTCAGATACCAAAATATACTACTCCAAGTTCCCCGACTCCTTTTTTTCACTTTGGAAAGTGAAATGCCATTTTTCCTTCTTTTTTTTTTCTATTTTTTTTAAGGGATGGGGCTAACCAGTAACCACATCCCAAAACCTATTCTCGTCGGATACGTGTCATAAGAAATTTTCACTATTATTTAGATTTCATTGTTATGGAAACACAATCAACTTATAATTGATTTTGTTTATTTAACTGTAATAACGACAACACTCTTATACCTCATTTACTATAATGTAATAACTGTATAACGTACAACACCTCGTCCCAAAAAATAGGATGTAAAGAGTAGATTTTGTGGTGTTGTTAGTAGTGGCGGATCCACATGAGAGGTTGGGGTGTCCATGGACACCGCTCAAGAAAAAAAAATTGGGAGTAGGTTTGTGATATTTGACAATTGGACCGCTATAAAAGTTTTCATTGGACTCCTCTCAAATTCTTTGTAAAAAATATTATCAAGACGGATTTACAAAATCGAATGTTCGATCAATTTTTAAATGATTCTCTTGTATGTTATATCGAAAAAGACATGTTAATGAATGTTGGTGATGATGATTAATTACGCGTTTTCAACGTATGAAAACACGTAAAGGACAAATTGTAATTTGTAAATTTTTTTTATATAATACTCCCTCCATCCCAAAATATATGACGTTTTGTGAGAGTTTTTTTGTTCCAAAATAAATGACACTTTGTAATTTTCAAGGAATATTTTTCTTTTTTTTTTCCAATTCTACCCATATTTATTGATCTCATAACTCGTGTTTGGCTCTTTAGACAAAAATATCAAGACACTTCATTAATGTTTGGATAGAGACAGTTTAATCTTTTCAATATGTTTCTCTGGTTTGGGTGAAAACCCGAAAACATCATATATTTTGGGACGGAGGAAGTAATTAAAATTTTAGACACCGATCAACATTATTCATGGATCCGCCACTGGACTTGTTAGCCTCCACCTTCTTAAAATTACTGTAACAAAGATGTCCAAGTTTCCAAAAAAAAAAAGACAAAGGGTTGGAGACTTAACAACTTATTGCAATCTATAATACAATAGAGCTCATACTCACACATGTGCAATTGACTAAAACTATTTAGAGGTTGAGATTAAATTATCTTAAAAAAATTAATGGTTGTGATTCATCCTCACATTCACATGTGTGAGAGTAATTATCAATTTTTAACTCCCAATTACAAAGTCACCCCCTACAATTAATATTATGATCAATCATCTTTTAGTTTTTACAAAGCCACCCCCTACAATTAATATTATGATGGTCACATTACGTATAACTCAATTATGAGTCGAGTTTAAAATTACACTTTCTATTTAGACATTGTCATTTCAATTAACAAAATCATATATACTAGCACCGTACCATAGGCACGAGTACACAATTCTAGTATAAAAGAAAAAGAGTCAAAGAAGAAGAAATCATATTTATTAAATGGAAATTGTAAGGTCCCGACATTTATACCAAATCCTTGTCACAGTATAGTGCCGGTGCAACGGGCTCGGGGCATACGATTGGTTATCCCGTGGTCTCTACTCTAGTAATACCAAGACCTATATTATTAAAAGACGTCCTATATTATTAAAAGACGTCCTATTTGACACACGCATAAATTTTAAAAAATAATTAACTTTATTATAAATATTTATATAATATATACTTTCTTTTTAAATTTGTGTATATGACCATCATCAAAATAGCAAGAACAATAAGGATGAAATAATAAAAATATTCTTAAAAAATAAAATTTGGGAAAAGGACAATATTTATTAAACGAACAAAAAATAATAATATGACAATTAGTTTGGAACAAAAGAAGTACAATATATAATCAATTATATGAAATGTCACCAAAATTGAGCAGATGAATAAAAATGGAATGTAGCTAGATCATAGTAATTACTTCCTCAGTTTCAAATTGAGTATTTCATTTTAAAAAAAAATTCTTGTCGATGTCTCTATTTTTATGAAGTTATCAAATTTACCACAATACTGCAATTTTGACGTCAAGTATTTTCATATATACTATTCCATCTGTTCCATAATATAAGTCGTTTTGGAATAGTTTTTTTGCTCCAAAATAGATGATACTTTATAATTTTTAATAAACTTTTTCATTTTATTTTCCAATTTTACCCATATTATTGACTCCGTAACTTGTGTTTGACTCTTTGAGCAAGAGTATCAAAAGACACATCATTAATGTTTGAAATAAAGTAAATAAGGGTAGTTTAGTTTTATAATATATTTCCTTAGTCTGTGTGAAAAATTCTAAAACGACATATATTTTGAAACGAAGGGACTATTAAAATAACTATTTTTACCCTCGTGCGTTAAACGCACGACATCTATTTTTTACAACTCAACTATCCAAAAACAAAATGAAAAAAAAAAACAAAATTAAGGAAAACCGCTTAAATAGATATATATATATATATATATATATATATATATATATATATATCATTGTAAGACTAATTATTTTAGATGCTAAAAAATTACTTATACATAACATTTGTTGACTTTTCATACCAGAACAGTTTGTTACTTTAGACACTGTAATGTAAAATACAAATGCTCGTGGCTAAACACCGGGGATATAGATTACAGAACAGTTTGTTGTTTAAATAGAAGTTCTTACTCCCTTTGCTCTAAATTATTGTTATGTTGGACCCGACACACAAATTAAAGAAAAACAAATGATTTGATTATTAATATTGTTATAATATGTAGATTATTTTAAAACTCACGTGCATCTTGATGTCCAACTCAATTGGCGAGGTTTGTGGGTTTTTTTGGATACTGATAAAGTCCCTTCTTCAGTTCCAATGTATTGTTTTTTTTTCTTCTTGTAACTATCTTTATGGTGAATAGAGGTGTACCTAGGCTTTCATTATCGTCATGTGAACTTATATAACTCCTGCATTTATATAGATTATAAAAGTTGGGTGCGATAATTAAAGGAACAATAAGGTTAAAATAAGAAAATAATTTTCCTAATAAAAAGCCAAGGTTCTAAAAATTGTTAGGCGTAGCTAGACACTAAAGTGGCCTAAATTAAGACATAATTACCATTTTTTGATAATTTACATCAAAGATCAAACACATTTACTACAATTTTTTTTTATGTTTGTCATTTTATCAAACACTTGTCTATATTTGTAAAATGAACAAAAATATACAAACCTACCATTAATCCCAATTCTCAACAATCTCAAAGCAATAAACCAGCCAAGTTTAAAACTAAAAAAAAAAAAAAATATTACTCCACCTACCTACTATCCCTACAACTCACAGTCTAACATATCCTTTCTAATCTCTTCTCGTTCTAAATTCTGAGTCTTGAGACAGCCCCCTTCTTCTTCATCTTTTTTTCTTCTATCTATCTGGCAGACCGGCAACATTTTTTTTTCCTTTCTCTTTTTTTCTCATCTCTCTCTCTTTTCGGTAGACCGACTCTCCTCATTTTTTCATCATCCTATCTCTTTCTTCCTAGATCTAACCCTTTAATCTATCTCCCCTCTCATTCCACCGAATATCTACAAAATCAAACCCCTTTTCTTTTTACTTCCCTCTATGCCTCACAATTACCATTCCCCATTTCTTCTCCGGTCATCGTATACCATAAAATCAAAATTATAAAAATAAATTAAGGTCGATGAGGTGAGGTTTGGCAGACTTAATCAATTGCAAAGAAAGTCGTGGCAGAAAGAGCGGAGTTTTTAAACACGAGTTTAATGTATCTAGTAACATGTGCAATCAATACCAAATCACTCCATATTTCAAGAAAATTTAGACACTTACGCCAAGTTAAATATATTGAGAGGAGACAAGATTTTCAAAATAGGATCTATTTATGGCAAATGTATTTTCGCAAGATCTTACTATTTTTTGTTGTGCTAATTACCTCTTCCTTTATATAGATATGGATTTAAAATCGACTTCCATAATATATATAGGGAGGGTTTTAAATTCTGTGTTTACTATTAATCACTTGATTAAAAATAAAAGACTGAGATTGATTGGATAGGCGGAAGAGGGAATTAATTCACTCAAAACTAAAGAATACAAATTAACTATTAAAAGCATTAATAAATCTTAGCATTTTTTAAATCTACTATGGATAATATTAATAGTAACCATCAATAATTAGTGAGATAAAATAATCATTAAAAATTCTTTTATATATATGTATATATATGTGTGTGTGTGTGTGTATAAAACAATACACGTATTTGGAGCCAAGATTATCGTTCCTAAAATGTCCAGATCGTCTCATTTCACAGCTCCGTCCAATAATTTAGAGTTCAAAAATTGTTACGATAACGAAACGAGTATCGACATGCTCGTTCAGGTCCCAGGGGGCAACACATCCCAAAGGTAAATGATTTGTTTGATTCATAAAGTACGATACTGAAATAAACTTGGGTTATGTTGGAAGATTTTTCAGTTGGGGCGAAAGCGAAGGAGAAAGAAGTAGACTTACGACGGAGGAGATGACATAAATGTTTGGTTCATTATAATTTTGCAGTGTGATACGTCAATATTTATAACGCGATGCATCAATTGAGTGCTTGACATGGTATAGTGTGGTTCATAAATTGGATTGGTAATTTAATTGATATATCGCAGTGCATAAATATGGTGCAACGCAATTCAAAGTTGGATAAGTTAATTTAAATTGATGCATTGCGACACAAAAATTGATACAATACAATATACGAGTGAGTGATCCGTATCGCATCTTTAATTCATTAACGGTATCATAGTTTTTTTTGTCTTAAAAAATATCTTTTCCTGACATAAAAAAAAATATAAAATACTGTAACAGTTATAAAGTTTACAAAATGGATCAACCCGAATTTGAACCTATATATAAATATATATATAAACCCGCACACGTATTTTGAGACGAATATAATTTATTGCTGTAGCATGATTGACAATGATGCTTAAACAAGAAGGCCTCGTGCTCAGACGGCCCACATTCCTTTGCCCTTTTCTGATGCTAACCTTTCGATGACGATGGAGTATAAGTGGTTCGATTTCAAAACTATAAATCAAATCCAACTTTTAGTGATTTCAAAAATTTTAAATCGAATTAAATTAAGTAAGACTTGAAATCAAAGCATACCACTCGGTTTGGTTCGATTTTATGGTTTATATAAATTATTTTTAATGAAATTAACTAAAATTAAAATAACAATAAAAAAGATTTTAATTTGGAATTAACATCAAAATTAGGAAATAGCCTATTAACAACAAATTATCATAAATAAAACAATACAAATTCTAAAATAAACACAAACAATGGAAGAAATAATATGTCTTCAATAATCAAGATTTTGTTTGGTTTAGTATCCGTCTATATATATATATATATATATATGAATAAATCAAAGGTTCAAAATAGTTAATAAATGTAATATAATATATATTATATAATAAATAAATAAATAAAAATATATATGTTGGTTTGGTTTGTTTCGATATCAAAAACCGTGAACCAAACCAAACCGCGTGATTTTTCAATTTTTAAAACCGAAACTGAACAATCTTCAATCAAAACCAAACCCAACCGACTGATTTGGTTTGATTCGATTGGATTATGTGGTTCGATGGTTCTGATTTACACCCCCTAGACAAACATGTATAGACTACTAATAACGAACGAACCTCAACCAGCTTCCTTTATAGTACTAAAATATCATCTTTTCTTGTGGTTTCAATTCCTCTCTTATCTCTCGTTACCTTCCTAGAGTACTTTATCTTTCCTTCACAAAAAAATCACTCCCTAAAATTGACTCATTATTTTCAAATTTTCCCTAAAATTAATATAGTTATGGCAAAACTCATATTTGGTCGCCCAACTTTTCAAGAACTTATAATATAACAACCGAAAGTTTAAAATTATAATTTTGACATTGTACAAAATCTATAATGCAAGCGAGACTTTTTTTTTTTTTAACGAACGTTACATTCAGCCGTTAATTTCAAGAGTAAATAGAAAAATAACATTGAAAACTTTGAAATACATTTGATTAACTAAAAAATGTAAAAAGACCAAAATCCCACAATCTTATACCTAATTTTCAATTTTTTCTATTGAAAGAACAAAGATAAAACATATACTCGATCCAAATTTCAACAATTTTCAATATTGAGGAATATTAGGAGTAATAAGAGATTCGTTCGTACGTGAAAACAGTAGTAGACAGAGAAAGCGGTGCCATAGATTAATCAAACACGGACAGATCGATAGCAGAATAGTAAATATAGCTTAGATCCACTTGTTGCATCTTACCCATGACCTGCAAAACTTTGTTGCCTAAAGATTGTGAAGTCCTAAAGCCATCTGCTCCCCGGCATAGGATGGATCAATGAGAGAGATGAGGGTGAGAGATTTTTTTTGGAGGGGGGGGTGATTACATCAAGGTTGAAGATGAAGTAAAAAAGAAACATTTAGATCCCTACTCTTTATACAAATGACACATGTGCAAAAAAAATTTTATATTAGACCCCTTAGGCTTCTAAATCATACAAAGTTTTAGAGGGACAAAATAGAGATTTTATTCAAACTTAACGTCTTCTGCTAATGCCCGTCAAAAAAAGGGCTTACTTGTATCTTAACTTTTGTACAATTGCGAATAATAATTTTAAAGGTTAACTTCACCATTAGTCCCTGAACTTTGGTCAAACCCATCATCAATCTCTAAACTTCAAAAGTGATCACCATTAGGGACTGATAATGGGTTTGGTCAAAATTCATGGACTAATGGTGAAGTTAACCCTAATTTTAAACTTTTTGTGGTTACATTGCAAGTTTTTGAAAAGTTAAGTAACTTAAATATGAGTTTTATATATAGTTATTGCATGTTTGTGTCATTTTAGTAGTATATGTATGATAGTATCGTTAACATCTACAATCAACATTACAATTCTACACCAAGATATGATAAGTGTGTTAAATGATAAGAAAAATTTAAAAATAGAAACATATATAGTTTTTAAAAAATGCTTTTCCGTGTAGAAATATCTTTTGGTTTTTCCTTTTACGGTTAGTTGTGTAGTTTGTAATTTTTTTTTCCATAATTTTTACTATTTCTCTTGGTTACAGTATTTTTCTTTTCTATATATATATATAACTTTTCATTCAACCATATTATCAAATCAAATAAATAAAATAATCACAAAAGACGTAGTGAAGAAAAGGGCGCTTGATAAGATGCGGTGCTGCCTTTACATAGAATGAAGGGGAGGGAACAGATTTAAAACTTACATACATAGCTTTCTTTCTAAGGGACAATGAAATGTTACTCCACATTCAACCTAATGAAGAAAAGGGCACAAGATGACAAGATGGCCTAATGAAGAAGACACTAGCTAGATGCTACAAATCCCCTCTTCCATGTGCGACATTGATGATGATAATTGGGACCATCTATGATATATATATATATCTTTATACTTCTCCTCCATTATCTCTTACTTGTATGGTGTCGATCAGTCCTATGGAAATTACAACGTGGATACTGAGAATATTTATGTATGTGTTTCTAAAATTAATTAGAGATTATTTTTCTTAAATTTTCTCGTAAACCCAAGGATATTTATTTTTGGGACAAAAGAAATGTAAAATATTTTTTGTTTATATTTTACAAATATGCAAAATGCACCTCCTCAAATATCCTAAACGTAAACATATTAACGTGCATTTACTATGTTTACCTGCAAATGAAAATTTTAAAAAAACATGGAGCCTGGTTATGGCTGTCAATTGGGTGGGTCGGGTCGAAACGGGTCGTGACCCGTTATGACCCCAAACTAAATAGTCAAAATGTGTTGTGTCGAAGTGGGTCATGTTTGCATGGGTGATGGGTCAGAGCGGGTCGCCCCGTTTCACCCCATATTTTCCAACAAAAAAACCTAGATTTATATAGCAAAAAAATAAATGGGTAACGGGTTTGATCCGCTTTAACCCGACCCAAATCAATCAGTTATTTTTTGGATTGAAATGAATAACTCGTTTTGACCTCAAAAAATAACTGATCATGTTGGGTCGGATAATTTTCAAGTCGGATTAGATGGGTTAACGGTTTTTTAGTTTTAACTGTCATGCATAAACCCGATGCATTAGCCTAGTCCCAAACCAGGCCTTCACCTTCAAATGTGAAAAAAAGAGAGGGTAAAATTCAGGTTGATCCCTTTCCAAAGTTTCTAATTCTTCCGGTACTTTTTTTTTCCAACTGCAAAAGACCATTTTTTGAAATATTGTTCTAAAAATGTCGTTGTTTCTTTCAATAGCTCCGGCAAACACATTGGATTCGAAAATTACCATTGTTGCGCAATGAAACATGGATCGACTTGCCCGGTCAGGTCACGGGGGCAGCGCCCCGTCGTTGAGGTTCGGAGTAGGGGTGAGTTTGGTGCAGTTCGGTCCACTTTTTTGGAAAAACTGAGAGAACCAGGACCAGACCAATAGTCCAGTTCTTAAAAAATATAGAACCAGGACCAACCCAATATGTCTGAGAACCAATACATTGGTCCTGGCCCGTAACCAATTGAAGACGCAGAACCGGACCACCAATACGATACGTATCTTTGATCAAGAGGATAACTAGATTTTCTAAAAAACAATTATCAATAATCAAATCATGTTCTTCCTTCATACAACATTTTGTTGGGTTCGTTGTTCTTATGAAAATAAATCAAAGGTAAAAATCATTACTTACAAATTAATAAAGAGAAACGAAAAAGAAAGTTGTAAGGAAATTTATTGCAAGTCATCTTCCTCTTCGATCCCCTTAAGGTTAATTTAATTAATTTACATGTAACAATCCTTCAAACTAATAATGTTTGGAATCACAAAAAGAGACAATAAATTAATTAATAGGGAAGAACAATGTTTTCCCTCCTATTTTGTCTTTAATCAAATAAGGAAACTTGGTTGAATATTGAATCAAATTATTATATATTTTCTTTAGGTTGTATGTTGTATCCCTTTTATTATCTTCTTATCAATATTATATATATATATATATATATATATATATATATATATATATATATATATATATATATATTGATTATACTATATTAGTATATTATATATAATAAAATAATATTAAATACACATTGGTCTAGTTCGGTCCGGTTCTGCGTTTTTGGTTTTTGGAACCGGGGACCGACCCAATTGTCCGGTTCTGTAAAACTTCAGATCCAGGACCAATCCAAAGTATTGGTTCGGTCCATTTTTGACTGGTTTGGTCCGGTTCTGGAAAATTTCTGCTCACCCCTAGTTCGGGGGCAACGCCCCCAACAGGTAAACATTTTTATTTATTTATGAAATACGAAACTGTAATTGATCTATGCTAGATTGTGATTTTTTGCGGTACAAAAATATTGGATTAATGTATCGCGTTGCAAACATTGACGTATCACGGTTCAAACATTGATGTATCGCAGTTCAATTATTGATATATTGTGGTTCAAACATTGATGTATCTCAGTTCAATTATTGATATATCGTGGTGCAAAATAGACTAGGAAATTAAACTGATAAATCACGATGTAAAAATTAATGCAATAAAATTGATGCATTGCAATTCAATAGTCAATGCACCACGATTCACTTTCGTAGCGCGTCTCATGCTCATTAAGAGTATTGTAGTCTTTTTACTTCCAAAAGTGTCTTTTTTCGGTTTGAAAAAATAACATGAGACTGGAGTAATTGAAAATTTTGAAAAACGGACCGACCCAAAATTAATCTAAAAAAAAACTAAAAAAAAGTGATAATTGGGCCGTTCACCTACAGTGATAATGTAACCCCTGAAGTCTAAAAAAAAATCGGTAATAGGTACTTTTGGGCTGAATGAAAGAGCATACCCTTCATGAAATTAGATTATACGCACTACATCGAAATCCAGATTGTGCATAGAGAATCCAATTTGTGCATCGCAAATCCAAAATTATGCATCAGAATTTTTTTGCAAATGGAGGCCAATTGATGCTTCGCAAATCTAAAATTTTGCATCAAAATTTACTTTTGTATTTTAAATCCAAATCGTGCATAGCAAATCTAAAATTGTGCATTAAAAATTTCTGCATAAGGGGTCCAATTGGTCCATTGCAAAATCAAAAAATTGCATCAGGATTTACTTTTGTATTCTAATTTCAATTAGTGCATCGCAAATCTAAAATTTTGCATCGCAATTCCTAATCAATGCATCGTCGTTAAGAATTTCAAACATAGACGACAATAATACTCTTCCAAATCTAAAAATTTGCAAAGGTTCAATTGAACAGGTTGAGTTTGATACTACAGACCAACCCACATCAAAAAATGCAAAAAATAATCACCAAAATGGCCTACATCATAAGTTAGAACCTGTTTATATTTCTTTGTACTGCTACTTTTTACAAGCTGGAGTTCTCGGGATCCGACCAAAGCTTCATTTATGATCTTTATTTTTTTGTAATTTGATCATCTAAACACACGCAAGGTACTCCCTCCTGCTTGGACGCAAGCCTATCTTCTTGAGTTGACTGTCATCTAGCCTAACAGTTAATTGTGGTATCTTGGTTATAATTGTGATTTGAGTTTTGAGTATTTGTCGAGCCACAAGATGGAATGGGACATTTTAGGAAGAATAACATAAAAGTGACTTTATGCGGTTAAATAAAAAAACGGAGTACTTAATACGTTGAAAATTCAATAAAGTGAACCGGCCAACAATTTTTCCAAAACAAAAACTTCAAGCCCAATGTAGAAGCCAGATCCAAAACCAACCCACCCCCTTGCAAGCCTTCCATCTAGGGGTGAACATAATTTTTTGGGTGAAATTCTGACCGATCCCTTTTTCAAAGCTTATAACCCCTCCAGTTTATCGTTCTTTTTTCAACCGCAAAAAGTCATTTTCGAAATAAATGTTTCTATAATACTCAAAGTAAAAAAAACACTGTAAATTTCTTCTTCTTCTCACTTTTTCTTCTTTTTCTCCAATCTCCATCGTCATTGAATACGTTCGCCCAAAAACGTAAAAAAAAATATGAAGAGGAAAGTGAGGGGGAGTTGGGTGGTGAAAAAGAACGGTGGTTACTACTAACTGTTTCTTTACCACCCTAACTTCTCACTCACAACTAGAAAAGGCGCCTTCAGCGACGGAAATATTCCGTTGGTACATAGCGACAAAAATTGACATTTGATAATGCCTTTAGCGACGAAATTTTGCACCTAGAGGTGACCATTATTGACAAAATGCTCCATCGTTAAAGGTCTTTAGAATTTGAATGAAATTTTGAAAACCTTTAACGACGGAGAATTCTGTCTCTAAAGGTCACCTCTAGCGACGAAAACTTTGTCACTGAAATTAAATTTAAATTAAATTCTGAAAGCCTTTAACGACGGATTAGTCCGTCACTAAAGGTCACCTCTAGCGACGGAAATTTCGTCACTGAGAATTTCGGCGCTGTTGTATAAGTTCAAATATATAAAACCTTCATGTATTTATAAAAAAATATATTTTTGGTAAAATTTCTTTGTGTGTGTGTGTGTGTGTATATATATATGAAATATTATAATCATTTTAATGAATGATATTTTATTATTAAATTAATATTTTAAATATTAATATAATAATATAATATCATTCATTAAAATGATTAACATCAATATAATTACAAAAATAAAAATATTTACATTAATTTATATATTTAAGAAAATAATAAACAAAATTATATGAATTGAGTAAATTTGAATTTGTATGTGGTTATACTGTGTTGCATGTCTCTAGCACATTCCTTGATATGAATCATTGAATTATTATTTTTACTCAATTTTTTATAGACATGTGTAATTTTTCTAACTTTACAATATATTATCTCATAGAGTTTTTCGAGTTGAGTTGAACCAAACCAGATAAAATCGTATTAATTGAGCTGAATTACGCATATTGTATTTATATTAGACTGTTTATTGGTAGAATTTTTAACCGTTTCTAAATGTTTCAATGTATAACACGTTTGAAACACTAAAGTCTCATTTATAAATTTAGATAATATTCCCCATGTTCCAAAATTATTGTCATATTTACGTAACACACGGATGAAAAAAAAACAAGGAGACATCCCCTTGTATAAGTTTTTAACCAATTAGGTCTCATATATTTTTTAACTGAAAAAAGTAATTTAGGGGGGGTAGATGACTATGTCATTATAATGAGAGGGAGACGCGTTAAGGATCAATTTGTGCATTGCAATGCAGCAAATCCCGATGTAGAAATTACATTTCTGACACACAAATTGGATTCCCGATGCAGAATTGGACTATCGATGCACAAATTGGATTCCCGATGTAGAAAATCACAATGCACAACCGTGAAACTGAACTGTGAAACTGCACAAGTCGAAATTGTCGTGGTTTTGTTCAATTTAGTTCAATTTAGGCACATGGATCATCTGGGATCGGATAAAAAAAACCCGACTTTTTCGGGCTGGCCCAACACAAGGTCAAATTTTTAAAAAAAAATTATTTCTAGTATGTTGTAGGCAAGATAAAATTACAATTACAAGAAGTTCAAGTCCAACTGTCTAGTCTATCCAACAAATAGGTCCACTGGGCCAACCACCCACCAATAAGGGTCTATCAAGCACTCAAGCGACTCAAGCCTTAAAGGGCACTCGCACAGTCGCACTTGGGAGTTGGTTACTTGAATTTAGGGGTGTCAATTCGAGTTGCCAAACCACCAAGTCAAGCCGAACCAAGCTGAACCATGTGGTTTGGTTCGGCTTTGGATGCTACATGGTTCGGCTCGGTTTGAGATTTTGGGAAGTCGGACGGTTTGGTTTGGTTTGCGGCTTGACATGTCGAGTCCAATCAAATCGAACCGAACCAATTCATTTTGAGCCAAACCACCAAGTTGAACCATCGAGCCGAATCACCAAGTCGAACCACAGAGCCAAACAAAAAATTATTTAGAATTCTCAACCTTTATACTTTAGTACTCTTATACTATTAATATTTTTATATTATATACTATAAGGCTAATATTTAGGAATTTGTCTTTAAACTTTTTGAATTTACATAAACGTTTTAAATATCATGTACGTTATTGTATTTTTATTTTATTGGATTCAGTTTATTGATTATAAGCATTAAAAATGTTAATACTTTTATTTGAAAGTTTGTGCAAATTTTTTTAAAGTGAGTTTATGAATATATTGTATTATATTTTATTTTTTACCATTTTCTTTAGCGTGTTTTTATGATATTTTTTTGGTTTACTTAAATTTTGAATGACTAGAACTATTTCTAAATTCAGACCGAACCATGAAACCAGACCACGAAACCGAACCATGGAGCCGAACCATGAAACCAAACCACGGAACCGAGTCGAACCATTGTGGTTCGGTTCGGTTCAACTCAAGACTTTAAATGGTTTAGCTTCGGTTTTTATTTTTCCCAAACGATGACATGTGGTTCAGCTCATAATTTGTTCCAAGTCAAACCATTTACATCCCTACTTGAATTGATGCATCGCGATGCATAAATTGAATTATGCAATTTAAATTTATGCATCACGTTGCATAAATTGGATTTGGTAATTTAATAATATTATATTATAAAATATAATAATATTTAACTAAATTAAATTGGAATTGAAAATTTAATAATATTATATTATGCATCACGCACACACTTTTTTATGAAATTAAATTAAAGATAAAAACTATAAATTGGAAGTATAAATTAAGAAAAAAATCAAATAAAATTGTTTTGTCTATTTAATAAATTAAATTCAATATAAACAAAGACAATTTAAATTTTGTTGTATTTATAAGTTGATAACTAAAAAAAAGCCTAGTAAATTGCATTGGTTCGATTTTGTTCGGTTCAATTTTGTGGTTTATGTAAATTGTTTTTAATCAATAATTAACCATCATTAAGAATAAGAATAATAATAAAAACAAGATTTTAATCTGGATTTAACATCAAAATTAGATAATAACCTGGTTTGGTAATTGGTTCGGTTCGGTTCCGTAGTTCGATGGTTTCGATTCACACCCCTATTCAATATAATTACAAAAATAAAAATATTCAAATTACAACTTAATTTATATATTTAAGAAAATTATAACAAAATAATATAAATAGAGTCAATTTGAACTTGCATTTGCATATGGTCATACTTTGTTGTCTCTAGCACATTATATTCCTTGATATGAATCAATGAATTATAAAGCCAATCAGGTCAAACGTTTAAATTGAGCTGGACCAGGCCTACCGGAAATTTATGTGGGGTCAAAACTAAAGCCTAATCCCATACAAAACAATGGCCCAACTAGGCTAGCCCATAGGCCTACCTATTGGATGGGCCAATTTTGCTCATTTTTCGCCTACAACTATAGCTATCCAAACGTGTTCGGCCCATTGGCATAGCTCGCCCCCACCTAAAAGAGGTGAGTTGAGTTAGAAAAATATGAACCAACTATGAGGCGGTTCAAACGGGTTAAGCCCGATGCGGGTTACAAGTTGAGGCGGCACGAGGTGGGTTGGGCTGGGTTGACTGACCTGCTTAACGCATAACTAGAGCTCTCAATCGGTCCAGGTCGGGCCAATCCATAAAATATCCATTAGGCCTAGCTTAACATCGGGCCAGGCTGGGCCGAACCAAGGATATGTCGGGCCTCATAAAACTCAAGCCCAACCCATGTTAACAACGAGCTTCTGGGTCTTCGAGCCTATGCGCCAAAAAAAACTATTGTTCAAAAAATTCGTAAATAGCTACATCAATCAACAAAACCTTGGAGTTTGACTAACGGGTTTGACTGAAGCAATGCATGTTGATTTAATCTCTTACAACCATGATGGGTTAGACTGAGTTGGCGATTTCCAGGCCCGCCATATTCGTGGGTTGGCCTGGCTCGCCCCGCACCTCTAAATAGTGGGTTGCAGGTTAGCCCGCCCCGCCAACCCACCTTGACAGCTCTACCCACATCAAAGCTCACCGGCCAAACATTAAAGTCAGATGAGCTCGTCAGGGAATGGCACGAAGCATACGATGGGGACAATAAATATAGTTGAGCATCATATACGTATGGTATGTATGTTAATGTAAATTTAGTGTATTAATGCTTAAACATCAATTTATGTACGTATGTTAGCTGGGTAGCCATGTTCTTGCTATGAAATCCATGGTTTTAGTGTAATTGACTTTAAAACCAAATAAGATAACTGTATGTACGTTAGAGGGGGTATTAGTGTAAATGGTAAGAAATAAATGGGGTATTTGTGTAAATTTATTGTATTAATGCTTAAATCAATTTATGTACGTATGTTAGCTGGGTAGCCATGTCGATGCTATGAAATTCGTGATTTTAGTTTAATTGACTTTGAAACCAAACAAGATAACTGTATGTACGTTAGAGGGGGTATTAGTGTAAATGGTAAGAAAAAATGGGGTATTAGTGTAAATTTAGTGTATTAATGCTTAAATATCAATTTATGTACGTATGTTAGCTGGGTAGCCATGTCGATGCTATGAAATTTGTGATTTTAGTTTAATTGACTTTGAAACCAAACAAGATAACTGTATGTACGTTAGAGGGGTGTTAGTGTAAATGGTAAGAAATAACGAGGGTATTAGTGTAAATTTAGTATATTAATGCTTAAACATCAATTTATGTACGTATGTTAGCTGGGTAGTCATGTTGATGCTATGAAATCCATGGTTTTAGTTTAATTCAATTTGAAACTAAACAAGATAACTAAATGTACGTTGGGGGGTTAGTGTAAATGGTAAGAAATAAAGGTGGTGTTAGTGTAAAGTGTATTAATGCTTAAACATCAATTTATGTACGTATGTTAGCTAGGTAGTCACGTTGATGCTATGAAATCCATGATTTTAGTTTAATTGACTTTAAAACCAAACTAGATAACTGTATGTACGTTGGGGGTGTTAGTGTAAATGGTAAGAAATAAAAGGGGTGTTAGTGTACATTTAGTGTATTAATGCTTAAACATCAATTTATGTACGTTTGTTAGCTGCGTAGCCATGTTGATGCTATGAAAATCCATGATTTTAGTTTAAATGATTTTGAAACAAAACAAGATAACTGTATGTGTGTGGAGGGTGTTAGTGTAAATGGTAAGAAATAAAGGGGATGTTAGTTTAATTGACTTTGAAACCAAACAGGGTGTGTTCGTGTAAATGATATGGAATTATATTATTTGGTTTAACTAACAAAATTATAATGATTGTAGGAAAGGTAATATGGGGACGTTGGTTTTCTTGATATGTTACTTAGTACACATACTAGACTTGGTACCTCCGCCGATGAACCTCGGCAGTGGATTGATGATAGATCAGCATCTACATTTGTAAGTAAACTTTCATGGAAAGACTTGCTTTTGAATATGTAAATTTATTTATGTATATTGTGTATATGATAATATTTGTTTGTTTTATTTTGACAGTCTACATATAAGACAACGGTATCAGAGGAAGACATTGAACCTACCCAGCCCATTTCATTTAAGCCTCAGGTTTGGAAAGAAATCACCCTTGAAGGACAGAAAAAAAGGGAGAGAAAGTGTTCGAGATGGGGGACCATGGGCTGCAATGCTCACTGTCGACAGGTCGCTCTCATGCTATTAGGCCCGACGCTAAGCAGATTTCGAGGATCGAGTGTCTGGAAGCACGTAGAGCGGTGATTTGTAGAAATGATGGCCGTGATGCAAAACATGGCACAACTGATGCATAGGTCTTCGAACACTCCCTCTAGTAGTACCGGGTCCCCTTCTCATGTCATAAATCTCTTCCAAGATCAGCCCCCCATCCCCCACTTTGATTATTGGTACTGTTTGATTTGGTACATTGATATTTGGTATTGTTTGATTTCGTACTTTGATATTTGGCACTGTTTAATTTTGTACTTTGTTGTAATAACATTTAGAGTTTGAAGTTTTTAGATTGATTTATTGTTGGTCCCAAATAGGCTCGATCTAGGCTAGAAGGGGGGGGGGTTGAATAGCCTAGATATAGATTTAAAATTTTCTTTGAAAATATTTTTCAAGTTTTTCTTTCCTTTTTAGAGATTGAGTTGGGGCAGCGGAGATTTAAAAAGGAACTGATTAAGAGCTGCAGATTTGGCTGCAGTCTATGAACGAAACAACAATAATAGTTATAAGATGATAAAAAATAGTTTAGACAATACACAGTGATTTAGAAGTGGTTCGTGCTATGAAAAGTACTACGTCCACTACCAAAGTGGTTAGCTTTGGATTTTGAAAGGTGCACTTGTTTATCAACTAGGTGAGAAAGATATATCTCTAATGGATCGTGTACAAAAATTGTTTTCAACCAGGTGTTTAAGATGAGAGAAACAATTAATGAATAATTGTTTTTCTCAAGTGCTAAAGTAAAAGAACAATTAATAACAAACTAAAAGAAGCTGGAAGCAAGTAATAAGTAGCAGATCTGCAGCTTCAAGAAGTTTGATGAAGTGTTAGTTCCTGTCCTTTTGATCTCTTGAATAATTGAGTGTTGAAGATGAAGCTTGAGTGTTGTATGCGCAAGAGATGTGTGTTTTTAGATCTTCAAAACTTGAATATATATATATATATATATATATATGTAAGGGCAAAATAGGCATGTCCTTTTTTGGTCTTGTTTTCACCTTTCTTGGTCATAAAGTTTTGGTGGATATTTGGAAATAAAATCTTTAGAGGGATTTTTGGAAACAAAATATTCATAAAATTTTGGTTTTCTTGGTCCTAAAGTTTAGGTGCATTTTTTGGAAACAAAATATTCCTAAAGATTTTTGATTTCTTGATCCTAAAGTTTGGGAGTTATTTTGGAAACAAAATCTATGCAAAAATCCTTCCTATTGTCGTGCCTTAAAGTCCTTATCAATATGGTAAGGGAATCTAATAAATAATGAAGTTGATTTGATTTCTAATTCTAATCATTTTCCATATTGGAGTTTGTTTCCTTCTCTATGTGTAGGTCTCCTTCACATTATAAATAGAGGGTTTGGGGCAGCGGCTGGACAGACGAACACGCAGAGAGTGCAGAATATTCAAAGCAGAAGAATTCAGAATTTCAGAAGATGTTCATAATTCCAGAATTGTGCAGAATTTGAATGTAGCTTCCAATGCAGCAACATCAGAAGCTACATTGAAAACTGCTGGAACTGTTTGTCTTCCTAGCTGTTCTAGGAAGCTTATTTTTTCTTCCCACGTTTTCTATACCTGTTTTTCTGTGGGTTTTTTCTCTCCAAGACTTGTTGTCTTGTGAGAGTGTTTGGTTTGGTGATTTCACATTATTTTTGTAAAACAATTCATCTTTTTAAGTGAAATCTTTTTTGTCATGAGGCTAGATCTACAAGCATAGGCTTGTAGATTGTTTGGTAAACGTTTGTTCTTATTTCGTGCTTTAGTTTTTAAGTCTTCCGCTATTTTATTGTTTTTGTGTCCAATGTGTCTTCCATTGTAGCTTTTTCACAAGCTACATTGGAAACTGCATTGGTTGTTTGGAGAATCCTAGCTACTTGTGTTCTTACAATTGATATCAGAGCCTTCTCTTGACGCCCTAAGAGTTGATTCTGGTAGTAGCCATGATGGATTCCCAATATGAGAATTTTGTTTGTCCAAATACTTTGAGAAAGAAGGGTTTGTACAATGACTTTCGTTGCTTTAACTCTTCTGTCACTGAAGATGGTGCATAATTAGAATCAGAATCAGAACTGATGGATGCTTATAAGGAGTTGTACAATGATTGGGAAAAAAGAGCTTGTCAAGTTAAGTTACTTAGAAAGACAAATGAAATACTCAAGAAAGTGAATGAAGATCAAAAGGAGAGCATTGCTAGACTGGAGTGTTTGCTTAGCAAGAAGGAAGTGGAGCTTGAAAATTTGAAAGAGGAACTTATCAAAGCTAATGAGACCGTGGCAAATTAATGGAGTTCAAGTCAACACAAAATGGATGATATGTTGAAGTCCGGGAATAATGGTAAGCCTGGTCTTGGATTCTTGCCAAAGACATTTGTTAAAGAATGTGAAGGTATATCTTCTGAACCAAAACAGTTTACACAAAATTTTCAAGCACCAAATTTCTTTAAAAAACCAAAAACTAGAAAAAGAAATTGTGTGTGTCATTACTGCCACAAACCTGGTCATATTCAGCCTTTTTGCTTCCTAAAGAAGGCTTTCTATAAGGAAGAGGTTAAGCAAGCTTACCTTGTTCGCAACCAAGTGCAACATTAGATGCAACAACGGATGCAGCAACATCTGAAGCAGCATCAGCAAAAAATGTTCAGAAAAGTTTGGGTTCCTAAAAGACAATTAGACATTGCTCCTGCCCCAGAAGATACAGAATCTGCAAGTGCTGGAAATTCAGTGAATGAGTCTCTGGATGTAGTTCAGGATGTAGCTCCGGATGCAGCTGCATCAGAAGCTACATCGGAAGCTACATTTGTCAGAAACCTGCCAAATTTAGAAACAGGTCCTGAACAGCCAGAAACTCACTCCAGTTTGACTGATCGCAGCCATGACATTCCCAACCGCATACAAAAAAATCATCCAATCTCTCAAGTGATAGGTAATATTCATGATGGCATATACACAAGGAGAAGAGGTAAGGTTGATTCTCACAAATTAGCATGCTTATCAAAATATTTTTGAGAGAAGCCTTGTTGCTTTTATTGCTTGCTTTTTAGATATGAGTCTACAACTTTTATGGATGCTCCAAATGATCAAAGATTATGGGCTACACATTGATGTGTTAACCTTGTATTTTGATAACACCAATGCAATTTGTATAGCACAAAAATCCAGTTCAACATTCTCGAACAAAACACATTAATATAAGACACCACTTTATTAGAGACTTAGTTGAATAAGAAATTGTTTGCATTGAATATGTTGGGACTGAAAATCAACTTGCTGGCATTATTTTTTTAAGAGTCTAGATTTTGAGAGATTTTTCAATCTTTGGAAATCTCTTGTGTTATGTGTGTCATTTGTCTTTATACTTAGTTAATTATTAAAAAAAAATAGGCATGCTTGCATTTTGTCTTTAGAGGGCACTCTAGATCATTGTTTCACATGTATGTGCCTCATGTAGTTACTTGGAAATTGCATTCAAAATCAATTGTGATTTTTTTTGTTATGATTCTCACTCTCTCTCCCAGTTCTTGAGCATGTTTGAAGTCCACAAAGGAATGAACTACCTTTAAAAACAAGGGTTGTAGCACTTTATCTTGGTACTATGGAACTTAGGTTCTCATAGGTTGATCTTGAGAAAATTGGATACCCTTGAAAGAAAAAGTGTGAAAGCTACCTAACGGAAAAGAGCTGCATATGAACAAGGTTTGTGGCACTTTTCTTTTGGGACTATGAATCCTTGGATTTCATGGGTTGATCAAAAGCAAAGTGGCTTCCCTTGGTAAATAGTGTGAAAGGTTCCAAGTGATATGTTTTTATAGCTTGAAATAAATTAGAGCTATATTCCTAGGGAAATAAAGTACATATGGATTTTTGTTATGAAAAATTTATGATCTTGGGAGAGAAATCTGATTGAGAAAGCAAAAGATGCAAAAAGTGCACAAATTTTATTATTGATGAATGCTCCTTCCAATGCAGCTACATTAGGAACTACATCACTTTGATCTGGTCTTTATCACTTGTGTGTGATTGCATTATTCTTTTGCCTAGCTTTTAGTTATCATATTTTTAGGCATGAAATTTTAGGACATGCATTGTTGGTAAAGATATCAGCTTGGTGAGATTTTGTCCTAAAATAAACTGTGCAAATCAATTTCCAAAAAAATTTCATATTGTAAAATATTTAGTGGATGTCTAATTTTTGTGGGGAACTAAGAGGTATTGAATTTGGATATGAGGTGCTCAGTTATTGCTAAAGGTGTGATCAAGTCATGGTGAACACTTAATTGTGTTTTTCAAAATCTTGGATTTTTGAGAATTCCTAAAAGATTGTTTATCCTCTTCCTTTTCCGGTCAAATAGGGGGAGAGAGATCAAGTGTTTCTGATGATGGTGATGAATCCCACAAACCGTTTTTTGTTTTGTATGCATGTGATCGCATCATTGGTATATTCTGGTTTGTGCTTAGTAAATGATTTCTGATTTTATACCTTGCACAAATTCAGGGGGAGATGAGATTTTCTAACCAATGCAGGTTAGATGGTTTGATTGGTGTTGAATAAACACTTGTCATTTGATTTGACCAGAAAGGTTCAACAAAGGGGGAGATTGTAAGGGCAAAATAGGCATGTCCTATTTTGGTCTTGTTCTCACCTTTCTTGGTCATAATGTTTTGGTGGATATTTGGAAACAAAATCTTTAGAGGCATTTTTGGAAACAAAATATTCATAATATTTTGGTTTTCTTGATCCTAAAGTTTAGGAGCATTTTTTGGAAACAAAATATTCCTAAAGATTTTTTATTTCTTGATCCTAAAGTTTGGGAGTTATTTTGAAAACAAAATCTATGCAAAAATCCTTCCTAATGTCATGCCTTAAAGTCCTTATCAATATGGTAAGAGAATCTAATAAATAAGGAAGTTGATTTGATTTCTAATTCTAATCCTTTTCCATATTGGAGTTTGTTTCCTTCTTTATGTGTAGGTCTCCTTCACATTATAAATAGAGGGCTTGGGGCAGCGGCTGGACAGACGAACACGCAGAGAGTGCAGAATATTCAGAGCAGAAGAATTCAGAATTTCAGAAGCTGTTCATAATTCCAGAATTGTGCACAAGACTTGTTGTCTTGTGAGAGTGTTTGGTTTGGTGATTTCACATTATTTTTGTAAAACAATTCATCTTTTTAAGTGAAATCTTTTTGGCCATGAGGCTAGATCTACAAGCATAGGCTTGTAGGTTGTTTGGTAAATGTTTGTGCTTATTTTGTGCTTTAGTAATTAAGTCTTCCGTTGTTTTACTGTTTTTGTGTCCAACGTGTCTTCCATTGTAGCTTCTTCACAAGCTACATTGAAAACTGCATTGGTTGTTTGGAGAATACTAGCTACTTGTGTTCTTACAATATATATCTGAGGAGATCTTCATGACCGTTGGATAGAGATGGGAGAGATTTGAATCCAACGTTATAATGCATTAAATGCATTCGACGCTTTGTGTAATGACTGCATCTTCAGGCATCAGCGTTGCAGTGATGTAGAGACAGACATTTCCAAACATAGTAAGTTTGCAGCTTGCAGGCATTACAGCTCGAAAGTCTTCTTAGCTAAAAAAGGAAATGTCTTCAGTTTTCATGATTCATTGGACAAACTGGACATCTGTTTGTGTCATTTGTTTGAAGTCGGATAAGGACATAGTTGACTTCTTTTGAGAGGGAAAACTGATGAGGATAAATTGAATATTATTTGACTAGATATTTAAAATATTTAGTTCAAATATTAAGTGACCTAATTCCTCGTATTTAGTTGAGCTTCGCTTTGAGCTTGAGCAGCTTCAAAAGTCTGCTGGTGAACCGTGCTTTCAGGGCTGCTGTTGAATCCTGCTGGTTCGCGCCTTGGAGTAACTAACACTGTACAATAGAATCCAAAGATGACTTCAACCAAATCTAGAACCTGTGAGGGTCAACAAAATCCTCCTATTTGGTTGATGTCATCATCTCAGCTACTATCAGACTTTGAATCATGCACTGAGGCAATATCATGTCTTAAAAGAGTTTTTATTTGAGGAAAACAGACATGCATCTCAGAACAGAAGTCTTAGTAGAGAGATAGCTAGACTAAGTACTTACAAGGTAGATAAAATAGATCAAGTACAAAGTTAAGCAAAGTTTTCATGGAGTAAGAAATGAGCAGTTAAGGAATTAAACGCAAGGTTTAAATTAGACATGATGAGTAAGATGAGACATATAGAACATATCACAATCCAAAGTAAATATATTACATCTGTGAGTTAAATAAGTTGTTTAACAGCATAGGTTTTCAAAAGAGGTTTGAACCATAAAAAGTTAGAGCAGAAGAGTTATACTTGATCAGAAAAGGTTGGGTTGTGTTCGTCGTCGTTCTAAGTAGTCACCAACCCAAATTCTGATGCGGTCGTTGAGGCGCTCTCTAAGCCTGTTCTGTTCTTAGTGCTTGGTTCAAGTGATGTGTAGCTCATTCCTCCCTGATGGCAGCAACCCTTCGTTGCTGAGCGGCAGCAGCTCGTTGGTTGGCATGTTCAACATGACGAACGACAGTGAAGTCGAGGATGACACGTTCAGCAATGATAGCACGAGCCAGAGAAGTGCGCAGCTCGTCGAAGAGTTGACGAATACTAATTTGCTGGGAGTGGAGCATACTCATTAATGACTCCTGCTGGTCTTGAACAAGGAAACGGTGGGTGGTGAATGCTTGAGCAGTGTCGTTTACAAGCTGCTCAACGATTTTCCCAAGGTCAAAAATGGTGGCGTGAGTGGCGTTCAGACCATAGTTCATCACTTCAATCTGCTGAGCCATGGCAGAGACCGTGCCATTGAGACGCTCAAGTTGGGCTTGATTGGCACGAAGGAGGTCAAGGAGAGCAAGATCAGCAGAGGTGGAGGGAACGAAATGAGAGTTAAGGTTGATGGGGATGAAGTCACCAGCAGGGTCGGAAGGTGGAGGATGTAATGTAGAAGAGTGCGCTTGTGGAGGAGGAGTAGAAGGTCTGGGGTCAAGTTCCATGTCAGTGTCTGAGTCACTGACAAACGGAGTGGAAAGAGGAGAAGAAGAGTCGAGGAAGGAAGAGGGAAAAAGAGATTCTAGGAGTAGAATAAAGTTAGGAGGGGAAAGGTGAAATAGGTCAGAGATAGAGTTAAGTTCGAAAAGGAAACTATATGTGGTAGAAGAGATGGAAGGAAAGAGCATTTGGTAAAGGTTGGCATAAATGGATATGGGTTGAAGGTATTGGGTGATAGGAGGAAAGAGTTCAGGAAGAAATATGGTTTGATAGAGAAGAGAAGAAATGTGAGAGTAAAGAGATGGGACATAAAAGACGTCTGGGATATGATAGGATGAGGAAGAAGAAATAGAGGGAGAAAAGGAAGAAACTATGGCTAGTGAAGAGTCGGGAAAGATGCATGGAATGGGTGGTTCTAGTGATGAGGGCGGATGCGAGGGAACTTCTGGAGAGGGTTGAGGAGATGAAGTTGAGCGAGCAGCCTTAGACTTCTTTCGAAGTCTTCGCTTCTTCTTCTTAGGAGGGGAAGAAGAAGGCTCCTCCTCAACAACAGCAGGGGTTGTTGAGGGAATGGAACGGGAAGGCTCAATAGGCTCCTCCCCAACAGCAGCAGGGGCTGTTGAAGAGAGTAGAGGTGATAATTAAGGTAAATAAACAAGTGAAGATGAAGGGGCATCAAATGGCACGAAAGGTTCAGAGGGTTGAGAAGGTTTGGACTTACGGTTTCTAGGGCAGAGAGGAGCGGTCTGAGGTTCAGTGGCAGTCTCTTCTGGTACGGGAGCAGAAGATTTTGAAGATTTCTTCTGCTTCTTAGATGGAGGCTCCTCCTCAACAGCAAATAGTTGTCTCTTGGATTTTCTAACAGGTGGAATAGTAAAGGATTCAACAGAAGGCTTGCTTGAACATCCTTCTTTGGCAGCATCTTTCTTCTGCTTTTTATGAAGCTGCCTGGCAATGAAAGCATCATCTAGAGTTGGCGGGTTAATCTTAAGGATTACCAGCGGAGGTGGACGTATAGCAGCGAACAAGGGCTGAGTAGGAAGACCTTGTTTCTCAAGCTTTTCATTCCTCAATTTGTTGGTTAAGGAGAGGAAAAAATTGGTGAATTGAACGACCTTATTCACCTTCTTAAGTTCAAAGGGAACGAGTCGGTTGAGGATGGAGTAGTTGCTGCATAGTAGCATATTGATAAGCCGCACAAAGGGCCTTCTCATGGACGCGGAGGCATTGACATCATTTATAGCTTTACACAGTAGTTTGAATATGATGGTGGCCCAGTTGAAGCGAATGTTGAGAAGGACTGCTACGGTGTACTCCAACTATTCAGCAGTCATGATGTCGTGTGTGCCATTTTTGAACAGCAAGCTTTTATCGATGAGATGACTGATGCAGTATACATCATCATTGAACAGAGTCCGTTTCTTAGGGAGTTTCTTCACCACACATATATGACCACGCAGTGGCTTTTTCTGTGGTAGAAAGTTTGGTTGGGCCATCGAATTCTATACCAATTACCTTGGCGATGCGATCAGCTGTGAGGGAGAAATGCACCTTTCGTATAGTACCTGAGATGGATCCCTGAGAGCTATCAATGGTCGCTTGCTAATAGAACTCTTTCGTTAGAAGATTGCTGTAATGAGTGTCTTCTAGCATCAGTAGCGGAAGAAGCCCTGACTGGTTCAGGTCATCAACAATTTTGACACCAACATCATATGCGCGAACAGTGGGCGCATCTATGCACATGCCAGGGTGATGCATGGTGTCTGGAAATTTAGGAATTTCATCTTGAGAAGCTGGAGCTTGAGATATTGTAGGTGCCACAGTGGCTGGAGTAGATGAAGTACCAGCTACATATGACTTACCCTCCGTCCTTCTATATGCTCAGAAAGTGATATCAAACATCGATATGCTTTGTCTTGGACTGCATCGCAGGATTGTAGGTGATAGAGATTGCTGAGGTGTTGTCACACATGATTGGGCAATCTGCTACCTTGATATCATAGTCCACCAATTGTTGTTTGATCCAAAGCAGTTGACAGCAGTAGCTTCCGGCAGTGATGTATTCTGCCTCTGTGGTGGAGTTGGAAATTGATGCTTGTTTCTTGCTGGCACACGAGACGAGCTTGTCTTCTAGAAATTGACAAGTTCCACTTGTGTTTTTTCTGTCCACTTGACAGCCAGCCTAGTCTGCATCTGAGTAGCCGACAAAGTTGAAAGAAGATTCTCTTGGATACCAGATACCTAAGTTGGTGGTATCTGATACATACTTGATGATTCTTTTGGCTGCAAGAAGATGTGACTCACGAGGATCTGCTTGAAACCTAGCACATACCCCAACAGCATACACTATATTAGGTCTGTTGGCGGTAAGATAGAGTAGAGATCTGATGATTCCTTTATATAGGGTGATATCAACTTTCTTTCCTTGTAAGTCTTTAGATAATTTGCATTTAGCCGCCATTGGAGTGTCAAAAGTGTTAGCCATTTCCAATCCGAACTTTTTGACCAGTTCTTTAGCATACTTGGATTGGCTTATAAAGATTCCTTTGCTGGATTGTTGAATTTGAAGACCTAGGAAGAAGGTGAGTTCTCCCATCATGCTCATCTGAAACTTTCCAGTCATTAAGGTCTCAAACCTTTTCCACAGCTTGTCATTTGTGGAGCCGAAGATGATGTCATCGATATATATTTGCACCAGCAATGAATGACCTTTGTGCTTGAGAATGAAGAGAGTAGTGTCGATCTTTCCTCGCACAAATCCTTGTTCTATTAGGAACGTGGATAGTGTCTCATACTAGGCACGAGGAGCTTGCTTAAGACCATAGAGGGCCTTCTTAAGCTTGTAGACATAAGTCTCTTTTCCTTTTTCCACGAAGCCTGGAGGCTGAGTGGCATAGACAGTTTCTTGAAGATCACCATTGAGGAACGCACTCTTGACATCCATTTGATAGACCACAAAGTCCTTCTATGTAGCATAGGCCAAGAAGATCCTGGAAGCTTTTAACCTTGCTACTAGAGCAAAAGTTTCATCATAGTCGATTCCTTCTTCTTGTCGATATCATTGTGCAACAAGTCTGGCTTTGTTTATTATGATGTTTCCATCTTCATCCTTCTTGTTTCTGAACACCCACTTTGTTCCAATGATGGTGTGATCAGCTGGTCTTGGAACTAGCTTCCATACTTGACATCTTTCGAATTGCTGAAGTTCCTCTTACATAGCTTCTAGCCAACTTGGATCTTGTAAGGCTTCATCAATCTTTTTCGGTTCATCTTCTGAAACAAATGCAGCATAGAACATGCATTCATTTCTAGAGGATCTTCTAGTCCGTACTCCTACATGTATGCCACCAATGATTTGGGAAATTGGGTGATCTTTACACGTTCTTGTAACAGCAGGGATATGATTCACTGCTAGTTCTTCATGAAGAGGCTCACGAGGGGGACTAGAAGGAAATTCAGCTAATTCTTGATGAATGTGCTATTTAGAACTGGGTTCATAGGTAATTTGGAGAGTATGAATTTGAGGTTCAGAAGATATAGGCTCTGGATTGATATTTTCGTGAGTAGAGTTGAAATCTTCTGGTGGATTGTTTGAAAAATGATGGTCAAGAATATCTGATTAAGTTGCTGGAGGTGGATTTGGTGATTGAGAAGTTGAAGCTTGGGAGTACCTGTCTCATCATTTACTAAGTCATCAACAACATTTGGAGCCACGCGTGGCTCTAATAAATCAAATTCATCAAATGAAACATGTATAGATTCAAAAAAATTTAAAGATCTTTTGTTGAAAACCCTATAAGCTTTGGAGTATAAAACATAGCCAAAAAATACACCATCGTCAGCTTTATTATCAAATTTACTTCTATAATCATTACCATTGTAGACTACGAAGCATTTGTAGCCGAAGATTTTGAAAAATCCAATATTTGGGGCTTTACCTCTCCAAAGTTCATATGGTGTTTTACAGTGAAATTAGTTGATCAAGGATCTGTTCTGAGTAAAGCAGGCTGTATTGACAGCTTCTGCCCAGAAATGCTTGGGTAACTTTGCTTCAGCAAGCATAGTCTTAGCAGCTTCGATAAGTGTTCTATTTTTCCTTTCCGCTACACCATTCTGTTGTGGAAATCTAACAGCAGAAAAGTTGTGATTGATGTCGTGATCGTCATAATACTTTGCTACTTCATTATTGGTGAATTCAGTTCCATTGTTTGATCGAACGTCACTGATTTCATCGAGCTTTTGTGTCTGTAGTCTTTTGAACAAGGCTGTGAGGATGTCATAAGTGTGAACTTTAGAAGACATCATCTCCGGCCAAATATATCTTGTATAATCATCTACAACGACTAGAGTGTATCTGTGACCACTATAACTGGTAGTAGTCACAGGCCCGAAGAGATCCATGTGAAGAAGTTGTAGAGGCCTTGTTGTTGTTAGTCCTGGTTTGCTTTTGAAGGAAGTTTTTAAAAGCTTTCCCATTTGACAAGCCTTGCATACATGGTCATGATCATCAGAAACTTTTGGCATTCCTTTCACCAATCCTTCTTTGGAAAGCTATGATAAGTATTTGAAATTCAGATGGCTGAGACGTTTGTGCCACAACCAGCTTTTGTCTTGAGCCGAGTTTGTTATAAGACATAGATTAGCAGCCTTTCCATAGATATTCAAATCTATTACATAGACATTTCCCTGTCTATGTCCAGTTACCAGAGTTGAGCATGATACTGGATCCTTAATGTCGTATCTGTTTGAGGAAAATTGGCACACGAGACCTTTATCGCAGAATTGAGAAATGCTTAGAAGGTTGTGCTTCAGGATTTCTACTAGATATATTTTTCCAATAGAGAGTTTCCTCGAATGATGGATCTGTATCCAACTGTGCTTCCTTTTGCATTGTCGCCAATTAAAGATAACTTGGGGGCCTTCTGCTTCAATAATATTTGATAGAAGACTTGAGTTCCCGGTTATGTGTCTAAAGCAGCCACTATCTAGGTACCATAAGTCTTTCTTTTCTGAGGGAGCAGCAGCATGAAATAGACCTGTAGTTTTTTTAGGAAATGAACAGATCATGGAATCCATACTTGCCTGACTTTTGGGATAGATGACCCAGTAGGCTTTATGATGGATTTCAGAAGACATTCATGAGCCAGATGGCCTAAACATTTGCAAAAAGTACAACGATGAAAATTACAAATGTTATGTTGAGAGAGCTGATTTTCAGTAGATTTTTTAGCATACTTTCTTTTAACAGCAATCTTAGACTCAGCAGACCTGTTGGCAACACTGGTAGTAGACTTAGACACCTCATGTATTTTACCTTTAAGCTTGGTGTCAACAGTCTTTGAAGCAGAAGTGCCATCAAAAGTACTTTTGATAAATCTAATAGGTTTGAGAAGACTCTTTGTAGGTGTAAGGCCTATGTGAGTTTCCACAACTTTTAGCAGATTTTCGCTTTCAGATGATTTTTTTGCATTTCTGGCTTAAGCGGTCTGCATCTTAGGGTATTTATAATAAATAGCAGTGTAACCAATTCCTTGTCTACACCTGTTGTCAAACTGCTGATAAGATATATGATCATCCTCAGTTTGCAGAGACAAGTCTTCTGGTTTTTGCTCAGTGGTTGTGCTGGAAATGTTCTTAGAGAATCCAAGCCCAGTTTTGTCTACAGTGGGCTTCTGATCTCCAAGTATTTGATTAAAGACCACTTTTGAGTTATTCCACGAGTCAACGATTTTTTGCAACTCTTCCTTTTCAGTGGATAACTCTCTGGCATGATCAATCAGGTAGGCAACTTTTTCATTGAGAAACTTGTTCTCTTCTTTTAACTTGATCTCCTACTGAACTCCATTTAGAGTTTTTAGCTCGATTTTCCAGCGAGGATTTCTCAGTTCTTATTTTCTCATGACTTTTAGCAAGTTTTACATAAGCCTTTCTAAATTCATTGAATTCCTCTAGCATATTCTGAGCATCCTTGCGGATTTCTTCTTTAGAGGGCTCATTAGTTGGTTGGTCTATATTAGCTTGAAAAGGAGTATATTTAACTTCACTTTCTGAATCATAGGTGGGAGGTGACTCTAGAGCAACAAGACAGATATGTGCCTGCTCTGGTGAGTCATCACTCTCATCCTCATCAGAATCCGTTTCAAACCATGTGGACGTTTGGTTTTCTTCTAAGTCCTCAACCAGTAGACCCCTACGTTTTGAAAATGATTTAAAGGGTCTTCTTTTGTATGCTTCATATTTGGGCTTAGGAAATTTAGAAGCAAAATGACCAGGTTTCCTATAATTGAAGTAAACTAGCTCATCATATTATGAGCTTTCAGCAGTCTTTCTGAATGTCTGCTGGTTTGCCTCCTTCTTCTTATTAAACTTTGAGAATTTTTGAAACTTCTTAACGAACATAACAAATTGTTCGTCAGAAAGAATTTCATTATCATTTGAGGAAGAAGAAGTAGATGGTTTATTTTCTAGGACATGATTTTCCTGAGAGATAGAAGAAAAAGAAGGAAGTTTAAAATTTTTGTCATGTTTTTGAGCTTGAAGAAGTTCTTGCTCATAGACGGTTAAACTCACATACAGACTTCGAAGATGTATGGAGTTTAAGTCTTTGGACTCTTTAATGGCTATGGTCTTAACATGCCACAGATTTCCTAAAGAAGCTAAAAATCTCGTATTTACTTCTTTAACGCAATATTCTTTGCCTAAGGAATTACAACTATTTACTACCTCACAGAATCTGTCGTAGGCTTGATGTAGAGTCTCCTTTGGATCTTTTCTGAAGGAGTCAAATTGTTGAATGTAGTTTTACTTCCTGTTGTCTCTAGTTGGCAGGTCTCCTTCCAGATATTCTACAAGAGCTTCCCACATCTCTTTAGCAGTCTTGCATCTGATTATTTGCTGATAAGTGCTGGTGTCCACAAAGCTTGATATTATGTGCATTGCTTTGCTATCTAGTTCAACCAACTTTCTTTCATCTTCAGTCCATTCATTCATGGTTTTAGGCACCTCGGGTGGTCCTCCAGCTACATTTGTAAGAAGGTTTGGCTTCATTGGAATGTGAGGACCTATTTGAACACATTGCCATAAACAATTGTCAATAGAATTCATATATCTCATAACTTTGTCTTTCCATACTTTGAAGTGACCTTCGTCCAATATTGGGACGTGGCTTGTATTTGAGGTAGGCAGCATATAGTGAGCCATAGGATCTATTCTCAAGAGGTTAATCTTGGAAAAACAATTTTTCAAAGAATCAAGCTCTGGTACCAATTGTTGGTCCCAAATAGGCTCGATCTAGGCTAGGGGGGGGGGAGTTGAATAGCCTAGATATAGATTTAAAATTTTCTTTGAAAATCTTTTTCAAGCTGTTCTTTCCTTTTTAGAGATTGAGTTGGGGCAGCAGAGATTTAAAAAGCAACTGATTAAAAGCTGCAACTTTGGCTGCAGAGTATGAACGAAACAGCAATAGTAGTTATAAGATGATGAGAAATAGTTTAGACAATACACAGTGATTTAGAAGTGGTTCGTACTATGAAAAGTACTACGTCCACTACCAAAGTGGTTAGCTTTGGATTTTGAAATGTGCACTTGTTTATCCATTAGGTGAGAAAGATAGATCTCTAATGGATCGTGTACAAAAATTGTTTTTCAACCAGGTGTTTAAAGATGAGAGAAACAATTAATGAATAATTGTTTTTCTCAAGTGCTAAAGTAAAAGAACAATTAATAACAAACTAAAAGAAGCTGAAGGCAAGTAATAAGTAGCAGATCTGCAGCTTC
Organism: Codonopsis lanceolata; assembly: GCA_013146195.2. NCBI lineage: Eukaryota > Viridiplantae > Streptophyta > Magnoliopsida > Asterales > Campanulaceae > Codonopsis > Codonopsis lanceolata. Next base: position 77,001,755 of record CM028377.1, read on the forward strand.
AAAAAGTTTGATGAAGTGTTAGTTCTTGTCCTTTTGATCTCTTGAATAATTGAGTGTTGAAGATGAAGCTTGAGTATTGAATGCGCAAGAGATGTGTGTTTTTAGATCTTCAAAACTTGAATATATATTTGCGGAGATCTTCAGGACCGTTAGATAGAGATGGGAGAGATTTGAATCAAACGTTATAATGCATTAAATGCATTCGGCGCTTTGTGTAATGACTGCATCTTCAGACATCAGCGTTGCAGTGATGTAGAGACAGACATTTCCAAACAGAGTAAGTGTAACGCCCCAAACACTTGGGTCCCACTACATGGGCCCACATCTGGTCACGTCACTACAATTTCAAACTTAAATAAAGACTAGTCAAACGTCATCCAACCAAAATTACAAAAGTCTCCAATTTAAAAATACAGTCATCCAAAATAAATTTCTAAACAAAGTCTACTAAATTTACTACATCTTCATTAAATTCCAAAACATATAAATATGACCCAAAAATCTTAATTTCTTCACAGGTATCCTCTACCTCAAGCTTAGTCTTTAATTTTGACCTGAAAGAAGAGGGTTGTGAAGGGTGAGCGAACAAAGCTCAGTAAGATCATACGTCGCCCCTCCGGTTTCTAAGGAGGGGTGACCCCAAGAAAAATCATGTTGTATGTAGAACAAAGTTTAGACATTTGATAACTTGTAAAATCAAGAGATAATTAACGAAAGACTTAAAAATCTCTTTTTAAATGGAGAGTTCAAATAGAACAAATATGGATCAAATAAGTTTGTCATTACCGACTGTCCCATACCAGCCAGTAATAACCGAATATCAAAACATTTATTTACATCACGTAAGGGTCTATTGACTAAGAACCAAATCCCTCGAAGGGTATAATATTAAGGTATATCCGGATAACCGCACTCACATGCCAAGTGGTGCAACTTCAATTATTTCAAATGTTGTCACGAAAATCTCCGTGACGGGTTATTCATACTTAGTGATCATAAATAGTTTCAAAACATGAATAGTACTATTAATGTACTATTATCAAAACGTAAATCATACCAAAATTTGTCATTTTTAATACCAAAGAATATACCGACAAAATTTACAAATATCAAGCAATTTCTCAATAACGAAGGTATTTCATGAAAATCAAAGTACGTAGACATGAAATCTGCGGAAACAAAGATATAACGAAGATATCCAACAAAGCTAACGACGGAGTCAAAGCAATTACCGACATGAAGTCGGGTATGGTAAATGAAAGAAAGAAATTCAAGAATAGCGGAAGCCTAACATTAAAAATATATTATTATTATTATTATTATTATTATTATTATTATTATTATTTTATATTTTTGCAAGAACCTAAAAGAAACGTAATCCCGTACCTCGAAGTGCTTAGAAAAAGGTCCACAATAAGTATGATCGTCCTAACCCAAATCTAAGTTCAAAATATATCATAAGCACTAAACTAAAAATGTACCGATCAAAACTTATTAATTTAAATAACAATAATTATATTAATACTTTATTAAATAATTTATTGTTATTGTTATTATTATTATTATTATTATTATTATTAATTTATTAACATTATTATTATTTAATCACAAAACTAAAACACACACACAGAACACACACTGATTACATTTACCTACTACATATATATATATATATATATATATATATATATATATATATATATATATATATATATATATAAAATACAGTATATACAATTATACCTTCCCTATCCTGCACACACTATTCACCATCCTATTATTCTCAATAAAAATCCAATCATTAACATGCATTAGTAATATTTGACTGTTTATGCATAATTCTCAATGGCACAATTCCGGACTCCTTCTACACGTGCTCTCTCATCAATACTTCATATAACATCATCGTGGTCAATTATTATTTTGTCATGTACAGAGATAAAATTTTTGACTTACATAAGGAATAGTGTAAAGCTGTTTTGCTTACCTATTACGCCGCCTCGACTCTTCTCTCTCTCTTGCCGCAACTACAAAATTTATTTATTTTTTTCTTATTTGTTGGTAAGGGTTTCCTTCTCCTTAATACCCTATTTATGAGTAAAACCCTACAAGGCTTTTAACCCTAACCAAAACCTAATGTAATTTAACTGGAATTAATTAAGTAGCCTTAATAAGGAATTATTAAAGTCTTAGTTCAAAGTGGGCCTAACCCGACCCAATTCAATTAATCACTAAATAAGTCCAAATCAAAAATTTAAGTGGGCCTAGCTCGACCAAATTTAATTAATTACTAAATAGGTCCAAAACCATTAATTAGCACAAAACAATTATAATAATTATTATATAGGTCCAAAACAATCATAATATTAATTAATGTGAATTATTATTATTATTATTATTTGAATTATCGGGGTATTACAGTAAGTTTGCAGCTTGCATGCGTTACAGCTCGAAAGTCTTCTTAGCTAAAAAAGGAAATGTCTTCAGTTTTCATGATTCATTGGACAGACCGAACATCTGTTTGTGCCGTTTGTTTGAAGTCGGATAAGGACATAGTTGATTTCTTTTGAGAGAGAAAACTGATGAGGATAAATTGAATATTATTTGACTAGATATTTAAAATATTTAGTTTAAATAATAAGTGAACTAATTCCTCATATTTAGCTGAACTTCGCTTTGAGCTTGAGTAGACTTCAAAATTCTGCTGGTGAACCGTGCTTTCAGGGCTGCTGTTGAAGCCTGCTGGTCCGCATCTTGGAGAAATTAACACTGAACTGTTCTAATATACCGTTGATTATAAGACAGTTGTCACACTAATCGGTACGCAGACCTATTAGCCACTGTGCAATAGAATCCAAAGATGACTTCAACCAATTCTAGAACATGTGAGGGTCAACATTTATATTCTTGTTTATTTCGTATCTTTAGTTTTGTATTAATTGTTATATAAAGCACAAAAAATTATTATAATTAACAATATTTTAATCTATATATTTTTTAATTTTTTCCAATATTAGCGACAAAATTTTCGTCGCTGAAATTCAATTTTAATTAATTTCTGAAAACCTTTCGAGGTAGAATTTTCGTCGCTGAAATTCAATCTTAATTAAATTCTAAAAACCTTTAGCAATGGAAATTCCGTCCCTGAAATTCAATTTTAATTAAATTTTGAAAACCTTTAGCGACGGAAATTCCGTCGCTGAAATTCAACCTTTAACAAAGGAAAAATTCCATCAACGGAATCCCTGCTTTAGCAACGGAAAATTTCGTTGCTAAAGACCATTTTTCTAATAGTGACTCTTCTTATTCATATCATGTTGTTGGTGGTGTTGTTGTTCTTTTTCTTCATCATTGTATTTGTGTGATTTACTTATGAATTTTGTGTTATTATGCACGTAAAATGTTCGATGAAATGCATGAATATATTTTTTCGTTGTTTGACATCTTTTTAAATCTGAATACATCAATTTTGAATCACAACGCATTATTTGTGAATCATGATACATCGATTTTGATTTGAGATGCAAGAAAGATACATATAATTTGAATCGTTTCTTGATTTTCTAGTGGAATGAAGGTAGATGAAGGTCTGTTTTCGTTACAATTTTTACATCACGATGCAAAATTGGATTATTCAATTAAAACCGATGCATTGCAATGCAAAATTGAATTATATAATTAAAATTGAAACATCACGATACAAAATTGAATTAAGTAATTAAAATTGATTTCATTTAAATTGATCCATCGCGATGCAAAAATTGATACATCACAATGCATTTCTGTAACGCGTCCCAGGCTCGTTAAGGGTATCAATGTCTTTTTGCCCTAAAATTTGTCTTTTTCCAGTTGAAAAAAAAACACGAGATTGAAGCGATTGAAAACTTTGGAAAGTGATCCAGCCCCCAATTATTTATAATTTTTTCAAGGGTAAAATACTGGTTAGTCCCTTTTTCAAAGTTTTTAACCTCAAAAATCAACTGTTCTTTTTTTTTTTTCAACCGCAAAAGACTATTTTTCAAAATATTGTTCTGAAAATGTCATCGTCTCCTTCAACAGCTTCGACAACACACTTTAGATTCAAAAATCATCATTATTGCGCAACGAAATTGTGGGGGTTCGGGGGCAACGCCCCCGAAAGGTAAACGAGTTTTCTGAATCATTAGCTACAAAACTTTAATGAAAATGTGTTGGGTTAGAGGATTTTCACAGTAGGGACGAAGATGAAGGAATAAGAAGGCTTACGACGGATGAGAAGGAAGAAGATGACTGAGGAAACGATATGTTTTATTACGATTTTAAACCGCGATGCAATTAGACTAGACAGTTAAACTATTTTGAATCACGGTGTAAAAATATCACATAAAATTGATGAATCGCAGTGTAAATAGACTAGACAATTAAACTTTTGACCCGCTGTGTAAAAAATGATGCAATAAAATTGATAAATTACGATACAAACATTGATGAATCGCAATACAATTAGACTACACAATTAAACTATTGAGCCGTTGTGTAAAAAATAATACAATAAAATTTATGAATCTCGATACAAACACTGATGAATTGCGGTACAATTAGATTACATAATTAAACTATTGAACCGTGGTGCAAAAATTAATGCAATAAAATTGATGAACTGCGGTGCAATTAGACTAGACAGTTAAACTATTGAACTGTGGTGCAAAATTAATGCAATAAAATAGATGAATCGCGAAGTAATTAAATTATGTAATTAAACTATTGAACCGCGGTGCAAAAAATAATGCAATAAAATTGATGAACCGCGGTGCAAAAATAATGACCTACGTAGCGCATCTACGGTTCATTAAGTGTATCATAGTCATTTTGCCAACAAAAGTGTTTTTTTCCGATTGAAAAAAAAAATTTAATTGTGAGCCGTTACCATTTCATATACTTGTAACCGTTCAAGTACCATCTCTTTTGTTTAAACCACAAACGTCTTTTTTTTGTTTTTTTTTCTTCCTAAAATGCCCTACCACCTACCATCCATGTCTACTTTCCCTGCAAAAGAAAAGAAAACTTCCTTCGCTCTGTCTCTCTCTTCTTCATAGTTTCTAACCATCCTCGTCTTTTTGGAACCATTATCCCAGTCTTGAACGTGTGGGTGACCTTTTGCTAAATCAGTTGTATGAGCAACAATTTTATATGCTATGAACCCAGGTTTTACATTGGCACGGTTGGGTAAACGAAAGTGCTCTTTTGGTGTCGTGTAACAAAGGAGTGCAGTTCTATGGCCCCAATGTTGGTAGTGGCAATGACTGAGGTGATATAATCATAGCCTAGAGCAATATCAGTAGTCAAAGGACCAAGGGTGTAGAATGGAACGGTGCTTCGTTGCACCGCTCGAGCTGCTTTAGCATATTTTCATAAAATAATGCAATAATTCATTCCAGTGGGTATCGTTGTTTTCGATGTGGACGTCGTTGCCTCTAATGTGCACGTCGTTGCCTCCGATGTGGGCATCGTTGCCATAGCCAACATAACTACTTCTTGATTTGGAATCCAAAATCAATGTTTATTAAGGTTTGCTCCGGTCATCTTTGTTTGCTCTAAAAATCATTGTCATGGCCAACACACCCACCTCCACTTTGTTTGCTCCACTCATCTCTAGGAAGGATTATTTGGAGATAACGAAATATCACAATCATCTAGCCGAAATGCATTACGATTCCCAATTTTTTTAATTGTGAAGCCCAATTTTTCATTATGACGCTCAATTTTTTAATTGCGACGCCCAAATTGGGGTAGTGGCTTTTGAGCGACGCCCAAATTTTGACAATGGCTTTGTGTGCGCTTCTTTCCTTTATTAAGGGTATCTTCGTCATTTCTTCCCCCCTCCCCCAAAAGTGTACTTTAGTGGTTGAAAACAAATATATTAGACTTTTTCGATTATAATATCTTGAAATGGGATCGGCTCAGTTATCACCCAAAAAAAGGTACTTTAACGATTAAAAACTTCAAAAAGTGGATCGGCCTGCAACTTTTCCTTTAAAAGCTGGATCGGACCAATAGAACCAGCCAACCAGGTCCGCTCACTTTAAGCCTTCCATCTATATTTTTAATTGAATTTAACGTTTTGGAAAAGTATTTGACCAATATTTTTGGGTAAAAATTATGGCCGATCATTTTTTAAAAGTTTTTAACCCCAAAAGTCCACCGTACTTTTTTTCAACCGCAAAAGACTATTTTTCGAAATATTGTTCCAAAAATGTTATCGTTTCTTTCAACAGCTCCGGCGACACACTTTGGATTCGAAAATCGCCATTGTTGTGTAACGAAACGGGGTCAAGGGGGCAGCGTCCCCGGAAGGTAAACGGGTTTTCTAAATCATTAACTACGAAACTTTAATAAAAATGTGTTAGGTTAAATGATTTTTTAGTAGGATGAAGGCGGACGAGGAGGGAGAAGAAGAAGACTTAGAGAAGATGGAAGATAAATGTGGATAACATGGTCTAGTTCATTATCATTTTGTATCGCGGTACAAAAATGGATTAATAATATTTAATGTATCGCGGTTCATAAATTAATTTATCGTGATACATAAAAGTTGATACCGCAGTGTAACTTGGATTAGGTATATGTATCGTGGTACATAAAAGTTGATACCACGATACAATTTGGATTAGATATATGTATCTTGGTTCAAAAATTAATTCATCGCGGTATGGAAAAGTTGGTACTGCGGTGCAATTAGAAAAGACAATGAAACTATTGAACTGTGGTGTAAAAATTAATGCAATAAAATTGATGAATCACGGTACAATATGGCTAGACTATTAAACTTTTGAACCACAATGCAAAAATTAATGTAATAAAATTGATGAATTGAAATTCAATAGTCAATGCACTGCAATTCATTTATGTAGTGTGCCTCATGCTCATTAAGTATATCGATGTCTTTTCGTGTTCAAATGTTTTTTTTTTAATTGAAAAAAAAAACACGGTATTAAAGCGATTAGACCGTTTAAAAAGTGAACCGGCCCTTAATTTTTCCAATATTTTTTTGTAGCTTAATCAAATGCGTACAAGAAAGTGATTTTTTTGGCCATTTTCCTTTTCTTCGTTTCACTTTACTGTACATTTCTTGGGAGCTAACAAAATAAAGATTTTGACTGAGGACTTTTTTAACCTTCCTCAAAAGTAATGGAAGGTTTTCTATAGCCTAAATCAACGAATAAGTTTATTGAATGCTTTTTTTTAGTTTATTGAATGCTTATTGGTTAGAGCATCATTAATACAAATGTAAAAAAAAAATTAGGTGACACCTAGGATTTACATTTGTGAAGAAATAAAACTTTTCAGTGCAACCGTTACATAAGGATTCCGGATACGACGTGTTAATCGTTTTTTCTCTACATATTCTTGATAAGAACATCATCAAAGCAACCGTTATATGGCTATGGATAATTAACACCCTTAATCACATGTGTTAATTTTTTTTATTTTCATTCACATTCAATTAAAATAGTCATCTCCAATCCAACCGTAAATTTGATCTTATGTGGCGTGCATTCTACCACTAAAATGAATTTCAACAAAAAAATAAAATGTAAAAGAAAGTTGAACAACTAAAAGGAAAAGTGTTTAAAAGTAAAAATGATGACTAAGATATATTCACATCTTCAATTATAATGTAAAAATTGATATCCCTATCAAGAATATGAAAAAAAATTGTTGATAAGTCTTATCAACAACCCTTATCTATGGTTGCATCGTAGTGTTTTTCTTTAAAAATGTATAAATCCTACGTGGTGCTTAATTTTTTTTTTTGCATTCATATCTGTATTGCTGATGAGTTCAGATCTCCTGTACCACTTGTATATACCACTGGTGTATCACTTTTCATCTCAACCATTGCATTTCAATTATTACATCTTAACCAATAGTTGAGATGAAAAGTGGTATACCAATTGTACCTACAAGTGGTACAAGATATCTGGACTCATTGACGATGCTCCAAATATGTCAATTTTCACATTGTAGTTGATGATGTGAATTTATCCTAGTCAACCATGTTCTTTTTAAAAACTCTTTCTATAGATTGTTATATTTTCTTTTATATTTTATTTTTTATCAATTTTATTTCAGTAGAATGAACGTTATTTAAGATCAAATCTGTAATTGCATTTGAGAGATTCTTTTGATTGAATAATGATTTGATTGAATGTTAAGGAAGAGAGAAAAATAGTTACATGTCATTGAGAGTGTTAATTACCTACAACTACATATGAAGGAAGAGAAAAAAAATATTTACATATGATTGATAATATAAATTATCCACGACTACATATAATTAAATCCTCATTTACACTTTACAGTATAAGCAAACTAGGGGGAAACTGCGAAAAAATTGTGAGATATTTTTCAAAATTTATTTTTGTGATTTTTTGTCGAATCTCCCTCATCAACGGTCGAGAAGTTGCTGCAAATGACTTTATTAGGAGTTAGGAGCAATCTTCTCCAAGTCAAGACTCTTGTGTTTTGTTCAAAACGAAGGCTAAATAGCAACCTTTTTTTATTATTATTATTTGTTTCAATGTAACGTTTGAATAAGTTGTATTATCAAAATGAACTCTGTTTTCACTACTAAAACTTGGCGTTTTAAAAAATTTGTACTTTAAAAAGACTGCACCAAACATACTCTTATCCTATTTAATTAATTATGAAATTACATAAAAACACAAATAAAAAAGAAAGGTTTCACAATCTTTCTTTCTTCTCTATAACATCGCTAAATACCATCGATCCGGTTTCAAATCATCTATTCTAATCTCTGTGATGTCTCATGTCTCATTAAATCGGTTTCAAATCATCTATTTTAATCTCTGTAACGTTTTATGTCTTATTAAATCTCATGTTATACCTTCCTTATTGTTTTACTCAATCTTTTTATTTACACATTCATCCCTCCTCTTCTTATCATAACAAATTCCTAAACTAGCATTCCTCAATTTAACCTAACACCGTCTATTCTCTCTTTACTGTCTAACGATCATTCGTAATCATTTTTTTCCCTTAATTATAGTTGATTGATTTATACTCTTTCGTTCTGGATAAATAGTCTATTATTCTATTTTAAAATATTTCATTTTAAAAATCTCTTTTCAAAAATTAAAGTATAATAATATTATTTTATTTCTAATGAATTATTAAAAGTATTTTTTTAGTTTGACTTTCAAACGATTGCTTTTTGTCTAAAACGAAGGGACTAACACTTAATTTTATTTTTTATTTTTGAAAAGTCAAACTGCCGTACAGGCACCTTCGTCTGGCCACTTTTCCTTTTTTCTAATTCTTTTAGAAATCTAATGCTTTTAAATAAAAAAGATTCTAAAAAAAGGGACTAGTGGTCACCACAGGCCCCGTAGCCGCTTGTACTAGTAACTAGGCCAGGTAAATGTCTCGTTTTCCTCTATCCAATCTCGACCCCCGATCCAACCTAATCTTGATTTTGTTGGGATTTTTCTCGTTTCGATTTATTTTAGGATAGTATTCGAGATAATTATCAATTCCGTCGAGATTCTCGAATCGCGACTATTTTTTTATATATATAAATATTGTGAATGTTAAATAATATCTATTTTGTTTTTACTAAAATTACTTAATGGTGTTTGTTAAATTTATTTTGACAATATTGTGGTTTTTTTTGTCTATCACGTTTCTGTACCTGGTGCGACTCTTCTCATACATATAAAGGATATATTTTGTTCATAATGACATATTCAGTAATAATGAGCAATAATGAGCTGCATGTACATAAATGTTGATGGAAATTATATAGCAATTGTTTTTTTAATCAGCTAAACAGAACAACAATTAAAAAATAGATTGGAGTGTAAAATGGTACACAATATATTCTCAATGTTTCGGACAAAGAGTCACTATAACACTATGTTATTTTGAAATATTTTACTTAAAGTGTTTATTTTAAAAAATAAATTATGTGTACAATCTAAATAACATTTCAACTTTTACCCTCCACATGATGTTCTTGTTTGATGGAGTATTTTAACCAAAACGTTGAAAAAAAATGCAACATTTTCTCTTTTAAAATATTTCAATGCAACATTTTCTTTTTTAAAGTATTTCAATACAACATTTTTAAAATGTGACTCATTTAGAAACTCTCCAATTTGAAGCAGTGAGAGAAAACTGAGGTTTTAGAACGCTGCGTTATTTTTTACAACTATTCTGTTTATAAAAATAATGTTTTAAAATAGTTTCTCAAACATGTTTATAAGAAAAAAAAATTATGTTTTTAAAGCGCTGCGTTTTTAAAAAGTTATGTTTTCAAAACGTTGCACCAAATGAGAACTTATTGATTATACTCAAATATTTTTTAATAATTATAATTAATTCTAATGCTAGAAATATATCCTTAAATTATTAGATTTTTTAAACATGAACTTTTTACGTGAAACTGTCGAATGCTCAAGCTTGGCTTGATTAGTTCTCGAGCGGTCGAGCCACTTTCAAACAAGCTTCTAATCGAGCCTAGTGGTTTGAGTAGCTTGATTACATTTTCTTTCAGCATTTTTCGGCAAGCCGCCGTAAGTATTTGATGGACCATGATGAGCTCATTTCCTTTTTTAAAAGCTTATAAAACAAGTTTGATAAACCAACAAGCTTCAAAATTGTTAGCATTACTTGGCCCGGCTATTTCGGGAATTCAATCTAATTTTTAACTGAATGGAATACGAGTTAAGCTTACTACTCTTTCCCTTGCAGTAAGGCGCAAATACAGTGCTACTTTCTATATTATCAAGTTCAAGTCTAGCAGTTGCTTGTGTACAAGACAGATCACACACACACACACACACAACATAAATTGTGTGAGAAATGGCATACATGATGCATGTTGTAACTCACACTCATCAATTCATCTTCATCTATTTAGTCGCATATACTGAGAAAATCTCCCCAGTAAAACAGAAAAACAATTCACCTCAAGTACCCTAGGCTCACGGACACAACATAACCACCATGTCTTCTCCCACGCCCATCGCCTCTGTGTTTCTTCTGTTCCTCATCACTTACCTTCCCCCCACTGGCCACTCTCAGAACCTAGTGAGCTCACCATCAGGCCCCTCCATAGTGCAGTGTGGGCCTCGCCTGCTACCCTTGACTTCCTGTGCACCGTTTGTCCAGGGGCGAGCCCCATTACCGGTGCAGCAGTGTTGTGATAACTTGAAACAACTCTACATTCGTCAACCTGATTGCCTGTGCCTCTTGCTTAATGGCACTACCTTGACCTCTCTCCCGATCAATGCAACTCTCGCTCTGCAGCTTCCACTCATTTGCAACCTCCAAGCTGGCCTATCGATGTGTTTAGGTTTTAATCCTTATTTTTTATTGTTCTTTTTCGCTTTTATCTGTCAAACATAGTGTTGGGTTCCTATAAATGTTGTTTATGTTGGTATTTATGAAGGATTGCCTGTGCCATTGCCTTCTACCTCACCAACTCCTCAAGTTTCCTCTGGACCAAACAATTCTACCGTTGCTGGTAAGCAAAATTACTTGATCTTTTGGAGCATTTGAATGTCCATAGAATGAAGTAAGTTCAATCCCCCCCCCTCCCCCTCTCTCTTGTTGTAAGGACATCACATATATAGTTATTCACGTAACAGAAATTTCATTGATGAAAGAGAAGCTCCTCTTTCACTTGAGCTTTGTGCAATATTAAGATTGGAGGGTTTGCTGGAAAATACTGTAAAAGATTATGAAATACTTTTGATATTAAACTCATTCTAATTATTATAAGTAAATTGCACTATCTTTCAACCTTCTGTTTCTCTGGGTATTTTCCAGCTTCTCCGATGGTCACATTGACACCGAGACCAAACATTATGGGATTTGGGTTTTCCACAAGTGCTGGAATGAAGTTCAAGCCAGAAGGTTCTCTGTCGGTGGTGGTGCTGATGGTGCTAGGAGCTGCAACAGTGTCCGTGTTCACAAGCGTACTATGTTGATTATGTAGTCTATTTTCATTCCTATGGACTGCCTATTATTTTTCATGATATCTTAAACCGTTTAATGATTGGTACATTAATCGAATTAGCTAATTCCAAATTTGCCAGATATATATCGGATATCCTATCAAATTGCTATATTTTTGGAATATCAATTGGTCAAAAAAAGGGAGAAAGTGAGAGAGGCCACAAAAATCATGAACTATGGGTTCATCTCCCGCAAAAACAAACGGCACTTGGAAAGAAAAGAGCAAAATAACAAATAAAATAAAGAGTATTGATGCTGCTAAATCCACTTTTAAAGGTGGAAAAAAAATTCTTTGAATAGAACCTTAATCCTCATCAGCCAAAGCGAAAAAGAGGAATCACACCTACAAATCAATTCCAAATATACTCATTTTCCATTAAAACACAGCACACTTTTTCAAGAATAAATTTTTTATGAACCATCTATCTAGTGCATTGAGACAAAACTAATGACGTATATATTCCCATTCAGACATAAGTTGTAAACACCATTGCTATCTCAGATACTTGTTGTACATGAAAGTAGAAAAAGCTTACAATAAGTTACATTACCTTAATGAAAACTATTCCAAACTTGGTGCCTCCTCAGTGGGGTTAGATTCGAAAACATCGGAATTAGATGCCTCTGGTTCTTCTAATAGATCCCGTGACTGAATTGATTCCTTGTATGCAGGTGTCTCCTTAAAGTCAGTTGCCCCTTCATTATAAGTGGCCACTGCGATACCACTTGAAATTAACTGTCAAGAGAAAAACTAAGTATCAGTCGCATAATCATCAGCTTCCACCAGTGGGTGTGTTTTTCTTAAGAGTAATAAAGGGATGCATGTTTCATGTTTATAAGTTCTGTGCATCATTTCCTAATTCCTAGATAAAGTCATAAAAGACAATTGCATAATTGATAATACATAAACGCAGCATCTTACTTCAATTGTTACAGAAATACCAATTGATATAGCTTCAGAAGTTTTATCTTCCCCTCCTTTTCCATACAATACAAACAAGTGGAAGGCTCTTTCACCCTAGCATCACCAGCATACTTGATGCGTTTTACAATTTTTTGAAGATTTTTGGCTTCTATATGGTTTACTGAGATTTGCCCATGCTCAAAGTTGAAGACATGAATTAAAGCCAACAATCACAACTCTTTTGGTTATAATATTATGTAGGTGAAAGGCGCACGATAAGGAACGCATAATCATAAATAGATTAAATAATAAAACAAAAGGTCAAAAATATTTAGATTAAGGGGTGAACCGTGAACGTGGGAAGTAAGACTGCGTACATTAGACTCTTTCTAGACCCCTCCGTGCAGGAGCCTCATGCACGGTCGGATCCTTTTCTTAGGAACCTAGAGTATTCGGCACAACAAAGCCAAAAGTTTCCTTAAGAAACATAATACCATCTGCTTCCCCAAAACATTTTCAGATGCTAATTGTAGACAATATCTGAGCATGAAGAAACACCATGATGCTAATAAATGATATCAAGAGCCCATAGCCCATTACCATAATGTGATTTCATTTTTTTACAAGATCATAATTAATCTAACAACCCCCTCCCCCACCCCAGAAAGTTGAATTTTGGTGTTGAGGTGGTATACGCTTGTGTAGCATTTCTTTTCATTTATGCTCAAGCGTGCTGTGGGATCGTATTTACCAAAAAATGTTTTGTGGGTAGTTCCTTTTTATTTAAGATAGCTATTTCCTTTGAGAGTAAAATTGAGGAGAATTTTGAAGTTATCAAGAATGTAAAGAATTAATTATCAAGAATCCAATTCGTACCTCTTACAATCTGATAAAATCTATGATCTCCAATCCGCTAAAATCTATGATCTCTAAAACGTGGTAGAACCTGTAACATTAATTTGTGGGACATCACTTTTGAAGTTAACTACAATGTTGCTCAAACAACCACTACCTAATTGGAACTTTGTACAGTGTACAAAACGCAGGTTAAACCGTTAAAGTAGCTGAGCACTGAGATTAACCTAGCTAACCGCTAATCGTTAGTTTCAAACCATGATGCTGATTAAGTGATGCAGGAAGGATGAGGGAAAACTTAAACCCAATCTGCCAAGGCAAGGGATAAACTTAAGGTTCCTTTCACTATCCTTCAAGAGGAGTAAATATTCACTCAACAATAGCAATGATCAGTATGCAAGAATTAAATAACTCGTCAAAGCCTCAATAATATGATTGGGGAATACTTCACACACTAATCCTAGCTATAAAAGTCTTAAGTTCATGTCAAAACCCTTATGGCTTATGAGAGGTGAGCCCCCATGATTCTTATATATTGTTTGCAAGGCTTGTAATAACACCATATTGGTTTAATGTGTCAACACTGGTCTGTCTTTAATTTTTATTTCTTAAAACAAGATTCTACAGTACCTGATCCTCAAGAAAATAATTTTCCCTTACTACTTTAAACAATAAAATGAGACTATTCTAATACAATCTAAATAATGAATAGGTAACTAGACTTTCATAATAAATCTAACAACTACTACAAACCTATTAAACTGTACTCAAAATGCCCTAATCTCATGTTTTTAGGGAACAGAATCGGGTGGCGGATTGTCTTGCAAGTATTGCTCATGATCATAAATCCCATCGTATTTTTTCCTCTATAGTGGAAATTCCTGGAAGGATCAAGCATCTGATAGACATGGACAGGTCTGGATTTCATTCTTTCCGGCCTGGCTGATTTTAGTTTGTTGTTGAGTGTCCTTTTTATTTTGTTTTTATTTCCAAAAAAAAAAAAATGTAATTTATGTTTCGAGGTCAGGCTCCTCCGTCCTCCCGTTTATAAGGGCAAGGCTGGTTGTCCCCCTCAAGTTTGTATCCTTTTCTTTTTATTAATAAACTCCTGCAGGGTGCCGCCCTTGCTTCCTTAAAAAAAAAAAAAAAAAGCCCTAAATTGTATGGGCTTCTACTTGTCTGCTGTGATTTCCTAGTCGGGCTTGGACTTGTTCCTTCATCAACAAGGTGAAGAGAAATCTGGAATGGTTCTGTTATAACTTATACAGAACACAGGTACATCGAACCAGTGTGTATGGGAAATAAGCTTCCATCAGCAATGCACTTCATGGGGATCCTCATTGTTGGAAAACTGTGTGGAAAGAGTCAAGTCTGCAGTTCAGATGATAAAACAATAGAAAGTGACTGTGTACAAAGGTCACATTTCCAAATGCTACGGTAAATTGACACTCAAGGATTGGTGGAATCTCAGTCCAATATCACATCAATTTCATGAATTATATAGGTATGACATGGTATTGGCAAAGCTGCAAAGCCTTCTTGTCATTCTATATATCACTTTATTGGAGATACTCGTTCCATCAACAGAACAAGTAGTAGCAACAGTGCTTTACAGTCCACCACCAAGTATTCCACACCAAAGACAATAACTTTAAGCAGCAACTGCAGCAATGCTACAAGGCTACTGATTTGAAGGTCACGAAAACTTGGAAGTTGAGGTTTTGATGTTTCCTGATTTCATGATAGTTAGTTAGAGTTAGTTTTAATGTTGAACAGCTGTCATTTGTGTTCTTATTTTGGTCTGTAACTTTGAAGAATTTCTTACCGAATTTCTTTGTAATCAAGTTTGATCAATCAATTCTGTGGCTTGTTCGCTTCACAATACACTTGACTTGATAATCTAGTTTTCACTTTTCCTGACCACCAGTCCCCACAACGAGTTCACATATTTAGGTATGAGGCATTTGAGTAGGCATTCATTTGAGTTAGATATAGTCTTAGGTTGATTCTTCTCGGGGTCCAGCATTAAAGTTTTCTATTGGGAAGTCAATGTCGGACTTCTCTAGAATGTATCCTCATTATAATCCATCGTTTGTCTTCCATATTAATATTTAATAGCACACAATTTGACTGCGCTGACAACTCTTAAGGTGAAAGGTATTTGAATCCGCATTTGAGCATCTCAATGGTGTCACCGCGTGAATAAGGCCATAAAGTGGTTCTACGGTTCTGAAGACAGGTCGGTTTGTTTCCAAATCAGCACAAGAGAAACAAGCATTTTATTGTTCAACAACATATGTATTTTCCTTGGATATCTAAAGCTATTATTTCTAAATGTAGCCTTTCTTTGGAAAAAAATTGTAGCAACTGTGGAAATGTATCAGTGTTTCCCATTCCAGAAGAACATGAATCAAAACGCGTATTCAGTCTCTAGTACTCTAGAACACCACACCGTTGGTTACTAAGGACCTCATTCCTTAGTTAATCGACTAAATTGAGGTATCATAATCATTAATTAATCAAACGATATTCGAGTTAACCATTAACTTGATCATTTAAAACGAATACTTAACTCAAGCTCAATTGGGGGTAATATCATAATCATTAAATCAATCAAACGAATTCGAGTAAACACGTGGTAAAAACTTATCAAAATAAATAGAAACATTACCGCGAAAAGGATACCGAAAGCCCACATATACTGCATAAAAAACCCAAAACCATCCCATTGAGGTCCTTCCCAGAAATCAGTCTCATCTCCCGGTAGCTCCGGTAAGAAATACCCCTCATAAGTCTCCTCACCGCCAGCTTCGGGGCCACCAACTCCATTTCCAAACTCTTCTTCCTCGTCTTTGGTTGATATTGAACCTTTCCTGTTCTTGCTATCGAATTTTCCGGTTCTGAGCTTCTTCCCAGCTGAGACTATGTGAAGAGATCTTGAACCGAACGGGAGACCGGACCAAGACGGGTTTAGTAGGAAATGAGTTGGACGGCGGGTGTAGGGTGTTGTGCAGGGGGTCTTGCAGGGCATTTGGCTACTGGCTAGAGCCATTGGAGATGTTCAGCTCTGCCTCTCTGCTTTGATACAGAGTGTGTTACTATGGGGATTTTTTTGAAAGGATAAGGAGAATAAATAGATAACAGAATTCGGACCGGGTTTTGGTGTTAAACGGTTCATAGCCCGGTTCGTCATTTAAACGGTCACACTATGACACTACCACTGAGACATGCTCGGAAGCGGAACCGCCGGTTCTTGGAGGGGTATATGGGCATGGGGAACCAAATTCGGGTTCGGTTCTGAACCGGGAACCTTAAATCTGGTTCTCCGGTTCCACGGTTCCAAAATTTTAATTTTTTTTTTTTACATTTTTTTTTGAAATTATCATTAAACCTTTGTAAACTTTGCATAAAATATTTTTTGAATTTTTAAAAGTGACCAAAAGTAATTATTTTAAACATTTTCTATTTTATAAAATAACAAAAATATTGCATAAAAAAACAGAGACGAAGAGTTTTGAGAGATTAAAAGTAGGAAAAAATTGAATAAGGAGTGAGAGTATTTATAAGTTAGGAACAAAAGAAAAAAACCAAAAAATATTTTTTTTTCATTAAAAACACTTAAAAACTGTCGGTTCACGGTTCAAACTACCGCTTCACGAAAAAATGTTTAGTTGAACCGATGAACCTTCCTATTCAATTAAAGGTTCAGTTCGAACCGCAAACCTTTTGTTCATGTCTACCCCTTGTGTTTCTACACCTTTGTCTGATACCTCACTCAAGAGATGGATACTGGATAGCACCAGGTCACCTCCATTGGATGAAAAAAAGAGCTCCAAGAAGAGAGAGATGACTTCCGCGAGAATGTTACTATTAAAATTCCTTAGCCCTGCTTCTAGTCCGCATCATCTGGTAGTGAAAAGGGGATCGACCTGCCTAGGTCGGAGGGGTTAAGGGGCAATGCCCTCGAAAGGTAAACGATTTTTTAATTCATAAAGTATTATACTAGAATGGACTTGGACTGGGTTGAAGGATTTTTTAGTAGGAACGAAGGCAGATGAAGAAGAAGAGTGCTTACAACAGAGGAGAAGAAATAAGAAGGCGGAAGACATAAAGGTCTGGTTCATTATAATATTGTAGCGCGATGCATCAATTGGGTGTTTGACTTGGTGCAACGCGATGCATAAATTAGATTAGGTAATTTAAATTGAAGCATAAATTTGGTGCAACGCGATGCAAAATTGGATTAGATACTTTAAATTGATGCATCACAATATAAAATTAGATTATGTAATTTAAATTGATGCAACACAGTGCAAAAATTGATGTAACGCGATGCATTGAGTGAGTGATCTATAGTACATCTTCGGTTCATATCGTCATCTTTTCGCCGCCAAAAGTGTTTTTTCCCGGTTGAAAAAGACATAGGATATTGTAGCAGTTAAAAACTTCAAAAAGTGAACCGACCCGCAATTTCTCCAAATAAGTCTTCTTTAAGACCATCCTACAGTTATTAAATCGTACGACAAATCCTCACTCTCTCATAATTCAACTCCTAAAAACACGATGAGTCAGGTTAAGGGGATCTGTTTTACGTAACATATCTGTAAAACCCTGTTTTCTAAGTATTTAACATATAAAATAGTTTGTTATTGACATTGTTAAATACATACGGTATTCATTTTACCATGACTCGAAAATTTTGTGTATGTGTGTGTGTGTGTGTGTCTATATATATATATATATATATATAATAATGCAAATACAATCAACAAATTTAATTCAAAAGTCAATCTCTTCTTGTGACCCTTATGGACAAAAAGATAGTAAAAAATACATAAAAGTATCCTAAAATAAATACATAAAAGTATCCTAAAATATTTTTATATTCAAAAGGTTTTAAAATTATTTATTTTATCCAATAAAAATCTAAAAATTATAGTACCAAAATGTTATAAACTTATTTTTTTCATCTAAATTCAATAATGTTAGTATTTTGAAAAAAATAAAAATAATATATAACAACAACAACAACAACAACAATAATAATGATAAAAAACAACAATAATTATAATAGTCATAGTAAAACTAGCATCAAAATAAAAAATACATAACAAAAATATAAATATATCGTATGTTGATGTGGCAAAAAGCAATCTTGGGTCATCCGAATGCGATTATATGGATATCTGGGATTAAGTGTAGATTGGATCACCTAAAAACCTTACAAGATCACAAGAACAACCTTAGTAGCAATGCAATGCAAGGCCTCACGAAACCACTCTGATGTGAAAGTAAGTATCAAATGCTAAAGAAAGCAATTTAACAGAGTTTCTAGGTTTAAAAATGTGTGTACCTTGTTTATGGTTTAATAAGGTACATATAGGACCCCAAGTCATAGAATTTGTGTCAAAATAGGTTTAGTCGTTGCAAATTAGTGTTAGAAGACAACCCTTAAATTATAGACATGAAGAGAGGGATTCCGCTTAATTTTCGAAGTAAATAAGGAAGGAATCCTTTTGGGAAAAAGAAACCTCCAACTCTGCCTTGGTCCCAAACTTTTGGTTATTCGATGGCGACTGTGTTTGGCCGGATGGGCATGGCCTTGTCCGGACAAGCAATACTTTCCCGTAGAATCTTCAATGTCCCTCAGGCATGCCCCCTGGTCGAAAAGGCAACGCCTTGATCCTGCCAGGCATAGTCGGGGATTGAATGTGATCCTTGGTCAGGCGTCTTGCTCGCTATGCTTTGAGCTTGCCCGGAGCTCTTGTTTCTGGACTCGTGATGGGCACGTGATGATCTCACATATTTTTATCGTGACCGGATTTGGGCCTGGACACATCATATGTGAACTTAAACACAATGTTCCCCGCCCCCTAAAACTCTATCTAAGACACACATACACGTGCGCACGCACGTAGAAGAGAATGAAGATAATAATGCATTATAAAGCTTTGTAATATTTATTGAGACTTAAAATATTCTTGTCCTTCATTGGTTGGTAGGCTATGTATTTTATTTCTATCAAAAAAATTATGAGAAAATTGGTTGGACAAATTGTTGGTCAGTCTCTTTTGATAGATTTGTAACCTCTTTAATTAATACATTTTTATTTTTAACTGCATAATGCCACTTTCATATTATTCTTTCTACAATTCCCAGAGTCGTTTCATTCCACATCTCCGGCATATATTTCCACATCTCCAGCGTATTTTTCCTACATTGTTCGAAAGGTAAACGATTTTTCAGAATGTGATTGATGGGGAAATTGAGTGTGTCACCTGGAAATCTCAATTGTTAGCTCTTGGTTGTTGCTTGTTCTTTGCTCGTTATTTTTATGGAACTTCTATTTCATTTCATTTTATTATGCTTAGTAAGGACTTCTTGATATTTCTATGTTTTTGTAATACCACTCATATTGGGGACATGACCTTTTTGTATTCGAGTTAAATTTTGTTCAGTGGTGACGTATATAAATTGTTCGATGAAATGTCCAAATAAGAACTTGTTTGCTTTTTGACAAACTTTTTGAATCCCTATGCATCAATTTCGAAGTCCGATGTGGAATTATGATGCATCATTTTGGAATCGCGATGCAAAGCTATGAAATGGATATGTCAGTTACACAATTTGGAATCACGCGTTGCGATTCAAAATTGAATTGCGATGCATTGCTATGACAATTACATAATTTGGAATCATGCATCGCGATTGAAAATTGAATCACGATGCACATTATCATGTATCAAATTCATGCATCGCGATTCAAAATCTTTACTTCGTCATGCTTGATGTGCAGCGCAATGCAATGCTATTTGCAACGTGATGCATCTTCGATGTTTGACTTGGTGAATCAAAATGCATAACTTGGACTAGGTGATTTAACTTATGCATCCAAATGCATAAATTGAGTTCATTATATATAAATTTATGCATCCTGATACATAAATTGATTTCATTATATATAAATTGATCCATCGCAGTACATCAAATGATGCAACGTGATGCATTGTGTAAGTGATCCGTATCGCGCTTTGGGTTCATTAAGGATATCGTAGGTTTTTCGCCACCAAAAGTATCTTTTTCTCGTTTTAAAAAAAAGTACTGCAGCGTTGAAAATTGTCCAAAGTAGACTGGCCCGAATTTCACCCTATATTGTAGTAGTACAAATGTAGATATGTTCCCAATCGACCTTGTCCAACTAGACACACTTAGGCCATTCTAAGTATTTCAAGCCCAAAATTAAAATTATTTGGGTTATAATTGGGCCGGTTCCCTCCACCGAAATGTCAACCGCAAAAGTCCTCTATATTTTTGTTTAACCAGTAAATGACACTTTTTAGGAAAAATGATGAGTATACCCTTAATAAAATCGGATTAGGGGTGCGTTGCTTCGTAATTCCAATTCGATGCATTGCAAATCCAATGAGTGTGTAACAAATCCAATTTTTGCATCGGGACGCACTAATTCTGAATTGTGCATCGGGATTTTCTGTATGGATAATCCAGTTTGTCTATTGCAAAATCAAAATTGTGCATCGAAATAATAGTTATCTGATTAAAAAGGCTTTTCAATGCTATACTTAGGCAGTGCCTCAGGTTGTATAACACAATCCCCATATTTTTCTTTGTGTTGGTTTTTACGTCTTGTAGGAACCTAACATTTCCCTTTATGCTACCACTTCATTCAATGACAAGTCCATTAACATTGTTGATGCGGGTCCACTTGGGGCAAAGTTGTTTGAGAAAGAATAGGACAACTTGAAGGCTTTTAGCAACGAGAAAGAATAGATCAAGATCAAAATCTGGAAATCCCCTCATTTGCATTGATTTGAATACTAATACATTGATTTGAATACTAATACATTGATTTGAAATCTCAGTGTATCGATTTGGAATATGCATCGGGATTGAAGTTTGAAGTTAGAGAGATTGAGAGAGAGAAAGAGAGAGAGGGGGGGCTAACCGAAGCGGAGGAGTAAATTTGGCTAACCAGCAAATGAACTAGAGGCCAAGCCGAGGTTTTCAGAGTAGCTCTTGAAGGAGTTAATGCTGGCAATACCGAAGGGGCTATAGTTGGAGAAGCCATGAAATTCTATACAGTGCTCACTCATTTTTTCATCAATTATCTGTGAACCAGTGGTGAATAGAATGTTGCATATTAGGTGGCCCCTTTTCTAAACGGGGTGCATTACTTCTACATAGTAATAGCCCTTGGTATGACCACAATGGAAAATCACCTATTTGTCTTTGCGCGCTTTATTAGTGGTTTGTTGACTATGCAAGAACCATGACATGATCTAGGTAGCTCTTATTCTTCATGAGGAAATTTCATTGATGAAGAAATTGACCAAGTCATTTTCGTCCTGTTACTTCTCATCAAAAGAGCTAATCTCCTTTCTCCCATATCTTTATCATCTTTTACTCGTGGGGATATTTAAGGACGAAAATTGTCAAAATGTACTTTTCGAGTTTAAAAAAATGGATTAACATATTTTTTTTGTCCTTGAACTATCAACGAAATATGCGTTTGATCCCACTATTTATTTTTTTATTCATTTGGTCCTTTAACTCAATTTTTGTGGTGAGATTCCCACCTTGCGGAGTTACCGTGAGTTTTACCGTGAAAATTTTAATGAAATCGCAAATTTGTCCTTACGTTTCCGGAGTGATGATGCGACGTATAACAGGTAAACATGATCATTTGCTTCATTGTTTTGGAAAAAAAATTGCCCAAAAGTTAGCATCTATGTCAAACTCTCGGGGCACCTGACGCCCCCCACCCCCCTTAAAGGGCAATGTATAAACATCACTAAATTGTTCCAGTGAGATCTCACAATTCTTTCCAAATAATCAAAACCAAACCCGTCTGGCTCCGCAATGCATACCCATTATGATTTTTTCATCAAACAAACTCAAAAATTCAAGAGTTAATTGGCCATCTACCATTCATAAATTCCCCCAAATCGAGTTGATCGTGTTTGCCTATCTACGTCTAATCATTGCTCCGTAAACATAAGGGAAAATTTGAGATTTCATTAAAATTTTCATGGCAAAACTCACAATAACCCCATAAAGGGGGAATAAAAATAAGCTAATCCTAAAAAAATTGGAGAGTAAATGAAGAGCCCCAAAATATTGGACCTAAACAGGTAGCCCAAAAGAGTACTCCAAAAACATACTTAGAAGATTAGGCCAAGCCCATACCCGGAAGGAGGTCTAAGCCCGTATCCAAAGAAGGGCCCAAGCCCAACATGTGAAGGTAGCTCATTAATATAAATATGAGAAAACTTCTCCATATTGAATGCATACTCTTCTTCCCCAACAAAAGAGAAAATGAGCAACCCTCCCTCAAGCTCCCCCTCACGGTTTACATACAAAAACATATACATCTCTATTTTATCTCTCTTATACATATAAACACATATGCACTATACTGATTATCATACCGGAAGGTTTTGTGGGACACCCCCACCGGTTCACAGTGCATCATTTTACAGATATTACAAGCCAGATATCCTACCGCGACGACCACCGCCGTACCATGACTCCGGTGACCCCGACATGACGTCACTTTCGGCACCACAGACGCAACACGACAAGGTCACCACATTTTTGGCGTGATCAGTTTGGTTCCGTTGTCGGGAAAGACTTCATCATGTTCACCTCTAATCACTGATTCCGTCAGCTTCGACGAAGCTCCGTTCTGAGGGTGTCTGATGAGCCAAAGATTTCCACGAATTTTCCCGGAAATTTTCTTCTATTTTATGTTATTTTTGAGTTAATTATGCCTTGGAAATATTATTATTTATGTATTTGTGTTTAATGTAGGTTTCCATGCATAATTGAGCATTTATATGGTGTTTAGCACAAAGTTCGAGGTAATTCCGAGCTGAAAAGTTAAATTACAAATCATTCGGTCAACGTCCGTTAAGTCCGTTAAGAGTTCCAAGGCAAATTAGAGTTAACGGGGGCTAACAGCGCTAACAGAGGACTAATCTGCAAGAGCTGAGCAAGGAAGGATGGTGGCGCTAACTCTAGGAACTCCAGGGGCACCGGAGCAAGAGTTCAAATAGGAGGGGAGGCCAGCGCAATTGCTGGATTTTTCCCTTGTGTGTTGTCTCCTTGCCAGCGGAGCCACGTGTCACCGTCTCCCGCCTCCTGCTCCAGCTGACCCGCGTGTCCTCTACCCGGACCCAGTCCACCCGCTTTATTTCCATCCCATCAACCCACGCCACGTCCCATCCCACTCCCTCTTTCATGCCGCCCCATATAACCCTCGGGTAACCCGCAACCTCTTGCCTGGATAGCCCAGCTCCTGGCCGCAACCCACATCCCCTTTTCCTTCCTTTATTGCCCCCGAAACTCTCTTGTACTTCCTATATTTCCCCTGGCAGCCCTCCACTCTTGTTGCTTCTCTTTTAATCTTCCCAGTCAACCTTTTTTTTTCTTAAGCCCCCATTTCGGGACATTGCTCCCAAATGGGGCACCAGCCCCATTTAATCCAAATTACCTCCATTCTTCCAAAAATTGTCCAACATTGAAGGTTTGGAGGTTCAAATCAAGAGCCAAGGATGCATCTACAAATTATTTCAACCCCGGATTTACGATTTGTTCGGTTTAATTCTTCCTATCTCTATTTAATGATATTTGTAGGGTTGATTAATTTTGTAAATGTTGAATTGGTTTGTGCTAAAATTATTTATGGAATAAAATTATTTCTCTATGTCCAATGTATTGTTTTAATTTAATCTCTCTCTTTATTTAGTACACATTCATGTGGAGTTATTATTTCTTGAGTTTAATGTTTTTTAATTAATTGACCATTAATTAAATGATTTTAGAAATACCTAGAATCTGTGAGAGATACCTTTGTATTTCAGACCAATCAATTTAATAGTTGGTGCTTTGTGACACGCACCGATAGCCATCGTGAGACTTGGTATGACATGCGATCGAACCACCTTAGCCATTCGCGAGGTTGGGGAGGTTATGGTTGACTATAAGATGCGAGAACCCGTAGTTAACCAATTTTATTTGTCTCGGCTACCAACATGATTTGTAGAAAAATAAAGAGAATTTCTTTTTGCAAAGTATTATCCATGCACTTGGTTATTATTGTGTGTTCTTCATGTTTTTAATGGTATAGCGAACCGTTAGATGGTCACTAGAATTATAGGATAAGATGCGAGATCACGTCTTATTAAATCCGAAAATCACAATAATTGTTTGCATGAGGTGAGATTGAGAGGAGATCGTGCGTAGATAGTCATCGGGTGCTTGTTTTGACATGCGGCTATTTTCTCCTATGTAATAACTCGAGTGCTCGTAGCTAGGAGTTGTAGCTATATTTGCTATACGTTGCGAGAGCCCGTAGTGAATAAAATAGTGCACTCGACTACCAAGACTTGAGTTAAAGAAAAGTAAAAAGAGGATTAAAATTAAACACTGGTTAAACTAGAAATATTGCACTCCTATATTTTTGTCTTAATTTGATGTTGCCAAACCACTCCCGCGGTAGTGTGTAGTTTTAATTGCTTTCTTAGATTTTTTTTTATTTTTAGTTTTTAATTGATTTTCTTTTCGCTCAAATATAATTAGTTAGCCTGATTTTGGTATTTAGTTGGCGCGAGAATTACGTACATTCTTTGTGGGATCGATAACTCATACTTAGGTACACTTTATTACTTGATACGACCGGGTATTCTTGTCTCAGTTGCGTTTTTACGCACTTCGGTGTCGGAACACCATTGGCGAGTACAAGCTTGCATCTTGTTCATCTGAGCTGGGCAAATAAAACGAAAACGAAACATAAAAATGAGGCCACCATTAGATGCGCCCAGAGCAGACGAAGCCAACGACACAAAAATCACTTAGATCCGAGGTAGCCATCTGTGTGTTCCTCCTGGTGGCCCCCCTTTTCATAGCTTGGAGGAACCGTTGGGAATCTTCCAATTGCCTCATATCTGCAAGTAAATAGTTTTTTAGCAATGGAATGGATTTAAGATACAAAGGAGAGCAAGATGGAAAAATTAATGTGCAAACCATCTAGTGAGAAAGCGGGGGTGCAATTGATTCCAGCCAGCTTGCAGTCTGGGCAGTCGCTTGGGAATCTACCACTGTGACAATTACCCCAAGTAATTTCCTAAAAGCTTTTGCGAGCTGGGGTTCTCCTGCTCGGAAAGCATTTTTGTCGTATTTGGCGACTGCTAAGTTTTCTAAGTATGGTGCGAAAGGCCAGCCAACTCGCGATTCAACAAGCAACGCTTTTCCGTCCCAGGACTCGACTTTATTGGGGCCGTCGGATAGAAGTTTTAAATAATTGGGGTTAGAGTGGCCAGTAATGCGACCACTCTTCTTGTCCATGGAAAAAAGAAAGAATTTTCTGAATAGAGCCATGCTGGGCTCGAATCCGAGCAGTCGGCAGGCGACAGTATAAGCGACTAGGAATCTAACTGTGGTGAGGGTTAGGTCGCAGGGCAAAGCATTATTTACAAGAAGGAATTCGGCAAAAAAGGGGTCTAGGGGAAGTCTCAGGCCGACCAGAAAGAAGTCAAAATAAAAAACCATCCGGTCTCCTTGGAAGTTATGCCCGGTCTCTTCGATGTCCAAGTCGAAGGCTCTTACCCGGTAATCTTTGGGGTCCATTCGCAACGAATAAAACCAAGTTGAGACGACGTCCTCGCTGATCAAGTC
The DNA here is from genome assembly GCA_013146195.2 of Codonopsis lanceolata. Classification (NCBI taxonomy): domain Eukaryota; kingdom Viridiplantae; phylum Streptophyta; class Magnoliopsida; order Asterales; family Campanulaceae; genus Codonopsis; species Codonopsis lanceolata. The sequence goes on from CM028377.1 coordinate 77,028,228, forward strand.
ATCCCATTTAAGTGAGGCATGTGTATTGGTCGTGACTTTTTTGCCTTTGGAAGTGCTGGTTGTTATGTGAATAGGGTGTGGGTTACTCGAGCTAGGGAGGTTATCTTTGACTGGTTCATTTTGCTCGGGGTCTCTCTGCTCGTTTCTGGGTATATCCCCGGTTGTGTTTGGAGGGTCTATGGTTTCTTCTATAACACGTGGACGCGTTTGATGGATCAAAGAAATTTTTTCCAGCTCGGTCTCCTTAGAGCTGGAAGATCCTGTACCCGAGCTCTCCTCGGCCTCAGTGGGAGCACCATGGTCATAGCTACGGCCTTCGATTTCTGAGTGGGTTTCGTCACTGGACATCCTACAGCAAACAGGAATCGAGGAATACACATTAAATCTTGCTCGGGTAATTAGGCAAGAACAGATCAAGTAAAAAACCCATGGCAAGAGCCTATCCTAAGATCAGTGAATGGGGCACCGACCAGGTATTCCTCGATTCCTCTACAGGGTGGGATAGGTTCGTAACAGGTAGGGGATCAAGATGGACAGAGGAAAAGAGTGTTGAAAGCCTAAGTTTTTAACAGATATTTTAGACTTATTCTATAACAGATTAAACACAAGTCATTTAGAACGGCATCATTGAATCCTAATTTGAGGGTTTAACAAAGAAAAAATAACAGTAAAAGCATGGATAGAAATTGCGATCAGGATTGAGGAAGTACCTGTTGATGTAGAGGAATGAATGCTGAAGATCTTGGAAGTTTCGTTTCGGCTTGAGAACGGAGGCAAGTAGATTCGGCACCGGTGAGATCTCTAAGTGCAGAAGTGAAGAGTTCTTTTGGTTTTGAAATCTTTCGAAATGGTAAAGGTTCGAAATGTGGGGGGATTCTTTCTTTTATATCAGAGGAAACCGTCGGTTGGGGTTATTCCGGAAAAGTTTCATCATTAGGGCTCGGAAAGCGGGACAGCATTTAATGATGCGTTAGGAAGCGAGCCCGTGTGAGTGCAAATGGCAACGAATGACGGCTCGTCTTTTTCAAAACCCTTTGGGCTGGCATCCATTTATAAAGCTAATCGTGGGCAACTCGATGCATTCACAAAAAACTACATTTCAAGAGCGATATGGCCTGGGGATTCAAAGTTCTTCTCCTCTCTCCGAGCATAAATATTTGATAGACAAGGAGTAGGGGGCTACTGAGCTGCCCGGCCCAATGGGCCCAAGACATAGGTCACGTGCTTGGCACATCTTCACCGGTCACGAGTAGAGCGCGTGCATTCCAAGGTTCAAGGCATGGTGAAATGGGCAACGACCATTAGTATATAGCGGTAGGGCTTAGCCTCAGGAGGAGGCATGGGGGCTTACCAGGGCGGCGGTGTGCGGCAGACTTGTCGTGCTCGTTTATCAAAGAAACGGTTGTATTGAATAAACACGGTTACTTCCGGGAAATCCTCCACTATTACCATGATGTTACCGTTGTAATGAATGGGACAGTTAACAGGGCAGTTAATATGCCCGCCAATCATGTCATGATCATTAATGGGCAGTTATCCTCCGGCACTAGCTATAAAAATCCCTCCAAATAAAGGAGGGAGGTATGTGATTCCAATTTACTAGCCTAAACTCTGCCAAGTTGTTTACTGAGCTAAGTGTTGTGCTAATTCTCACGCCTGAGGGCTTTTGCAGGGAGTGCCCCTGCCTAGTTTACTGCTCCTTTTACTTGTTTGAAAGCCAGGTATCCGATTGACGAATCCTAGTGTGCCCAAGATTATTTTGGACGCATCAATAACAATTGTTAACTGGGGGGCTGCTACTGAGGCATGAAGAAAACAAAGATCTTTATCATTTCTCGATCTAAGGACATGCTCCTACGCTCAAGAAGTGAGGGAAAACTACTACCACTACCACTTATGAGATCCTATTATTATTCTTGTGCCCGTGCATGCTATGCTTGCGTTAGAGCCCGAGCCTCAGATTATTATTCGCATGCCCGCGCACGCTATGCTCGTGCTAGTACCCGAGCTTCATATTATTATTTCTCGTGCCCGAGCAAGCTACGCTCGCGCTACCTGCGCTTATTCCCTCCGCTCGAGTATGCTCACGCCAATGCTTGAGCTTCATATTATTATTTCTCGTGCCCGAGCATGCTACACTCGCGTCAGAGCTTGAGTTTCAGATTATGCTTACGCCAAAGCCCGAGACTCATATTATTATTCCCGTGCCCACGCACGTTATGCTTGTGCCAGTACTCGAGCTTCATATTATTATTTTTCGTTCCCGAGAAAGCTACGCTCGAGCTACCTGTGCTTATACTCCCCACTCGAGTTTATTAGCGGCTGAACTTCATAATGTCCTTTCGTTCGAGTTTACTCGCGGTAGAGTTGTATACCACGCCTACATATGCTCATGTTCCCCACTCAAGTTTACTTGTGGCTGAGCTTAATATTGTCCTCCCGCTCGAGTTTACTCGCGGCTGAGCTTCCTATTGTCATCCTACTCGAGTTTACTTGCGGTCGAGTTGTACACCGCGCCTTCGTGCGCTTATACTCCCCACTCGAGTTTACTCGCAGCTGAGCTTCATAGTGTCCTCCCGCTTGAGTTTACTCACGGTAGAGTTGTACACCACGCCTACATGCGCTTATGTTCCCCGCTCGAGTTTACTCGCGGTTGAGCTCTATATTGTCCTCCCGCTCGAGTTTACTTGCAGTAGAGTTGTACAACGCACCTACTTGCGCTTATCCGCCCCGCTCGAGTTTACTCATGGTTGAGCTTCATATTGTCCTCCTGCTCGAGTTTACTCGCGGTTGAGTTGTACATCGCGCCTTTCTACGCTTATACTCCCCACTCTAGTTTACTCGCGACTGAGCTTCATAGTGTCTTCCCGCTCAGGCTTACTCGCGGTAGAGTTGTACACCGCGCCTACCTGCACTTATGCACCCCGCTCGAGTTTACACACGACTGAGCTCTATCATGTCCTTCCGCTCGAGTTTACTCACGACTGAACTTCATATTGTCCTCACTCCCGAGTTTACTCGCATCTGAGCTCTATAGTGTCTACTCGCTCAAGTTTACTCGTGGTAGAGTTGTACAGCGCGCCTACTTGCGCCCATGCTCCCCGCTCGAGTTTTACTCGCGGCTGAGCTTCATATTGTCATCCCGCTCGAGTTTTACTCGCGATTGAGCTTCATATTGTCCTCCCGCTCAAGCTTACTCGCGGCTGAGCTTCATATTGCCCTTTTAGCCGAGGAAGAATAAGGACCTAGCGCCCATTCAATGCCCTCACATGCCGAGGAAGAACAGTCCCTGACGCCCATTCAGTACCCTCTCAAGCCGAGGATGAAAAAGGCATAAGCGCCCATTCAATACCTTCGCAAGCTGAGGAAGAACAAGGCATAAGCACCCATTCAATACCCACGCACGCCGAGTAAAAACAAGCCCTGGCACCCATTTGATACGCTCACACGACATTGGAAATCATCAGTAATTCATATGCATCCCATACATTCATACATTTATGGACATATTTTACATATGCATGCATCGCTAATTAGCTAGAACAGTTAAGAGACATGCATCCATCATATATATCTCACATATCTATTACCTCTTCGCACGCCGAGGAGAGAATTGGCTCCTTGTGCCCCTCACATATTATTATGGCCTTATGGCTCGGTTTTCTTGAAGGATCTCGTCACACCGAGGAAAAATCTTGTTATGGCCTTAAGGCTCGGTTTTTTTGAATGTCCTCACCACACCGAGGAAAAAATATTATTATGGCCTTATGGCTCGGCTTTCTTGAAGGACCTCGCCACGTCGAGGATAAATCTTATTATAACCTTATGCCGAGGACTACATATCCTATTTTTTATACCTATTCACACCAGCCGAGATCTAATTTGGCAATCAAGGATCAATTATATACGACGGTTCCCCACCAAGGTTCAATAGTTAGCTACATAAACTCTTTTGGAATTCAAAGTAAAATCACAAAACCGTCGACATCACAAGAAAGAATTGCGAGCAGCTTGTACTCCTTACCCTCGATGTTAGCCACAACGGATAATGAATGGTGGACTACTGAAAAGCCCCAAAATATTGAGTCCAAACAGGTAGCCCAAAAGAGTACTCCAAAAACATACTTAGAAGATTGGACCAAGTCCATACCCGGAAGGAGATCTAAGCCCATATCCAAAGAAGGGCCCAAGCCCAACATGTGAAGGTAGCCCATTAATATAAATATGGCGAAACTTCCCCATATTGAATACAAACTCTTCTTCCCCAGCAAAAGAGAAAAAGAGCAGCCCTCCCTCAAGCTCCCCCTTATGGTTTACATACAAAAACATATAAATCTCTATTTTATCTCTCTCATACAGTCAAAGACATATATACTATACTAATTATCACACCGGAGGGTTTTGGGGGACACCCTCACCGGCTCACGGTGCTTCATTTTGCAGATATTACAAGCCAGATATCCTATCGCGATGACCACCGCCGGATCACCACTCCGCTGACCCCGACATGACATCACTTTCGACACCCCGATGCGACACGACAAGGTCACTACATTTTTGGCGTGATCAGTAAACATGTTAAATTTTTTGAAAAGTTTACGATTGCAATTGGTCTAAATCGCAATTCGGTCACCCTACTTTCACATTTTTTGCAATATGCTAACTCTACTATATGTTTTCAATTTAGTTATTATATTTGGCTATAAATTGCACTTTGGTCACCTAGAGTCACATTCGTTAGTTATGTTGGATGAAAATGATTTAAAAGACATAAGTTCCCTATTGTGTTTGAAAAATATCGGACACGTGCACAAATTGAAATCACACAATCTTATTTCGTTCAACTCCTTGCATGAAGATATGCATTTTAAACTCACATTAAAGGTGAAGATGAGACAATCACGTGATGTAGATAAGGATATTTTTTTTGTTTCTACAAATGTCTAAATATTTCCATCCAAAAAATTAGATGAAATGATTAAATGCAATATATAGCCAAATACAATGATTAAATTGAAGAAAAAAAAAATATAATTAGATTATTGTAAAATTAAGGTGACGAAATTACGATTTAAACTGCCACAATTTATCCAAAATATTTTCCAAACAAAAGTTTCAGAACTATTGGCTCACTATTGTAGAACCAACTCAACACTTTAAACACAGAATTTAAAATAACGCTCCCCGAAACCTCTATCTCTCTTTTTATTATTATTATTATTATTATTATTATTATTATTATTATTATTATTATTATTAAAAGAGGTACAATTTTGCACATGCAAATAATATCTAGACGATCAACTTGCGTAGCCAACTAGCCATAGGATTCAACTCGCGATTTATTTACAGAAATATTTCATCTACAAAGTTAGAGAATATTAAAGTCATTATTATTAAAATAAAAATATTTATCTACATATTTTATTTAAAAATTCTCAATTTCCTAAATAAATCAGAAAACACACCCACTTAAAATTTAAAGAACGTTATGATTCCTTTCTGTTTTTATTTTTCCCAAAAATAATTTTCTAATTTTTTAAAGTGGAGCAATCAATTATTTTAGGGAGTTGTATATTGACAAATAAAATAAACTGAGAATTGTTGAATCCGAGATAAAAATAAAAGAGAAAACACTTTCGGTAGGTTTACCGATTAACTTTTGTGTAACAATACCTCGAGCCTCGAGGTCCTCAACTATGATTGTTCAACTAATTACTCCGTGTGACAACAAGATTTTCAAATCTAATCAGATTACTCTGGACAATACTTAATATAATATTTTTTGTGACAAAAATATTATATTATTCTTAACAAAAATAAATAAAAAAAATTTAAACACCGTCACCGGACCACCACTGCCTGCCCAACCCCACCCCTCCCCATCCCACACCTCTGGGCCAAGCCCATTCCCTCCCCACCCTAGCTACCCGCCCCTCCCCCCCTCTTCCCACATGGACTGGGACTCTCACAATCCCTCCCTCACCCAGCCCCACCCCTTCCCCAACCCACACCGTCTGGGCCAAGCCCAATCCCTCCCCTAGCCCCAACCCACCCGCCTGCCCCACACCCAGTCCTTCCCCCACCTTTCCCACACTGACTAGGCCTCCCACAATCCCTCCCTCACCTAGCCCACACCTCAACCCACCCGCCTGCCCCTCAGCCAGTCCCTCCCCCACCCCTCACACATGGACTGGGCCTCCCCTAGTCCCTCCCTCACCCAACCCAACCTTCTACCCCTCCCACAGTCCCTCCCCCAGCCCGCCCAGCCTCCGCCACCATCTCTGTTCAGAAAAAAAAGTTTTTTTTCTTCATTTAATTAAAAACCAACTCTTGCCCGGTCCCACCACCTCCCACGCACCACCACGAACTCCCGCCCAGCTCTACCACTAATCTTGTTTTTTTTTTTCATTTAATTATAAATTGAACAAATGGTAAATTGATAAACTTTTTTTAAAAAGTGTTGTATTAAGTATTTTATAGGTTTTGTATTAAGTACCTATATTTACTTTTTTTGGCAATATTAATCTATGATGGTACCTTACCACCAATAATATATTGTAATTAAAGATGGTAATTTTTGCCCATATCCACTTGTCCGCCCACACCATTCACTAAAATATGATTATAGATACATTTAAAATTTTAAATGGGTATAAATGAACTTATTCATTTGAGACTGTTAAGTATGATGGGAAAAATTGGCACCACCTGAGTATCCATGCTAAAATAGTTGTTTCTATTAAACCCCACCTTCACTGTGATTCGCAGCTAGAAGAAGATATCTGCAGCAGTCGGCAGTCGCGGTTCATGACCAGATTAAGAAGAGTAAAACTTGTTGAAATTGGATTTCACTCTCACTGTAGGGGGAACATTAGCAGACCCTATTTTACAGTTTTTTACTCCCCATTCTAAATCTTAAAGGTAAATTTCAGGTTCATATGTACCTACATTTGAACTTTGGAATTTTTAATTGGACATTGTTATGCTTGAGAATGTACGAGATTGGTAGAATTATTTATAAAAAAATCTACACTTCATTTCTGTAGTTTTTGGTTGTTATTTTTGTAACGTGTTAATAAAATGCTTTTCCTGGAATTTTGTTTAAGTTTTAATGAACAGGATGATGTATATGTGCGACGGTAGTATGAGTAAATTTTTTTGAGTAATTTTGGCGAATTGAAATGATTTTTTATTTATTTATTTGATAATTATATGTTAATAAGTAAATTGGCGTCCATGCTCATTTATGTCCTGCTCATATATGTTCATCTTATTAAATAAGTACTTATTCGTCCGTCCATTTAAGCTCATTGTCCATATAGACACCGTCCATATCAGTCCATACTCGCTCATTTGCACCTCTAATTGTAGTGTCATCCATATAAACCTTCTCTCTGTGTTAGTTAAGAAAAATTGATCAATTATAAGATCGACAATCTTTTAAAATATTAAGCACTAGAAGTAGCAACTATAATCACATAATTGTTCCCAGTGTCAAAACATAGTTAATACGTAACTTATCTATGAATTGGCTACACAACATAGTTAACTTATCTATGAATTGGAACCCCTAGTTTTATGGTTTTTGCAATTCAAAATTAAATAAACACAATTCATAATAATACTCAAAAGATATACTTCACCCGTTCCGGGCAAGAGCCCCCCCCCCCTACCCCCTCCCCCTCCAGTTTGAAAGTTAAACTTTTAATAATTTATTAATAATAAAATAATATTTTATGTCTTAATTTCTAAGTAAAACATCTTAAAAGGAAATAATAAATTTTTTACTTGAAATGAAGAGAATATCGATTAAAACACGAGAGAGAGAATAGAACTTAATCTTGATGATCAAATAGTAGAACTCAGGTGACTTTCACGTGAATAACCTTCACTTTATTCTCAAGTGAAAATTTCTGTTCGTTTTGTTATTTGCCATCAGTAGCAACTAGTTTTTAAATTCGTGTGTTAAACGCACGATATATATATATATATATTTCAAATAAATTATACAAAAATAAAAAATAAAGAGAAAATAAAATTAAAAGATTAAATTGAGAAGAAACTGCTTAAGTAGAAATATATTATTATAAGACTAACCATTATAGATTTTGAAAAATTTCCTTAGACACAACATTTGTTGCTTTATTTGTTAGTTTTTCATCTTCATTGCATATTAATATATAGGAGCTAAGATGATATCAACATACAAAATAAATGTCTTAATGTCGAGTATATATATAAATGCTTTTTTTTTCCCGAAAAGGTTCGTTTAGATGGAATTGAACCATCTTTATCATTCGTTAAGTCAACAATTAGTGAGAGATTTGTACTAGTGGATGACGAAAAAAATAGATAGAGATGATAATTTCTGATATTCCATTTTGTGTGTTTATTATTCAAATAAGTCAAATAGTGTGAATGTTAGGTGCTACTAATGGAACCTGCACAAATCCTTTAGTCAGAAACACTTCTCATTACAAGCTTGCATATGATGTCCATATCAGTAAAATTTGCTAACTTGGTAATTTTTGGTCAGTTCGAGTTACCACATCAACGTCTAAAACTCAAACTTTTCACAATCAAATGGTGATGAAAATTTAGTTTTGGATATGAAAAATCACAATAATACATTTCAATTTATGATTAAGTTTAAATTTTTTATTTTTGGGGAATACTTGATTATGAGATTGCATCATTTATTCATCATTGATTTTGAAATACAACATTAGAAATACAATTTACAGTTTGAAGTACAAATTAAATGAAAAATCAAAATTATAATATGAGTTTTATACTTAGCTCAGTTTCAAAAATTGGTGGGACTTTCAAATAATTGTTGGATGGACGTAACCATTTTCAGTAGTCAATCTGATCATCATTAATATAGATCTTTTAGCACTATTCGTACATTGACCTGAATAGATAAATCGAACATGTTTAATGAAATATATAGATTTTCAGTAAATTTAACTATGAATATGTCTAAAGATATGTTGTGTTGTTTGTATTCACATTTGCAGTGTAAATATTTGAAAGTTCACATAAAGTATTTATACCAAATGTTAGAAACCAAAAGAGAGATAATTCAAATGGTATTTATACCAAAGGTTGGTCCTACATGTTCACTTTTATCATCAGATTCTCCCTTGCTTCGTTATCCTTACCGTCAAATTAATTTTCAAAATACCCAATGTACACTATACACAAATGAAGGTATTATTGTTATTTTGAATTCATTCTTCATCTTTATCATGCTGCTCAAATCAAAGAAAGTTCCAATTCATCATCTTCATTCAATCATTCATCTTCATCATGCTGCCTGAATCCTTCCCATTCACCTACACCCGGTGCCAAACTTTCTCCTCCGCACTCTTCTCCCTCCCCCCTTTTCTCTATGTCTAGATCTATAACCCCGATCTCGATTTTGACACATTCCACAGATTTTGGCAAGAGGAGTTCACGGAGAATCAAACAAACTTGTAATTGCCCAATCGCAGCCCCTGGAGCGGTGTTGTTGTTGTGGGCTCATTTGAGGACCTGAACGGTTTGGATTGCTTCAATGATAAGGTTTCTTCCCCTTTGCAAGGGTTTCTTGTTCTTTCTCATGTCTCTCATCGGAAAAGACTGCAATTTGGTGGACACTAACAAGGAGGTGGAGGTGAAATTAGATCCCATTACCGACTAGATTACTTGCAACCCTCATCATCATTGGTAACTCGTGATTGGAATTCCTTTTTATTTTCTTAATCGTGAGAATATTACGCCACTGCTAAAACCCTAGGTTTCAGATTTGAAGCTATGAGGAAAGACTTGTTAGCGGGGTGGCCTAATGTGTTTGTTATTCCGGCAGTGTGTGTGTACAACACAGATTTAAGATTCTCGAGTCAATGAAGCTCTTCCCTTAAGACAAAAACTGGCACCGTATGCAGACTGGACGGATACTACCAGTGAGTATCCCAGGGTTTAGGATACTTACGTGAATGAAAAGGTCAATCCTCCAAACTTCAGTCACCGGCGAATCGAACACGGCTGCTGTATCTCTGTAAGGGCAGATAGTTGGTGTGCAGAAAAGAGAGAGTTTTTAGTGCTAAAAAACGTGATTTCATGCAGTATTTATCTGGCAGTTGGGGATGGAAGTTGGGAGCAGTTGGCGTGTCTGAAAATGGAAACACCGTTTCAGACATAACCGTCTGTAACTGTCTAAGGTTGCTGAGCTGTTTTGTCTCAGAAAAGGTTCACACTATTTAAAAGAGTCACACACCATTTGATATTTGAACTGAACTGGTAGCAAAAAGATAAGGTTCAGTCAAGCAAGCAAGCAAGCCAGCCAGCCAGCCAAGCCGGGACGGGCGCGTGTTTGGACCAGCACTTAGCTAAGTCTTCCCTCCTATACAAAAGTATAATGGCCCAAGGGCCGAAAGTAATGCCTCAAAACTCTACTTTATAAAGTAGAGCTACTTTCATCTTATTCTTAATGTGGGATTCCCACTTCTTTTCCTTACATGATTAACTTATTCAAGTTAGTTGAGAACCAAGTTTCCAACAAGACTTTTGCACAAGTCTTTGCCGGAGTTGGGGCAGCGATTGGAGATGGTGATGATGGCAAAAGGAGGGAGACTTGGTTAGAGACGAAGAGGCGACGGGTGATGGAAAGATCGAAATTTGGCGAGACATGATTGGAATCTCGATTTGTTAATAGCCGGAGATGGAAATGGCATTGGCCACAAATGGAGATGGAATCTCAATCTGTTAATGGCTATTTCGAATAGAAAGCTTTAGGAAATGCAGGAAGAGTTCACTATTTCTTGTTTCTGATGTTAAATTAGTAGATTGAATACAGGGTTTTTGGATTGCAATGCTAGTATTCAAGGAGGAAAGCATTGGCTCGATCAAACAAAGAGGTCAATCAGTGCCAAAAGGTTTTAAAATAATCATACTGAGTTTATGGATTTACCAGAGCTTATGATGCTCAATGTATTTTACTCCATCGCAGACTCGACCCCAGGATACTTTGAGTATTTTGAAAAATTATTTGACGGTAAATTGAACGGTAACGAGGTGAGGGAAAATTTGATGGTAAATATCAACATGTAGGACTAAATGAATTTAATTTTTAATATAAGTACCAAATAAATGATTTTTGTAAAATCGAGTGACCAAAAAATTAATTAAATCTATATATATGGATTTGCGAAAGTATTCTTAAAATAAATAATTGAGGGATGTTGTGAAACAATAATGGTGGGTGGACAAACCACTGCCACCCTAGTTCACTAATGTCAAAGCCTATGTGTATACAGTGATATCAATTATGGTATCACTTCTTCAGCTCGGTTATAAATATCGAGCTTTGTAAAAGGTTTCGGTACCCGGATTCCTCTGAATAAAATTCTCTCTCTCTCTATCTCTCATACACTCTTCGTTCTATTTTGTGGTTAATTTATAACACGTTATCAGCACGATTGTTCTACTGTTAACAATCTCAATCGGTAAAATTTTCTACCGATATATTATTTATATTATGTCTCTGTTTTACTTCAATATATATCGTATATCACCATTATTAAGAAAAGGTTGGCTGAGCCACCGTCGATAATATATGGTGAGATGACGAAATAATAATTTATTATTTAACGCATAATATATATATTCGTTGATGCTTGTGCGGAAACAACCCCAAGCTATAAACTGAATATTTATATATATACATATATTTCAATTCTATATATATGACTAACTTTATATACATATATATTTATTACTGACTTACAAACACCCACGTAAAGGCTTGCCGAGAGTAGGCGTGGCGTGAATATATATGTATGCTATATAATAAATTATAAAGTTGACTGACAAATATTAATGCGGAGTTATTTTATTTATTGCTCCTAATAAGTTTTATATTTATTCATAATATAAATGCAATTCTATTAAATCAGAATTTTTACATTTTTACCCCTATCATATAACGGCTATAAACGGCTAGTTACTGATTTTTATTTATCTCCTCCAACGGTAATAAACGGCTAGTTAACGGTCATAAACGGTCATTTTTCTCTCCATATATACCGTAACATTTTAATAGATTACTCACATTTTTACTATCTCCTTACAAATTCTCAATATCATATCTTCTTCTACAAAATGTTCCCTCCAATGTTGATGATTATTATCATACTTGTTATTGCATGCACTGCAATGGTTTTTGTTGTTGAATTCCCTCCAAATGATTTTGAGATTTTTATTATCTTGCTTTGTATCATGTATGTCCTGTTAGCAATTACAATAGCTTTCAACCTACATTTTAACATGTACTGATTAATTATCGTATGAATAAAATTTTCATGTCATCATTTTATTAATATATATATGTTTCATTTTTATAGTTTTTCTTCACAAAATGGCAAACATTGCTAAGCTTGAATTTGAAAGGCTCGACATAACTGGGAAAAATTATATGTCTTGGAAAATAGATGCCGAAACCCACCTGGCCGCCAGAAGCCTCGAAAATACTATCCAACAAAGTAATAGTGAATGGATAAGTAATCAACAACGGGCTCAAGCCATGATTTTCCTACGACACCACGTCCACGAAGACCTAAAGATGGAGTACCTCACGGTGAATGATCCACTCGTCTTTTGGGAGAGTTTGAACGAAAGATATGACCATTTGAGAACGGTCATTCTCCCAAAAGCACACTATGATTGGATTCATATCCGCCTACAAGATTTTAAAACCATTAATGAATATAGTTCAATGATGTATAGAATAACCTCACAGTTGAAATTATGTGGGGAAACCATCACTGAATATGATATGTTGGAGAAGACTTTCTCCACATTTCATGCCTCGAATATGCTCTGCGGCAAATATCGAGAGAAGGGTTTTAAAAGGTACTCGAATTGATCTCTTGCCTACTTGTAGGCTGAGCAACGAATAATGAGATTCTAATGAAGAATCATGAATCTCGATCCCCATTCCCCCAAGCGAATGGGACTATGTATGATGAAGGCCAAGGCGTGGGCGTGGTAGTGGTCGTGGTCGTGGTCGAGGCCAAGGAAATCATGGACAAGGCGGGTCGTGGTCGAAATCAAGGCCGAGGAAGAGGCCGCGGACAAAATAACTTTAAATCGCCGCCATCATCATCATCCGTATAATGGAAATTCCTCTCGCCACGAAGTGGAGCAGAGATGATGATAGAAACACCTCCTCGAGTAGGCAAAATGTGCGTCAAACAATGAAGAGAGTTCATGTTTTAGGTGTGGCATGACAGGCCACTTGGGCACGCAGCGGCCAAACATCTAGTTGATCTTTATGAGAAATCACAAAAAGGAAAGAATGTAGAGACAAATTTCCTTGAAAATGATCTGAAGATCTTCATTTTGATTTCGGTGATATGGTCACATGACCAATGACCAATACCATTAGTGATGATATTGGTCATGAACAATAAATGAACATAGGAATGAAGCTATGGTCCGAGTTTAAGATAAAAGTTGTGGAATAAGTAACATGTTGTTATGTAGGAACATTATCTGCTTTTCCTATGTATACTAGCATGTTTACAATAAAGTTTATATATGCATTTTGCATTCAATGTGTTATCATATTTATTCATCTTATTTTACTTTCTCTCATATTGAAATAGATCACAAATATGTCTGAATCCAAAATTCAAGGAGGAGATTTATGTCTTGCAGATAGCGCTACTACGCATACCATACTTAAAAATAAGAAATATTTTTCTTATCTAAAAATTGACAATGCTAATGTCAACACTATATCTAGTAATGCCAAAATAATTGAAGGATTTGGCAAGGCAATTTTCCTAATGCACGGAGGTGCGAAATTTATGATAAATAATGCATTATTCTCTCCTAAGTCTCAAAGAAACTTGTTAAGTTTCAAAGACATTAAATGCGAATGGATATCATATTGAGACTATGAATAAGGGAATGATGAATATCTTTGCATTACCTCAAACACTTAGGAAGCAAGTGTATATTGGAGAAATTGTCATCTCATCATGCGGATTGTATAGTACAATCATAAGAATATTTGAATCATATTCTACAAGAAACTGAGAAGTTCTTGAAACATTTAAAGCCTGGCATGATAGATTGGGGCATCCAGGATCAATAATGATGCGTAGAATTATAGAGAATTCTAGTGGTCATCCATTGAAAAACCAGAAGATTTTTCAATCTAATGAACTCCTTTGTGAGGCTTGTTCTCAAGGAAAGTTGATAATTAGACCATCACCAACTAAAGTTGGATATGAATCACCATCGTTTTTGGAACGAATTCAGGGTGATATATGTGGACCTATCCATCCACTAAGTGGACCATTCCAATACTTTATGGTATTGATTGATGCTTCTAGCAAATGGTCGCACGTATGTCTATTATCAACTCGTAATACGGCATTTGCCAAATTCCTTGCACAAATAATCAAGCTGAGAGCACAATTCCCAGATTATATGATCAAGAAAGTGAGACTTGATAATGGTTGGTGAATTTACATCTCAAGCATTCAATGATTATTGTATGGCAATAGGGGCGATGTTGAACATCCGGTAGCCCATGTTCATACACAAAATGGTTTGGTGAATCGTTGATCAAGCGTATTCAACTCATTGCGGACCATTAATGATGAGAACAAAGTTGCCTACTTACGTATGGGGTCATCTTTGTTTTACATGCGGCCGATTCGCCTCAAGCCAAGTGCATATCATAAATACTCCCAATACTGATTGGCATTCGGGCGAGCGAATCTATCCCATCTAAGAGTTTTTGGTTGTGCGGTATATGTACCAATTGCTCCACCACAACGCACAAAGATGGGACCCAAAGGAGATTGGGAGTATATGTTGGGTATGAATCCCTTCTATAATAAAATATCTTGAACCAAAAGCGGGTGGCGTCTTTACGGCACGCTTTGCCGATTGTCATTTTAATGAAGACAAGTTTCCACCTTTAGGTGAAGAGGGGAAACAAGTGGGAAGAGAGATCAAGTGGTGCACATCATCTTTATTGCACCTTGACCCTCCCACAAGCAACGTGAATCTGGAAGTTCAAAAGATCATACATTTACAAAATGTAGCGAATCAATTGCGGATGCATTTATAGATACAAAGAGAGTGACAAAGTCACATGTAGGCTGCTATAAATGCTCTGCCCGAATGAAATACCAAAAGGGTTGCCAAATGATAAAATGGCAAATGTATCTAAGACACGCTGAAGCGTGGGCGACCCATTGGTTCAAAGGATAAAAATCCTCGCAAAAGAAAGTGATTGAAAATCCCCGAATCACATGAAAGTGTTCCGAAGAAACACACGATCGTGAAATTGTTCGTAAGAAAAACACGATCATGCAAATCTAGTAAGCCACGAAGGCAATGATAACCATGAGATTTCCATTAATTACTTGTGTAATGGAAAAATATGGAACCGAGATGAAATGGAGAATATTGATGATATATTCTCTTATTCGGTATCCCAAGAAATTAATGACGGGACTGATGATCCCGAGCCAAAATCTGTATCTGAATGTCAAAAGAGGCATGACAAGATCAAATGGATAGATGCCATGAAGGCTGAATTAAATTCGTTGAATAAACGAAAAGTATTTGGATCTATCGTTCTCACACGGAAGGCTGTGAAACTCATTGGATCTGAGATGGATTTTTGTTCGAAAGCGAAATGAGAAAAATGAGATTGTGAGATACAAGGCTCGCCTTGTTGCACAAGGTTTTTTCTCAAAGGCACAGGATTGATTATGAAGAAACGTATTCTCTGTAATGGATGCTATTACGTTCAGATATCTAATCAGCCTATCGGTTTCGAAAAATCTAGATATGCATCTCATGGATGTTGTAACGGCTTATTTATACGGATCATTAGATGCCGATATTTATATGAGAATTCCTGATGGAATTAAAGTGCCTGAAGCACTGAGCTCAAAGCCTAAAGAATTATGTGCAATTAAACTACAACGATCACTGTATGGATTAAAACAATCCGGTCGCATGTGGTATAATTGCTTAAGTGAGCATTTGTTAAAAGACGGATATGTGAATGATCAATTATGTCCGTGTGTTTTTATAAAGAAAACGACGCTTGGATTTGCTATTATCGCCGCTCATGTAGATGATCTGAATATCATTGGAACTCCCAAGGAAATCAAAGAAGCAGTTGATTACCTAAAGGGAGGATTTGAAATGAAAGATCTTGGGTTAACCAAATATTGTCTTGGTTTACAAATAGAACACTTTCATAGTGGAAAATTTGTACACCAATCAAATTACACAAAAAGGGTTTTGAAGCGTTTTTATATGGATAAAGCAAACCCTCTCACTAACCCCATGATTAATAGATCACTTAATGTTGACAAAGATCCATTTCGTCCTTGTGAAGATAATGAAGAAATACTTGGTCCTGAAGTACCATACTTAAGTGTTATTGGAGCTCTTATGTACCTTGCTAATTGTACTGCACGATATAGCATTTGCTACAAATCTATTGGCAAGATATAGTTCATCTCCATCACGGAGACACCGGAATGGTATCAAGCACATATTTCGTTATCTTCAAGGACGATCGATTTGAGATTATTTTATCCCAAAGGATCTGAGGATGAACGATTGGTTTTGCGGATGCAAGTTATTTGTCCGATCCTCATAAGGCCGATCATGCAGGCCAGCTATGTCTTCACGATGGGTGATGCTGCAATTTCTGGCGTTCTCAAAAGCAAACGCTAGTTGCTACATCGTCAAATCATGCTGAGATGATCGCACTTCATGAAGCCAGTCGAGAGTGTGTATGGCTTCGATCTATGACTCAGCATATTCAAAATGCCAGTGGACTACCTATCAGCAAAGACCCAATAGTATTATTTGAAGACAATGCCACGTGTGTCGCCCAAAGTAAAGAGGGATACATCAAAAGTGACAGGTCCAAACATATTCCCCCGAAGCTCTTTTTATACACTCAATAACTTGAAAAGAAGAAAGAGGTCAACATCCAATATGTTCGATCAAGTGATAATCTTTGCAGATTTATTTCTGAAGGCACTCCCCACTACAACCTTCGAAAGCATGTTCACAATATTGGGATGCAAAATCTACGAGATTTACAAAGGTGATTTCTCTTGACCCTTGTCGATTCGAGGGGAGCATATATGGTATCTTCTTTTCCCTTTATCATGGTTTTTTCCCACTGGGTTTTCCATGAAAAGGTTTTTAACGAGACAGCCCATGCACACAATTGGTGGCCTAAGTGGTGTACGTTTTTCCTTATGTCCGATTTTTTTTCCCTACTGGGTTTTTCGGCTTAAAGTTTTTTTTAACAAGACACACTTATCCAGCTTACAGTGCTATGTCCAAGGGGGAGTGTTGTGAAACAATAATGGTGGGTGGACAAACCACTGACACCCTAGTTCACTAATGTCAAAGCCTATGTGTATACAGTGATATCAATTATGGTATCACTTCTTCAGCTCGGTTATAAATACCGAGCTTTGTAAAAGGTTTCGGTACCCGGATTCCTCTGAATAAAATTATCTCTCTCTCTATCTCTCATACACTCTTCGTTCTATTTTGTGGTTAATTTATAACAAGGGATTCATTTTTTCAAATGATAGTTGTGGGGCCCAGTGATTAATTTCTTAATAAATACTCCCTCCGTCCCTAAATTATCGTCCTCATTTCCTTTTTTGTTCGTCTCAAAATAATTGTCCACTTTGAAACTTACCTTTTTAGAACATCATTTTTACCACTTTACCCTTACTTTTTCACCTTACTTTAATTATACAACAACTTTAAAGGAAACTACACATTAAGCCAATATAAATAATCAAGTCAATTGTTTTTTTTTAATTTGTGCGCCGGGTCAACCAGGACAATAATTTAGAGACGGAGGGAGTATTATTTTTAAAAGGGTAATGCTAAGGCCACTCTAATAGCACTTAATTTTGGGTACCAAATGATGTGGTTTCCAATATGTCATCTTATTTGGCATTTTATGGACTCCACTATAAGTTAAAAAGTTATGTTAATAATATAACACATAAGATGCTACATCATTTAGAACCCAAAATTAAGTGCTATTAGAGTGGCCCTAACATTACCTTTAACAATATGATAAAGATACTAACTACAGTGTACTCATTAGACATTAAACGAAGTTACCGTTTTCATAGAAACAAAAAAAAAAGAAATTAATATTCAGAAAATTTACAGCCTACGCTCCCAACTGTTAGTCGTATGCAACATGTCAACATCACGGCCCCTAGGCTAAAATCATCCCGCAGGCCGACATGTAGGACACATCTTGTCTCTCTCTACTACCATTCCTAAACTGCTGGCAAGGACTCCGACTCCGGCCGCCACAAAAACTCCGAATAATCCGCCTCCGGATATTCGAACAACCCTCCTACCGTCACAAACTCATTAGCGACTTCGTAATGGTCGCCAAATCCAAACAAGTCATTGTTTGGTATATTGTTCTCAAACTCAAACGAGCTATAACTCGACAACTCATTCTTCGAAATGTCATTATCCGTCGGGGAAGTCGCCGGCGGCAGACCAAGCTCGTCGTCGGAGGCTCCGAGAAGGTAACCAAGATCCGGCTGAGACTCGTCGGTGCAAGAGGCAGGAGCCGAATGGAGAATCTCCTCTTCAAAGCTTCTAATCACTGAATCCAGATCTTGTATCTCCGCAACAGCGTCTGTACCGTCGAGAATGTCCAAAATGTCATTCCTAATATCACACGCGTCCTGCAAGTTGAACTCGGTAGAGTCACTCACCCAGTCAAACTGGACTCGCTTAGACTCGTGCTCTTCTGAAACCGAATCGGGATCCGACTCGACTCGGGCTCGCTTCCTGCTGCTTATTTCATTGTTGGGGTTACTGTCTTCCATCCGAAAGTAATTACACGAGCGAAAGAGAGTAAAAAAAGAGATGTTGGGTGGTAGTGATGGTGGGAGCCTGGGAGGGAATAAATATATATATATTATATATATAGTGGTGGACCTTAGAGTGAAAAAGTAGAAACCTAGAGAGAGAATAGCTGAAGACAAACCTACACAGAGGAGATAGAGAGATGATTTTTTTTTGAAACTTGAGAGGCGAAGAAGGTAAAGAGGTGAATTACGAAAGACAAACCTAGAGAGAGGAAGTGTTAGAAGAGAAACCTAGAGAGAGAGAAAGAAGGCTTCTTAAATTGTGAATAATTGTAGAGAGAAGATAGAGGGAGGTGATGTTTGACGATGGGGGAAAATGGTGAAGAGAAGTGTATATATAATGGGGAGTGGAGATAGAAAGAGTGGGTTTGTGATTTTGCGTTTGGTTTGAAAAATAGGAAAGATGTGAGTGGGGACAGATGTAGACAGGGGCGTGTTTGGGGGATTCAAATTAAAACAATCGTCCTATCACGTTCACGGACGCCTCGCCTTTTTTTGGGATATTTTTTATTAATTATTTTCTGCTTTTCCCGATTTTTCTGCTAGACTATTTTGGGAAATGCTTTGGAATGTGTTGCCGGGCACACAGTCTTAGGCGGTACTTGTGGCTTATCTGTGGTTCTCTTTCTCTTTCTGTGGTAGCCGGCTTACCGCTCGGCTTCATAATTGAACTTTCTAGAATGGGATGGGTTGGGCTGGGTGGCTATATCATTTCTGTCCTTCCGTCTTTGTCATTAACGTAATTTTTGGGTTTACTATTTCAATTGACCTAATTTCTAGTTTTACTCCTTCTCAAGTCTCCTACTTATCCATTACTAAGTTTATTGATGTAGAAGAATACTGCGTCCGGGTTGGCTTTGACTATAATAAATATAGTATTTGTTGATATGGTCAAATTAGTACTCCTTCCGTTCTTAAATTATCGTTTTTTTTTCCTTTTTCGTTCGTCTCAAAATAATTATCCAGTTTGATATTTACTTTTTTAAAATATCATTTTTACCACTTTATCCTTACTTTTTCACTCTACTTTAATTATGAATCACATGTGTATATGTTTTAAAGGAAGCTATACATTAAACCAATATAAATAATTAAATCAATTATTTTTTCTTAAACTGTGTGCCGAATCAATTAGGACGATTATTTAGGGACGAAGGGAGTAATAGAAAGTTACTTCATTCCTTCCTAAATACTCCCTCTCGATCCGGTCAACAAGTTTCAGTTTGAAAATCAATTTTTTTTTAATAAGGACACTTTTAACAGTACGTTAGTAATAAAATAATAATTTTATGTCTTAATTTTTTTAAGTAGACTCTTTAAGTGAAACATCTTAAAATAAGTTAGTAATCTTTTTACCCAAAATGGAAAGAGTAATTCTTGGTTTGATGGTCTTATAAGTATTTTATGTAAAACATTTCATTTTGACCAAACTTACCGTGTGCTGATGGGTTAACTGCAAAAAAATGAGACTCTTTCTTACGAATTAAGATTCGTAAGACGACTTTTCAAGAAAACAACTCGCATTTCTTTTGCTTTCCTTTTTGGTTAATTCCAAAATACTCCCTACGTACCAAGCAAAGAGTCGACTACACTATTTTGTACATGTTTTATTTAAAGAATTAACTTTTCTAAATTATGTTTATAATTTTCATAATCTTTCATACTCCCTCCGTCCCTAAATTATCGTCTCACTTTCCTTTTTCGTTCGTCCCAAAATAATTGTCCACTTTGAAACTTACCTTTTTAGAACATCACTTTTACCACTTTACCCTTACTTTTTCACTCTACTTTAATTATGGGCCACATATACATGGACATTAATGGAAACTACACATTAAACCAATATAAATAATCAAGTCAATTACTTTTTCTTAAACTGTACGTCGGGTCAAACAGGACAATTATTTAGGGACGGAGGGAGTATTTACCAATTACTAGTGTTGTAAACATATTAATTGTGCTAAAACATTTTTGTAATTAAAAACAATTACAATAATATTAATATATACCTTAATTATTAGATTTTTCAAACGTGGACTTTTTGGTGGAATGGAATGAGTATTTGTCTTGTTGCTACACGTTATTTTTTAAGAAAAGACATTTACTACTTTTTCCTTACTTTTTTCTTTTTACTTTAATTATAGTCACATATACAAGTGTTTTTAAAGAAAGTACATAACATATCAATATTTATATAAAAAAAGTCATTAACTTTTTTTTAAACTGTGTGTCGGATTATACAAAATTATTATTTAGGAACGAATGGAGTATCTGATATACAATAGAGCTCATACTCACACATATACAATTGACTAAAGCTATTTAGAAGTTGAGAATTAATTGTCTTAAAAAAATTAACGATTGTGATTCACTCTCACATTCACATGTGTGAGAGTAGTTATCAACTTTTAGCTCACTATCTAATACACAATGGAGTTCATACTCACACATGTACAATTGACTAAAGCTATTTAGAGGTTGAGATTAAATTATCTTTAAAAAATTAACACGGTTGTCATTCACTCACACATTCACATGTGTGAATGTGTGATAGTAGTTATCAACTTTTAGTTCACTATTACAAAATCACCCCCTACAATTAATATTATGAACAGTTAATCAGTCACTTTTTTCTCCTGAACAATCAACCCTTATAAAATATCATTTTTACGTTAATATATAATCTCGCAATAGAGCTCAGTTGATTGACTGAGGCTATTTGGCGGTGGGAATTGATTTCAACCGCAAGATCAAACGGTAATGAGTCAGTTACATATAACTCTTTACAAATAACCCCCCTCAACTATGGATTGAGTTTAAAATCGCACTTTCTATTTAGACATTATCGTTTCAATTGACAAAATCATATATACTAACACTGTATCATAGGCATGGATACGAATATCTAGTTATTTAGATATTCCTTAGTACTCGAACCATAAATTTAGTTGGGTGGTAACGACAATTTTCATTTAAGAATTTAAATATTTAAAGTAATTGTAGACATTCCATTACACTTTAAAAAATAAAAACTTTTTTACTTGGTGATGACCCAAACCCGATCACGAGTAGGGCTATCAAATAGGGCAAAAGCCCGCGGGCATGCCCGCCTTGCCACCTATTAGGGACGGGTTGAGCTGATGTATTAGATACCCGTTTGAAAAACGGGCTTTTTGGGCTTTGCCTGTGCGAGCTGCGGGCTTTGCGGGGCGGGGTACATTTCTTAAAAAATTTAAAAACATTTACATTATAACATTAGTAAACTAATGTAGCATAGCCGCCACAGCCCAACTGCCAAGGCCAAGGCCCATTTCATTTCTTATAAAATATCATTTTTACGTTAATATATAATCTCACAATAGAGTTCAATTGATTGACTGAGGCTATCTGGCGGTGGGAATTGATTTCAACCGCAAGATCAAACGGTAATGAGTCAGTTACATATAACTCTTTACAAATAACCCTCCTCAACTATGGATTGAGTTTAAAATCGCACTTTCTATTTAGACATTATCGTTTCAATTGACAAAATCATATATACTAACACTGTGTCATAGGCACGGATACAAATATCTAGTTATTTAGATATTCCTTAGTACCCGGCCATAATTTTAGTTGGGTGGTAACGACAATTTTCATTTAAGAATTTAATTATTTAAAGTAATTGTATACATTCCATTACACTTTAAAAAAAAAAACTTTTTTTACTTGGTGATGTGTCCGACCCAAACCCGATCACGAGTAGGGCTGTCAAATAGGTCAAAAGCTCGCGGGCATGCCTGCCCTGCCACCTATTAGGGGCGGGTTGGGCTGATGTATTAGATACCCGTTTGGAAAACGAGCTTTTCGGGCTTTGCCCGTGCGGGCTGCGGGCTTTGCGGGGCGGGGGCGGGTTGCCCGCACTTTCTTACATTTCTTAAAAATTTAAAAACATTTACATTATAACATTAGTAAACTAATGTAGCATAACCGCCACAGCCCAACTGCCAAGGCCAAGGCCCATTCCATTTCTTCTATTACTGATTAGGGTTAGTAGTTAGTAACTATTAGTCTATTAGTCTATTAGTGTTTAGGACACTCAAAAATTGAAAACCTCTGACCTCTCAGTCTCTCACACTTCCTCCGCCATTACCAGTTCAAGCAGTGAAAGAGCAAACCAGAAAAATCTCTCACACTTAGACTTTTTCTGTCACGCTCATGGCTTACGCACAACGGCACAGGCAAGGGTACAAGGCACAACACGCCACGCCGCACATGGCTTCCGACTTTCTTCCTCCGACGATTGCGCCGCCTCGTTAGTGACACGACAGCGGCTCTGGCAAAGTGGCAGATCTGGATCTTGCCATCTTGGTCTCGCTCTCTCTCTCTCTCTCTCTCCCATCCGACTCTACGCATCCGGCGCATCTCTCTTTCTCTCTCGCTCCCCGTCTCTAAAATCCGGTCATCCTGCTTCAGATCTGGCACCGCCTCTCCCACGTTTGCGACTTCCCCTAATTGCCTCCATTTTTGTTTTGTTTGATCTCTATGATTCTATCTCTGTTTTGTAACTTTCAGTTTTGCTTGATCTCCATGATTCCATATCTGTTGTTTAAGCTCTGTTGTTGGTATATTGGTATAATGGTATATAATGATTACTTAGTATATAATTGATAATAAATAAAAAACAAATAAATTCATTTTTTTGCGGCCTTGCCCATTTTGCCCGCGACCCTATGCAGGGCGGATTGGGCCTAGGGATTCAAGGACCGTCAATTTTGCGGGATTTCCCGCCCCGGCCCGTTTGCCCGTTTTGACAGCTCTAGTCACGAGCAAAGCACGAGCGTTCATCACGTGCCAGACACAAGCTCAACTGTCGTGAGACCTACCGACCTAACGGGCAGAGCTAGTGAGATACCTAACAGAGAACACTACAACTCCCGTCTAAACCTGGTCGAGCATAGACCTTACCTGCCCGACCAAGGGCCATGCTCGAGATTCACACTTGTCACATATTAGATCCACATCATAAAGCCGGGTAGAGCCTTGCTCGCCCAGACAAGCATCGAGCAATGGACCTCTGAAACTTGCTCTTCAAGATAGGTCAAGGTTTCCTTATCCGAACAGGATACTTACCATATTTATTCTCATATTCACGCAACCAGCTGCCTGTCACGCCTACAAGTTAGGGGTTTCCTTCTAAATTGGTTAGGTAACTATGAAATCTGAATCTCATAAGGATTCTACGTCATTGGGGGCCTATAAATACCCCTCTATAAATCATATACAAGGTAAACACTCTTTCTTTCTTGAGCCTCGAATCTCTGTCGAATTCTCTCTTGATATTACACGATACTTACTCTCACGCCGGAGTGGTTTCGTAAGGTCAAGCCTTGCACTTCCACTAAGGTGATTTCGTACTTTTAAACATGTTCAAGGAAGCAAATCAAGCTCAGACATCCTATACACCAATCGAACGGCCCAAGACTGATTTTTTGCCACATCACTTTGTATGTCCTTAAAAAATAAAATTATATATTATTTTTCACAACTTGAAGTATTTACAAAAAAATAAAGTTATAATTTTAGAAAAAAAAATTGACTAATTGCATGAAACAATAAAATTATTACTATGAGGGAAACTGTTAATCAAAACCCACAAATCCTAAAAACTGCTGGCTTTTCTATGAAAGTAGTTGGGGATGCACACTATTCAAGGATCGCTGAATATATATTTTTCGTTAATCAGAAGTTAGGGCCTCTTTGGTACAGCGTTATGAAAACGTAGCGTTTTAAAAACACAGTGGTTTAAAAATGTAACGTTTTAAAACACAACATTTTTCTTACAAATGCGTTTGGATATATTTCCAAAACGCTATTTTCATAAATCTGAGTATTTGTCAAAATGACGATTTTACCATTTCTTAAACAATGTTTTTCTTCTAATTTTATAGATATACCTTCAAATATATATATATATATATATATATATATATATAAACTTAATATTTTAATATAATAAAAATTAACACCGAATAATATAAAAAGTAATATCAAGAAGAAAATTTTGAATCCAAATTAACACATAATGTAAATTTGAATAAGAATAAGGAAGAAAATAAATAAAAGACAAACCTAAGGTACTAATATGAAAATAATGATCAATTAAAGATGTTTCTAGGTCTACCGATACTAGAAGCCACAGAAAGTTTGGGAAAAAAAAATTTCCTTCAGCCTCCATCGACATCGCCTTTCAGCGCAGTCCATCGTCTTTGAAGAATTTGGGGGTAATGGAAGACACCATTTCTCTTGCTCTTGCTCTTGCTCTCTCTCTCTCTCTCTATCCCTCTTTCTCTTTCTCGCTCTCTCTCTCTCTCGCTCTCGGGTTAGATCTCACGTCGTCGCCGTCGCCATCAACATCGCTAACGTAAGTCTTCCTTCACCATCCCTCCATCTCTCGGCCCACTTATTTCTCTCTTTCTAGGACAATCAAAAGCTTGTATAATACCGAAAAGAAGGAGGCAATGTTCTAAATTCATTTGTCACAGCAGCGTTTTGTAACTGTGTTTTCTTTCCGGCACTCAATTTCAGTGTTTAGAAACGCCCATCGTTTCTAAAACGCCCCGTTTTCAAACGGGACATTGAAACAAATTTGAGGAAAACGCCCTATTATTTGGTAGCATTTTTCGTAAAAACGTAGTACCAGACACGCCTTATTCACTTAATTGTAGGGACAACCACCATGCTCCATTCATTTGGGGTTGAAAAATGAAAACGAATCAAGTTGTAGGAATATTTGAATGTTGATAAAGGTTTAAAAATCTTAGTACTATATTTTAAAGGGTGTTCAAACTTAATTTATTCTTGAGATTTCAAATAGTTTTTAATCAAGTCTAGTTTGATTTCACCAGCGTTAATTGTGTAGCTTGTCCCCATTAGGTTGATTTTTAAATTGAAAAATATTATAGAGGGTTTAGATATCATTTTAAAGAGTGAAATTTAAAATAAAAAATATCTTATATAGTAATAAATACTCTATCCGTTCCAAGCAAAAAAAATAGTTTGAAAGTCAATTTTTTAAAAAACAAATGACACTTTTATTAGTTATTAGTAATAAAATAATATTTTTATCTCTTAATTTTTGAAAGTAAACTATTTAAGTGAAACATCTCAAAATAAAATAGTAAATTCTTTGTTCGAAACAAATAGAGTAGTAAAAGAAGTAACTTTATTTTTGTTT
Organism: Codonopsis lanceolata; assembly: GCA_013146195.2. NCBI lineage: Eukaryota > Viridiplantae > Streptophyta > Magnoliopsida > Asterales > Campanulaceae > Codonopsis > Codonopsis lanceolata. The sequence goes on from CM028377.1 coordinate 77,054,409, forward strand.
TTTGGGTAAAATTTTGGTCGATCCTTTTTCCAAAGTTTTTTAGATGACATGATCTGGTTAATTATTATTTTTTATCGCGGTGTAAAAATAGATTAATAATATTTTATGTATTGTGATTCAAAAATTAATTTATCGCAGTACATAAAAGTTGATACCGCGGTGCAACTTGGATTATGTATATGTATCGCGGTTCAAAAATTAATTTATCGCGGTACATAAAAGGCGGTACTGCGGTGCAATTAGAATATGTAATTAAACTATTGAATCACTGTACAAAAATTAATGTAATAAAATTGATAAATCGCGGTGCAATAGGAATATGCAATTAAACTATTGAACCGCGGTATAAATATTAATACAATAAAATTGATGAATCGCGATGCAATCGGATTAGGTAATTGAATTATTGAACTACGATGTAAAAATTAATACAATAAAATTAATAAATCTTAGTTTAATAGTCAATGTACCGAGATTAATTTATGTAACACACCTCATGCTCATTTAAAATATTATTGTTTTTTTTTTTGTCTAAAAAAACATAATATTAGAACGATTAGAAATTTTATAAAGTGAACCGTCCATAATTTTCCCTTGTCTTTTTTTATGTTAGTTTGTCATATAGTAGTCCATAAATAAAAAAAGCCTGAAAACTCATCTTCTTGTTCTAATCCTTCGGTTTGGCAGCCGACAGTAGAACGTCCAAAAACCAGTGAAATCAAAGCCGTGCCTTACCTGGACTAAGAAGAACAGCCGCTCACGCAAGTGGCGCCGACCATCAAGAGATGCCGAAGCCCACACTTGGTAATAATAAAAACAAAAAAGAAAGAAAAATCATACTCTACCAATTTTATATAGAAAAAACTTGGTTCTGGATCGAAATCTGGCTGACACTGAGCCACCCTTCGGCGCATACACGGTGCCACATAGACCCAACGTGGCGAAACCACCATAATGCCCGTTTACGAAGCCGCTCATTCTCGATTAATGTAAAAGGACTCCTACCCTCACAAGGATACTTTTTCTGGTCCAATGTCGTAGTCTATATCTCCAAAAATAAAAAATAAAAAATTTGTATTGCTTGATTGAATATGCAAATTAAAATTATAATTAATTTTAGAATAAATGTTACTGTACTTCTTTCACCCAAAAATCCTTACTTAAAAAATCTAATTATTACAAGATACGGAGTATATATTAATATTATTGAAGTTAATTATAATTATAAAAATATTTAAGTAAAAGTTATGTGTTTACAACATAAGTAAAGGGTAAAAATAAAAATTTATAAAAATTGTAAGCATAATTTATGTAAGTGAGTTTTTAAAGTAAAATATATCAAAATAATATAGTGGACTCTTTATTTGGAGATAATATATTGTTAGTTATTATAGGGTTAATTACACCGGTCACCCATGTACTTTTCCGACTTTCAAGCATATGTCCTTGATTTAAAAAAGTGAAAATTTTAGTCCAAATATGATTTTTCTTTACACATTGGTTGGTGGTCCTCGGTGGATGCCATTAGGCCCATTACCTAATTCTCCGTTGATTGAATTACATTTAACTTTTCTCTCTCCAATCTCCCATTTCCCACTCCCTGCCAAGCATATCAGGTCCATATTCATTATCCATCCCCCACCCTTTTCATCAACGGTACTAATGTGGATACGAAGAAAATTAGTTGTCATCAAAGATTCACACACTTTTTAAAAGAAAAAAATTTCTTAAATATAAATGTGGATGTAGAGTGTAGAATGATGTGTCAATTAAATTTGTTCATATTGTCGATAAAAATATCAAATTTTCAAATTCTACTAAAGCTTGTAGATGTATCTTAGTTATCATTTTTCCTTTTAAAAACTCTTTTCAATCGGTTATTCTATTTTCTTTTTTTTTTATATTTTTTGTCAAATTTTATTTTAGTAGTGGGATGCATATCAAATAAGATCTGAAATGATGAAACCGTGGAAATCATCATCGGCATAGTTACGGGTCCCACAATGGAAACCATTAGCAGATTCAGCCAGACAGTCGAGCCAGAGCGAGCTCGCCGAAGACACCTCATAAAACAATCAGAGTAAGGAGCAAACTAGACCCATGGTTTTCGATGGGCTCGGCCTCGGCAACAAAAGTTCACTATGCTCGGACCACTCGGCCTCGGCAAACGGTCAATAATCACCAGGCCTGACAAGAAGCTTCCCAAGACCCGATGAAACCTCTGCACGCAACCACCAACTCTCTGACAGCGGTCAGTCCACTTATTTCTGATAAAGCCTTCAGCGCATTTAATACCCGTCGCAACCTGTTCCCCAACGAAAAGCCGCCACGTCACCAAGAAAAATCAGGTATAAATAGGGGACATGGTGATTAAAACCAAGGAAGCCAGCCACATCGACGACCTCAGGGAAACTTTTGCAAACCTCAGGAAAAACAGAATGAAGCTTAATCCCGCCAAATGCGCATTCGACGTAACAGCGGAAAAATTTCTGGGGTATATGGTGAAAGAGCGTGGGAAAGAGGCGAACCCCGAAAAAATCAAAGCCTTGGTCGAGATGAAAGTCCCCAAATGCATTAAACAAGTACAACAGTTAAACGGAAGAATCGTGGCCCTGGGAAGATTCATCTCGAAATCAGCAGAAAAAAGCCTCCCTTTTTTTCAAAATCTTAAAGGGGGCGAAGAGATTCATGTGGGACAAAGAATGTGACCTCGCCTTCGCCGAACTCAAAGAGTACCTCGGCAGTTTACCTTTGCTCAGCTGCCCCATACCAGGAGAAAGACTCTATGTCTATCTCTCGGTTACGGACACAGCCATAGTATCGGTCCTATTAAGAGAAGAGGCGGGATACCAGAGACCCATCTACTACGTGTCCCATGCGCTCACCGAGGTCGAGACGAGGTACATGCAGATAGAAAAAGTGATACTCGCGTTAATGATAACGGTGAGGAAGTTGAAGCCATACTTCAAGGCACATGAGATCGGGGTGTGCACCGACTTGCCCCTACGAAGGATCCGGTATAGACCTGACGTCGCTGGAAGGATGATGAGATGGGCTGTTGAACTGACAGAGTATGCAATCATCTACCTTCCGAGAAAATCTATTAGAGCTCAAGTCCTAGCGGACTTCATTGCTGAAACCTCCTTCAACTCGGTAGAAGGAAAAAGCAACACACCAGACCTGGAACCCTCCACCAGCGAGCAAGTGCCCAAGCAAGAGTTGTCTCGTAAAAAAGGACCAGCTCAGCCCTGGACATTGTTCGTAGACTGGTCATCCAACAAAAACAGGAACGGGGCGGGCATCCTACTCGTAACACCAGAAGGAATGGAGATCAGTAAAGCTCTTAAACTGAACTTCCCATCGTCGAATAACGTTGCCGAATACGTACGAAACACTTATAGCAGGGGCCGAATTGGCTGTTGAAATGGGAGCAGCTCAAATCTTAATCTTCAGCGACTCCCAGCTTGTCGTGAAGCAGATTTCGGGGGAATATGGGGTCAACCACCCAACACTGGACAGATAAAAAGAGCTCACCCTGAGCATCCTTGCCCGATTCGAATATTGGGAACTGGAGCAAATAGGAAGGGTTGAAAACATAAAGGCTAATCGCTTTTCCAAAATGGCCACCGGCGAGCTCGGCGAGCTCCCTCCAGAAACATGGATCAAAATTCTCAATACCCCGGCCATTGATAAAGAAAAAATAATGGTACTAGAGCACGCCACGGAATGTTGGATCAACGACATCAAGAAATACATTGACCAAGTGGTGCTACCCAGCGACAAAGAGAAAGGATGGGCAATGGTAAGAAGGTCGGCCAGATACACCGTAATCGGGGATGTACTGTACAGACGATCTTTCACTAAGCCTCTCCTAAGGTGTGTTCGCCCAGAATTCACACAAGGATTGCTGGCTGAAGTACACGGGGGGGGGGTATGTGGAAGCCACCCGGGGGCTCGAACGTTGGCTGACAGGATCATTTTCCACGGATACTACTGGCCCACATTGAGGAAAGATGTCGAGATATATGCCCGAAAATGCGACAAATGTCAAAAATTCGCAAACATCCCAAGATTGCCTTCGGCACCTCAAACCCCTGTAATAGCAGCATGGCCATTCGAAATGTGGGGACTCGATCTGATTGGGCCATTCCCTCTGGCCAAGGGCAAAAACAAATTTGTGATAGTTGCAGTGGACTATTTCACAAAATGGATCGAGGCCTGGCCCCTAGCGTACATCACCGAACAAAGGGCCATCGACTTTGTTCGAGACAGCATCTGGTGCAGATATGGAGTACCGAGGGCTATCGTGTCGGGTCATGGCACGCAGTTCTCCAACAGATTCACGACAAGTTGCGAGGAAAGAGGGATTCGCCATTGAAAGTCTTCGGTAGCACACCCTCAAGGAAACGACCAAGCAGAGGTAGGAAACAAGCAAATTCTTTATGCCTTAAAAAGAAGACTAGATGAAAAGAAAGGCGCTTGGCTCGAGGAGCTTCCCGCCGTCTTATGGTCTATCAGAACATCCTGCCGAGGTTCAACAGAAAAAACACCATTCTCCCTGACCTATGGGACCGAGGCCATGGCCCGAGTAGAAATGGCCCTCCCCACTGCGAGAGTCATCCACTTCAATGAGGAAGCAAACACCGAGTCAAGGACGTTGGACCTCGATTACCTTGAGGAAAGAAGGCTCGAGGCCATGCTAAAAGCCATCAACTACAAAAAACTCGCCAAGGTTCATCATGACAAACGAATGAATCCCCGCACATTTTCCGTCGGCGACCTAGTACTAAGGAAAATCGAGGTGACCGGAAACAGGCCAAGAAGAAACAAGCTCTCCCCCAACTGGGAAGGACCATTCCAGGTCACAAACACCATCCGGGCTGGAACCTATAGGTTCACAAAACCAGATGGAACCCCACTAAAAAAACCCTGGCATTCAGACCACTTGAAAATGAATTACCAGTGATTTGCTATTTCTGTTATAAAGAAAAATCTTGATAAAAAATATGTCTCCTCAACACTGCACCTAAAACCACTCAGTTTTTCCACAAAACCTCCTCGCCTAGTCGAGGAGAGGCCAAACTCTAATGCCTTCAAAAACCTCCTCGCCTAATCGAGGAGAGGCCAGACTCTAATGCCTTCAAAATCCTCTTCGCCTAATCGAGGAGAGGCCAGGCTCTAATGCCTTCACAATCCTCCTCGCCTGGTCGAGGACAGGCCAGGCTCTAATGCCTTCAAAATCCTCCTCGCCTAGTCGAGGAGAGACCAGACTCTAATGCCTTCAAATCCTCCTCGCCTAACCGAGGTGAGACCAGGCTCTATAATTACCAAGTTAAAAACAACGAAAGCAAGAAACACAGGAAATACCTACATTAAAGCCACAACACATAAAACTAATTACAAAAAAAAACATCGTATCATTGAAAATATTGTATCATTACTCAAAACCTATTCTACCCTCTCCTCCCTCTCGCGAACATCCTCTTCACGAGCTGCCACCTGCTTGGATTCATACTGATGCTTGGACAGCTTCTCTCGGCTGATTTTTTGGCCCTCGAGCTCCATCATGAGCCTATCCCCAACATACTCGGCCTAAAGAAGAGGGGCAGCCCTTGGCGCAACAAAGAGGCGATAAGTCTTTTTAAACCAGACTTTCTTGTGATCCATCAAAGCAAACAGATTCCCCGCCTCAACAGGGGCGGGCAGCCATTCAGGAGCCTGGCCCGAAACATCCGCGGCCTTGATCTCGCAGAGCTCACTGTCATCAAAAGGAACCAAGGAGGAGACTCCTCAGCATTCTGGACCATAGGAGAGCAAACCAGCCATCTTCACCACCTCTGGCAGAGGCACACCGATTGCAACCGCCGCCCGAAAGGTCTGGACCCGGCTTGTCTCCATATAATTAAGGGCCTCCTCCTCATAAGCCTACGAGCCCCGGTGCTTTTCCCGAACCTCGTCGTTATCAGGCTTCACGACCAGCTTAGCTCGCAAACGGTCATTGTCACTAGAAAGACCCTTTAACTTGGCCTCGAGGTCAGCCACCATCCCCTTCAGACGATCCCTCTCGTCTGCCCTATCTTGCAGCACCTTCTCCCTCGCCAGCCAGGCTGTCTTCTCAGCATCTATCTTGGAGAGCTCGTTCTTCTTAAGCAACAAATATCCCTCCAGGGACGCTATCTTCTCGGCCGAAGACGAGATCTCTCCCTTTGCGTTTGCCAACGCCCGCTCTAGGCCCGTCACGGACTCGGCAGCCTGACCTAACTTGGCATTATAAGTTGCAAGACAAATGTCGAGCTGCAAGAACAAAAAATAGAGCTATGAGCAAACAAGCCGAATTATAAAAAAAGGAAAAAACAACAGGCAATCCACCTACCTCGCTAATGGCCAAAGCACTTAGATCATTCAATTGAAACTCCCTGACAGGGAGCAGCGTCTCCACAGACTCGGCTGGAACACTCTGGGCGATTAATCTTTGCCCATAACCAGCAAAAGAGGCATGAAAGGAGTTGACCGACTTGCTAGATGTGACCGATAATATAGTCATTATCGTTTGCCTCCTTGGCTGTCGGAGTAGAGTCGGGGGTCGAGGCCAGTGGATGCTCAGCCAAAATCGAGGTAGGTGGGAGCTGACCTTGAGATGGGCCCAACCTTTGTCTCTTGAACTTGGGGGCGTCAGAAGCGGGTTGTTTGCCCTTCACCTTAGGGGCCGAAGCAGTTGGAGCAGGGGCCACCTTTGAAGGATCCTCCAACACGCCCACTATGGGCAACGACCCAGGATTTTTGCGAGCTGCCTCCTGCGAATGAGAAGCCTTTAGCTCGGCCTCCCTTCGCTCTGCCTCGGCCTTCTTCCGGGCCATAATGGCATCGCGAGTCAAACCCATATCTGCAAATCAGAAAACTCACATCAAAAACCAAGAGACAAATACAACGAGATGACTAAAAAGTAAACAAGGCAGAAATAACAGTATTAACATGGCGTCGAGCACCCAGACCCGTCTATACCCTTACACTCCTGACACTCCGAACCAAACACCCATCCTCGGTGCAGGGCCCAGCCATCTCGGCTCACATATTCAAAATCCGAGTAGGCTCTCTCTACCCCCCCAACACTGGCAGCAGAGACCCTGAACTTGGACAGCAGGCCTTCGTCTCTAACTATGGCCTTCCAGTTGTAAGAGCGAACCTACTCCCCTTCCGCATTAAACAAGGGGGCCTCAATAGCGCTCTTCACAGCCTCGTCGGCAGCGCTTAAACTCTTACTCTTCAAAAGACCATGGGGTTTTCCTTCGGGAGCCTCAAAATTCCACCCCTGGCTCGAGTCCACCAGAAGGACTTTCTCCGATCACCGATGATCCTTATTTCCGAAACTAGCCAACAAGGGAAATCCTTGCGCATGCCTCAGAACGGTCAGCCGATTCATCGAAACGCTGACCTTGTAGTAATAACAGAAGAGTGAGAGGGCCCCTTCGATCGGGTACATACTATGAAGCTGACCAGCGCTTGGGTAAGGTTGGGAGTCAGATCCAAGGGGACGGAGCTCGTCTGGGTCAAAAATTCGCAAATAAAGGGGTCGAGGGGTAGACGCAGCCCCGACGACTCGAAAAGACTAGAATAAAAGTCCACATAGCTGCGAAGACCACGCAGCTCAGAAATACCTAAGTCGGAATTGGGGACCAAACCCCGGAAAAAGCCAAAACCTACACCCGAGACCATTCCACTAGGTCTTGCGAGCTTATCTTGTTCTCAAAAGGCCTCAGGAAGCGAGGTGCCCTCTTGCCATCATTACCAGCTCGCCCGGACACAGAAGCCTCAGGACCGCTCGCCATTCTCCCAAGTTGCCGACGGTACAGATTCCTTTCAATTTGACGGAAATGCAGAACTCTCTCCCTGGTGAAAAATTAAGTAATCAGACTTAACGCAATATGGTCTTTGCTCGCGAACACCACATAGGGGTACTAGAAGGATAATCCGAAGTAGAAAAAACTTCATCACCAAACTTCCAATGTATTCTAACCTTCACTCCAAAGCTCGCAAGGACAAACCTCGCTTGCCGAGGAGTAACCGCTACCCACCTACCCTGACATTGCCTGTACATAGGACCCCCACGTAGAGATTTACCAAAAACTAACTCAAGAAACGGGCCCTCGTCATCAGAATCTACAGAGGAGATCGAGCACGACAAAGAAGAACCCGAGCTCAGAGGGCCCACAGTCTTTTCTACATAAACAGTGGTGTCTACCACTCTCTCCTCGGCTAAACAAACACTCACCTCGATACCTCTTCAGGCTGGGCCACGAGGGATAGACTCGACCTCGTCATCACTTAGTATATCCCCCTAGACTCGGCTAAATTAGGATCCTCGGCATCAGGACTAGCCTCGACCTGGGAAGGAACCTCGGCACAAGGGCTGTTCACGCTACGAAAGGGTACCAAGGCACAAGAGAGATCCTCGGCACGAGGAGACACACCAGAAACACCCTTGGCCAAGGCCGAAGCCTCGACTACGTTACTAGGGAGGGGAAAAAGAGGACTCCTAATTGGCACAGGTATACGAATTACCCTATTCCAGTAGTCTATCAGCTCCATGGAGGAACTACTGGAAGAAGAAGAAGAAAAAAAATGGGAAAAGGAAATCTACGTGACATACTTCAAAAAGAAAGGAAGAGGTACCGTACCAAAAACGAAGCAGGGAAGGACGCCGGAGATATCAACAAATAAGCAGAAACACACCTGAAAAAACCAAAAAAGAAGCCGAAAAATTAAGCAAACAGGAGAAAAAACCCCTCAGACAGAGAAAACAAAAAACCAGAGAATAGAAACCGGTGATAAAGAAGACACCAGAAAAGAGACAGGAGAAAACAAAAGGAGAACAAACCTACGGATGCAGATGACGGGAGTCACGGGAAGGATGGCCAGAAATATCGCCAGAAATCGCCAAATCTTAAGGCAGAGGAACAGTGAGAAAGTGAAAGTGAAAAAGGTGAAAAGTAAAAAGTGGAAAAAAGGTTTTATATCCCCCTGCAATGACGTCGCATCCAATCAGGGCGCCCTTACCCGCCGGGTCAACCCGCGTGTCTTTTCTTAAAAACATCCGAAACGACACCGTACTCCCTAGATATTTTTGGATTTGGGAAAGAGAGCGGCAATAAGGACATTTTGAAATTCGAAAAGCCGCCCAAACGAAATTCGAAAAGCCGCCAAAAACTCGCATTTAATGTTGCGTCAGCCTGAAAAGACAATCGTCGTGATTGGACGGATACCCAAAACGCCCCATTACCTTCCTCCACCCTCAGCCTAAACCCTGAAACCAACATCGGCATCGATTTTCCATCACCAAGAGTTCGGGGGAAAGACTTCTTGGCCTTATGACAGCAAAAGACCAAAAAGTAGGGGGCCACTGAAAGGATGAAACCGTGGAAATCATCCTCGGCATAGTTACGGGTCCTATAATGGAAACCGTTAGCAGATTCAGTCAGGCAGCCAAGCCAGAGCGAGCTCGCCGAGGACACCTCATAAAACAATCAAAGTAAGGAGCAAACTAGACCCGTGGTTTTCGATGGGCTCGGCCTCGGCAACAAAAGTTCACTACGCTCGGACCACTCGGCCTCGGCAAACGGTCAATAATCACCAGGCCTGACAAGAAGCTTCGCAAGGCCGGTGAAACCGCTGCATGCAACCACCAACTCTCTGACAGCGGCCAGTCCACTTATTTCTGATAAAGCCTTCAGCACATTTAATACCCACCGCAACCTGTTCCCCAACGAAAAGCCGCCATGTCACCAAGGAAAATCAGGTATAAATAGGGGACATTCCTTATGGTAAAGGACAAGTCAATTTTCAGATATCCAAACTCTCTTATCAAAACCTCTTATCGGACCATTTATTACTACGACACATTTATTACCCATTTCACCGGATACCTTACTCTCACGCCGGAGGGTTCTAGTCGGGCTACCCCGACTCCTTAACGGCGTTTATTATTTGTCTTGTGTAGGTAACCAGGAAACCGGACGAGGACAAACGTGCAAAGACCGTGCCACTCCTGCTTCACACGTGGACAACAAGACAAGGTCAGTACCAAAATTGCGTGATCAAGATCAAATTCACATTTACATTGGAAAGATCCGTTTTAATTGAATATGAATTAAGAGAGAAAAATTGTCACATATGATTGAGGGTGTTGATTACTTACGGCCATGTAAGATGAAATTAACGATTATGTGATGCTTTTGCATGACCTATTAAAATTTAGGTCTAATTCCCCAAATGGTCCCTGAACTTTTTGTCATGTTTACAATCGGTCCATGTACATAAATTTGAAAAAATCAAATCCTTGTACTATGCCATTAAATGCAATTGGTCCTTCCGTCCAATTTCGTCAAATTTGTGCCGTTAAATACGTATGCGTGCATCTCATGTGTTTTTACCCAAGGATAAAATAGTAAATTTCATTAAATTAGTACATGGACTATTTGTCAAGGTGCCAAAATTTAGTGTGTTATAGTGTAAATTAGGGAAAAATATTTGGGAGAAACAGAGACTACTTAAAGAGGTAAAAAATTCATGAAAATGGTATTTGATCTTCCCTCTTCATCCATTCCAGACGTCTTCAAGCCAACAAGCTTCATCAATGGAATGACAAGGGACGTGAATACATCTTCCGTCTGCAATTGATAATGTTTTTATTTTGTGAATCTCAAAGTTATTTACCTCAAGCAAACTAATTTTAATCTGAGATTTGAGCTTATGAAATAGGCTTTGAGGTCATCATGGCGGGAGACGTTCCGAACAAGTTTGAATTGAAATTTCGACATTGATGACGAGGACGATTTTCGGTTTTAAGATCTCGAATGGAGGAGCATATTTGATTTTTATAGCGGGAAAATTTCATGGATTGAAGAAACGGAAGGTGGAGAGTTAAGGTGTGTGAGTGAGAGAGAGCTCATTTTCTATCATCCTTTGCCAGATCCAAACATGAGTATACCTCCAACACCGACGAGTTCGTCGGAGGTCCATCAACCAAAATGATCAATCTCCTGCTTCAAACTTCCCCCATATCAGTTTCAACCGGCAAGTTCGCCGAAAGTCCAATCTTGGTTCAATCTCCTACAGTAACTATAACTTCAAAATTTTGGGCATATTTTCTGCAATTGGGTGTTCACTAGTTTGCAGAGAAAATTGGGGGGGGGGGGGTTAAGGTTTTTTCTTGTAGATGTTGATTAATCATCACTCTCCTCCACGACTGTTCAAATAGAGTTTTTTTTTCTTTCAGTTCTTGAAGTACGCCTTCGAAAAATGTCCCTCTACTTTGGCCAAATAAATGACTTTTTTACCCTTGACAAAAAAACACGTGTCTAACACGTGCTCAAACTTAATGGCTAAAATGGATGAAATTGGATGGAGGGACCAATTCCTTGAATGGATCAGTACAGGGACCATTTACGTTGATAAAGGACCAATCACAAAAATGACACAAAGTTCAGGGACCATTTGGGGAATTCGCGATAAAATTTATGTCACTTCCCAACCCACTTCCGTCTCCTTCCTTAAATTTCTTTCTCCCTCTCTCTATCTCAACCATCTCATTCCACATCCATATTAGCCTTATCTTGACCGTTGTTCTTCCATGAAAGGCTCCTCCCTTCCACCATGAGAAACAATGCCCTCTCCCACCTCCCCACCATTACCGCCGCTAGTGGAGTAATTCAATTCGACATAGAAGGCCCGTAATATCATAATTGCGAGGATTTCGCTTTCAGCATCTCTTGGTTTAATATGGGGTACTAGGTTTACCCCAAATTTCAAGGTTTCAAGTTCTATTGATGATTTTTTTTATCAATAGCTTGATGATTTTTTTTTAGCAATAGCTAGTCTTTGATTGAGCATGGATGGTCTCTCTCTCTCTCTCTCTCTCTCTCACTATGACTGGCGAGAATTATATAATTTATTCGTGGAATATTGAGAAAAATAACTTCAAAATTGGTTTGATTATGTTTGTTAGGTGATCTCGTAATTTGCAAAAGGAGTTAAAATAAAATCCTACAAATTTTTCGAAAGAAGTTACTAAATTGCTATTCAGATTTAGGTTTGATTTTTTTTAGATTTGAAAAAGCTTCTGCGCATCGATTTTTTTTGCCCCAATTCGAGACCTTAAATTGATTCTACAATTGGTCGCCACCCAACCGTTGCCGAAGAAGACGATGATGGTTGCTGACTATTTTCTATCAGAGTTAGATAATTACATAATCGCACTTGTATCTAATTTAGGAATGAAAAGAAAAATGGGTATATTTGTCAATTCATGATAGAAATAGTGTTTGAACAATAATATCATTCAAAGTTTCTGGTTTATAGACATCCTCTTGCACTGAAATAACTTTTTTGCCCTAAAAAATCTTATGTGATGCGCACATGGTCACATAACAATAAAATAACTAATGATATCTAACGAATGGACCTAATTTCACTTTTCTCAAATCAGGGACCAATGCTTAAAGTCGAAAAGTACACGGACGATCGGTGTAATTAACCCGTTATTATAATTATAGTCACTATGACTGGACAAAATTGTTTTTTTGTCAAAAAAGCCTTGACAAGTATTGAGAATACTAAATACGACTTTTATTAAATACTAGTGTTAAATCGGATCGTTTTTTTTTTCTTTCTAATATAACTTAATATGAAACTTATGTGCAAATATCTTACAAATTGGCATAATGAAGTTTAAAAAGTTGGTCAATTAAAAAAATAATTAATTATGTTCACTTTATTACTCAAATGAAATATACATGAATAATTTAATAGAATTCTTATAGTTACATTAATAATTTAATTGAATTCTTAAGGTTTCATTTAAAGGGTAACACTTTACTTTACCTAACATCATGAAAACAACGTAAAGATGAGAGTTTTACTTTTCTTGCTTTTTATAAGAATAAGTTCAACCATTTGAAAGATTCATAGTTTATAGGTGTGAAAAGTTGGAGTTACAACCCACTATAGTAAATATTATCATAATTGAATAAAAAAATTCTACAAAGTTAATTTTAAATTAAAGACTTTATAGGATATCTAAATTAAAAACTTACCGTTGATGATTTTGCAATTTAAAATACAATGAATATGTGTCTACAATTAATTGTGTACAACTTTTAATTCAATAGTTTTTTTGAAAATAAAGGTCGAAGGAAAATTTAAAGCACAATTATTAACATGTTGGGTAATGTATAAATTATAATGGACAATGTGAAGCTTCTAATTGTTTTCGAAAATAACGGATGAAAGAAAATTTAAGGAACAATTAATTTAAATTAAATATTTTAAAGGCTAAATTGAAAACTTGCCATTTATTATTCAACAACTAGTCTTACACCCGTGCGTTTAACATATGGACATATATATTTTTTAATTAAATTTTATTTAAATAAAACAAAGACAATAAATAAAATTAAAAGAATGAATTGCAACTATCTAAATAGAAATACATCATTGTATCGGTAATATGACAGATTCTGAATTCATTATACACAACATTTGTTGTGTTATTTTGTTGGTTTTCCTTATTTATCTCATATCAATCAATATTTTTAAACCAGAACGATTTATGAACCTAAAAATCATGATCTGCTTTGAACTATACTTCAAGAAGTGTCATATATGTGGCAATGATTGTCCTTAACTATTGTTAATCGTTATTGCATATGATAGTACCAATGATTGACCTTAACTTTTGTTTAACATACATGTTTGCTCTGGTTGAAATTATAAGTATTGGTTTGTTACTTTTTTTTCATGTTTCTAATATTTTAATAAATACACTTTTGTAAGGACTATCTTGGTTTTACATAAAAATAAAAATATTTTTTTAGAATACATGTTGACTGAAGCCGATTGTTTTAAGTTCATTATATTTTATCTTCTATAAGACTACAAATTTTTAACGTATAAATTATTATTAAAAATTTTGATTTTGATTTATTAAAATGTAAAATGGATAATAAAATTAAGATATTTATGGTTTTAAAATATTTTTTCAACGGGTCTGATGGAGATGGAAAAATAATTTTTTATTTATGCTTCTTTATATTTTTATAGATTTATCAATGAATTACTTTTACTTTTGGTCCATTTCATTAGATGTGCACTTTAGTTTCAAATATGTCAATAAGTAGTCTCAATAATTGTGATGAAGATTTAGATTCGTTAAGTAGTATCTATTTCGATATTAATTATATTTTCGTAATTGATGCGTCCAAAATAATAACTCGGATATCGACTTTCTTAATCTATCACAAATCTTCAAGGTCCAATCCTGACTTTCAATCTATCACAAATCTTCAAGGTCCAAAAATGCAAACAGAATTAGCTAACACTCAATTGAGTAAGCAAACCGAGAATTAGCTAACACTCAATTGAGTAAGCAAACTTACTTATATATGAATCACGTACCTCCCTCCTTTGTTTCGAGGGTTTTTATAGCCGGTGCAGGAAACTGAATAACTCCTCATTAAATGTTGTGGCATGCATGGCGGGTGTATTAACTGCCGTGTTTACCACAATGGTTTGATCATGAATGTGGGAGCGAGTTCCTCGGAAATAACTGCCCACGTTCAGGATGAGTGTTACTTTCATAACTGAGCATGGTTAGCCTTGCTCGATAAACATTTGTCCGTTGGGTGGTTCACCCAGCTCGTTGATCACTTGCCCACTAGGTGAGCCCCCAACTCGCTATAACCTTGGCGTTTAACCCCCAGATTTTGAACACACATTATCATGGACAGTGTCTGACCGTTGCCCGCTCCGCAATCAGGTTTTGGAATACTTGTGCTCTGCTCGTAATTGCAGGAAATGTGCCGAGCATGTGACTTAGGCTTGGGCCTATTGGACCAGACAGTTCAGTAATCCAGTTTTTTTTTTTTTTTTCGTTTTGTGATTTTACTGTCATCTAGATATGATATTCTTGTTTTTACTGATGGAGACAATGACATTCTTGTGTTATTTTGTCTCCAAAATTATTTGCATTCAAATTTTAGCTTCTACAATGTGATATCCAAGTCTTTTAATGATTAGTTGGTAAAAAATTACAATAAAATATTAGTTGATTTTTTAAATACAATAATAATTTGATTTGGGGGATTGAGTATTAAGAATTGAACAAACAACAATATTTTTACAAAAAAATCTAGTTTGGATTTGATGAAATTTGGTTTGTTGGTTAATATTCAAGGTTTTTTTGTTTGACCTACATGCTCAGATTGAAATTAAATCATGGTTTGTTATCTTATTTTTTTCTGTTTCAATATTTGAATAAACACACTTTTGTCGAGACTCCTGATTTAATATAAACATAAAAGTATAATTTTTTTATAATATATGTTGGCAAAAGACGATGTTTAAGTTCATCATATTTTATCTTCTATAAGACAACAAATTTCTTAACGTGTAGAATACTATAAAAAATTATGATATCGATTTATAACATGTAAAATGAACAATAAAATTAAGATCTTAATAATGTTGAAATATTTTGCTAACTTTGTTTTCAATTCATTAGAAGTTTGTTCATATTTCAAGGTAATATTTGGTTTTCATATTCCAAGAGAGTATTTATATTAATGTTGTATTTGATTAATTATGACACATGTAATCAATTAATTTATGTTTTCAATACATGGCCCACAACTTTTTATTACATATAAATGACTTTCTACTTTAGGAAGACAAATTTTGGAGGAATTTTGCTATTTTTAGACTACCTTGGCTTTATATATATATATATATATATATATATATATATATATATATATATATATATATATATATAATCTAATGAATCTTTACATATTCTAATTCAATTGTTTTTAAAAATAAATGTTGAAAGAAAATTTAACTCACGGTTATTAACATGTGGGGGTAATAAGGGGGTAATTTATTCATATATATATATATGGGTATTGGGTATAGCCTTAAATAACTTAGCCTTATTTTCAAACTAATTTTCTATGCACAATTAACAACTCCCATAAACGGGATGGTGCATTATTTTGATTAGAATACTCGTTTTAAAAACCAACAATCTTATGCTTATTTTTTTTATTTTAAAAATTTTGTAGACAAAAAAAAATATGAAATACATAATAAAGGTGACAACTTCCTTGAAATGCATCGACACGTGTATTTTGGACTAAATATTCGTAGTAAAGTCGTGTTCCACTCGTGATGTATCTGACCCAAAGCCGGGTCACGAGCGAAGCACGAGCTAGCGTCACGTGCCAATCACGGGCATACTTAATATGGACCTACCAACCTAGCGGGTAAAGCAACCGATGAATCGAGCAACGAACAGAGCAATTCCTGTCTAAACTTGGTCGGGCACAGGCCCTGCCTGTCCGACTAGGGGTTATATCTGGGGACCACATCCCTATCGGGTAAAGAATCGGATTTGTCCCGTCCAAACCTGGTCGAGCACTGGCTTGGCCTACCCGATCAAAGGCCATGCCCGGGATATACACTGACATCAACTCAGTCAACACCAAGCAGTCGGGAAGAGCCTTGCTCCCCCAAGCACATATCGAGCAGAAAACTCCAGAAACTTGTTCCCCAAGATAAGTCAAAGGTTTCTTTATTCGAGCAGGACACTTGTCTTATCTGCTCCTACATTCACGCGACCAGCCGCCTATCGTACCTACAATTTAGGGATTCTCTCATGTGGGATATAGTTTCTTGAGCCTGGAACCTCTGTCAAATTCTCTCTTGAGATTCACACCCGATACTTACTCTCACGCTAGAGTGGTTTCGCGAAGCCAAGCCTTGCACATCCACAAATGTTTTCTGTGATTCTAATCAGGTTCAAGGAAGCAGAACAAGCCCAGATATCCTACCCATCACATGGACGGCCCAAGCTGCATTTTTGTCATATCAACTCGGTTTATTAGTTAAATATTCATAATAAATTGTATATATACATGTTATTTCTGAAGTAAATATTTTATATAAAATCCATATCTTTGGTAGTAATACTAGAAAGCAATAATATTGAAATTGATATTTTTTGAATTGGTTAATTAATATTTAACTTTGTGTGTGTGTGTGTGTGTGTCTATATATTATTAATGAGATCTATTATTTTATGAGAGTATTAATTTGAAATATATCAATAATAATAAAATCTTTTAGCTAAAGACTTTTAAATCAAGATTAATTTTTAATAAATGTAAGATGCATTTTTTTATTAGTAATAATAGTCAAGGCTCTAAAAATCGTTAGATGGCCGCTAGGCGGCACACTAGCGCCTAGCGTTTAGGGACTAGTCAGTGCGTAATCGGGGCCTAGAATTAAGGCATAATTACCATTTTTTTATTTATAATTTGCATCAAAGATCAAACACATTGACTACAAATTTAACTTTTTTATGTTTGTCATTTTATCAAACACTTGACTATATTTGTAAAATGAACAAAAATATATAAACTTACCATTAATCCCAATTCTCAAAAACCCAAAAGCAATAAACCAGCCAAGTTTAGAACTAAAAAAAAAAAAATATTACTCCACCTACTTACTGCCCCTACAACCCACAGTCTAACATATCCTCCCTAATCCCTTTTTATTCTAAATTATGAGTCTCGAGACATCCCTCTTCTTCTTCATTTTTTTTTCTCATTTCTTCTATCTATCTGGCAGACTGACAACCCTTTTTTCTTCCTTTCTTTTTTTCTTCTCTCTCTCTTTCCGACAGACCGACTCTCCTCATTTTTTCATCCTCCAATCTCTTTATTTCTAGATCTAACCATTTAATCTATCACTTCTTTCATCCCACCGAATATCCATAAAATCAAACCCATTTTCTTTTTACCTCCCTTTTTTCCTCACCATTACCACTCCTCGTTCCTTCTCTTGTTCGCCCCCTTCCTTCTCCGGTCACTTCATGCCACAAAATCAAAGTTACAAAAATAAATTAATGTAGGCGAGGTTTGGCGTAAGTGCCGACTTAGTCGATTAGGCGGCGACTAAGAAAGTCTCGGCGGTATAGAGGGGCCTAGCGCCTAGGCAGGGCCTAGGCGGGGAGTTTTAGAACACTGATAATAATAGAAATGTATCTTACATTGGTTATAAAATTGATATTAGTTTTAAAAGTCATTGGAATAAAGTACTCGCCTATTGTTACCAAAAGAAGAGTGTTATCCTGCATTGGTTAGAAAGTGATATTGTTCGTGAAAGTCTTTTTGTATACATTTTTACTATTATTAACAATAGAATAAATTAATAGTAGGAATTAATATCTCATATCATACTAAGTATTATTAATGATACTTTTAAGTCAATGGCTTGAAAATGAAAAAAATTACAAAAAACCAAGAGTCTTGCCACATTAATGGTTCACAATTGAGATTTTTTTTTACCAGGTTGAATCCTGGGGTAGTAGTTCCGGTCCCTCATTGTTATTACCAGAAAAATCACGGGATGTACCCGAATGATACAGGGTTTGAAAACATGTCAACTAATAACCCATACAAGGTTCAACCTCAGAAAAAAACAAATTGTTTCCACCAAGTATCGAACCCACGCTGCATGTCTCCAGAATCTTATGCCTCCCTCCTTTTACCACTCGGCTATGCCCCAAGGGACAAAAAGAGGTAAGGTAGCACAACAATAACCATCATCACCAACTTTAAGTCTTTAATATACTATAGTATAGAGTTGTCCATTTTCTTCATCTCACTCGACAAAATCCTAAATAATCCTCCACTAAGATAATGACTTTACTTTTTAATCAACAAATAATTCACAAATAACATTTTTACTCTTACCGTTTTTAAATAATTGTCTTCTTTAACTATGTATATTGTTTAAGAAAAGTTAATTGATAGTATTATAAATAGTGGTGTAATGTGTGATTTCCTTTAATGCTTTTGTGCATGTGGTTATAATTAAAATAGATAAAAAAATAAGGGTAAAATAGTAAAAGTGTTTTCCTAAAAATAAAAAAATTTGAAAAAAAAAACAATTATTCAGGAATTGGCAAAAAAAAAAAAAAAAAGAGAGCAATAATTTACTATTAAAAAACAGAGGGAGTATGCTATTTGACACTCGTTTGGTAAATATAGTGTGTCTTCACGCCTGAAAGGCTGAGACTACTCTTTTGAGCCGGGTCGTATTACAATGGATTTTTAATGCATGTTCACTAGTATTTTTGTTTGTACTGATGGTACGGTGCTAGTTTGTGAATTTATCAATAAATGAAATAGATAATGTGAAAATAAATTAATATTTATTTATAATTTGTCTAAGTTAATTTTGATAATAGTTAAAAAGAAAAAAAACAAATATTTCAAATTACAAAACTTACGATTTTTTTAAAAAATTATTTGTATACGAAATTGCGGGTCAGAAAAAAATTAAATTGATTAAGTTAATTACGATAGTAATTAAAAAAGAAAAAAATTAAAATAAAAATATTCAAAACTTAGACATAAATTAAATTGAGATTCAATTTCAAAAAATAAATTGATTAAGTTAAATACAATAACAGTTAAAAAGAAAAAAAACAAATATTTTAAATTACAAAACTTACGAATTTTTTTTGCATAAAATTGGTTAATTAATTAAAATATCAAAAAGAAAAGGAATGTGAGTTTGGTAGAGGAAGGATTAGCGGCCACCAACCGTAAATAGTGGGGAGAGTTGGAGAGAGAGAGGGGGGTAGTTGCTCAATCGCCTTTCACTCATGTGAACTCGAAGAATGATAATGACCGTATGATCTCAGTAAATGAATCAATCTCAGCCTCTAAATAGCTGTAGACAATTATACATGTACGACTGTGAGCTGTATTGTATTATAGATTCTTATAAGTTTAGATTATGGTTTAGTAAGAAATCCTTTTAACCAACTGATCTACACAATTGTTGGCCTTGATTTTTTGTCGGGTTTACTACTTTTGTTACCATAGTATAAATTAGGGGTTTTCAATTTCACCAACGTACTTTTAATGTCCAAAATGCCACCAGTCAACTACCAATTTTTGTGCGACGTGGTCCTTATCGTTAACCTATCATCTATTTTTTAATGGGCATGTTAAGATGAACTTTTTACGTTAATTGATGCCAACGTGCTGCTTGCATGGGCTTCTGGCAGAGGTAAAATGATATACATGCTCGTTAAAAAATGAATTAGGTGCTAACGGTTGGGACCACATTGAACCAAAATTGATAATTGGTTGATAACATTATGGATATTGAAAAGTGAAAACCCCCAAATTATACAATACTGAAAAAAAGGTAGTTAGCCCTTTTTTTTTCTCTCTCTCAAACGTTACTTAATACAAAAAAGAGAGCAAAATTAGATTAGAATGTTATGTATAAGTCTTTATCACTTTGCATAAAGGGCAGAATATAAATGGAAACAATACATTGTCCACCTTGTTCTCTCACCTATTCACGTGTTATTATACACTAATTAGTAATGTTTAAAAATCGTTAGGTGGGAGGTAGGCGGTAGACCAGTGCCTAGTAGTGCTTAGGACGCGTAGACAAGGTCTAGTCGGGGTCTAAAAATCTATATATATATATATATATATATTTAAAGTTGGTGAGGAGCATTATGGTTGTGCCACCTCACCCAATTTAGATAAATATTGATTCTTAGACATCCATGTAAAACTTTTTATCTTCCAACCATTACCTATTAATAATACCTATTAATATTCAATATGATAATGAGTATTATCATATAGCTATATATAACAATAGATATAACTTCTTCTATTGTCAATAGTAGAAGACTTATATTTAAAAACTTTTACAACTAACATTACTTCTAACCAATGTGGGATAAAACTCTTCAAGATGAGATATTGCTTCTAATGACTCACTTTTAACACCATACTTTAACCTTTGATATCTTATTCATCCAAAACTAGATTTGGACAAATAAATATATCATTTCGATGTTCTTGCCGAGTAGAACACATTCGTACAATTACTTTTGTCAACAAACAAATTACACGTAAAGAAATTTGTGCCTCAAGTTGCACAATTTCTTTCACTAAAAACACTAATTTTTTAATAAGTATTATACTTTAACTCTTGATATTTTATTTATCCAAAACTCGATTTTGACAATAAATATATCATTTCGATGCTCTCAACGAGTAGAACACATTTGCGCAATTACTTTCGGCAACAAACAAATGACACATAAATAAATTCGTGCCTCAAGTTACACAATTTCTCTCACTAACACTAATTTTTTGAACAAATATTATACTTTAAGTCTTGATATCTTATTATTCAAAACTCGATTTGGATAAATAAATATATCATTTTGATCCTCTCACTGGGTAGAACGCATTTGCGCAATTACCTTCGTCAACAAAGAAATAACACGTAAAAAAATTCGTGCCTCAAGTTGTTCAATTTCTTTCACTAAAAACACTAATTTTTCAACAATTGAAGAGATGTATCCCACATTGGTTAGAAATTGATGTTGGTTTCAAAACTTCTATTATTAAGTACCAATAGGAGAAATGTATCATACATTGGTTGGAAAGTGATGTTTATTTTCAAAGTCACTAGAAAACCAAAAGTTTTTAAAGCTTCCACATGGATGCTTTAGAATGAAGATTTATTCAAATGACAAGTAAAGAAATTTGTGCCTTAAGTTTCACAATTTCTTTCACGAAAAACATTAATTTTTTAATAAGTATTATACTTTAACTCTTGATATCTTATTCATCCAAAACTCGATTTGGACAAATAAATATATCATTTTGATGCCCTCACCGAGTAGAACACATTTGCGCAATTACATTCGTCAACAAATAAATGACACGTAAAGAAATTCGTGCCTCAAGTTGCACAATTTCTTTCACTAAAAACATGTATCCCACATTGGTTAGAAATTGATGTTGGTTTTAAAAATTCTATTATTAAGTACCAATAGAAGAAATGTAGCAAACATTGGTTGGAAAGTGATGTTGATTTTCAAAGTCACATTCCACATGGATGCCTTAGAATTAAGATTTATTCAAAGGTGGTGAGGTGGCACAACCATAGTGCTCCTCACCAACTTATATATATATATATATATATATATATATATATATATATATATATATATTATATAATATTTTTACCATTATTACCAATAAAGGAGATGTATAACACATTGTTTAAAAAAATGCTAGATTTTAAAATCTTTAGATTAAAGACTTTCACTTTTACAAGTGATATATCTCACATGGTTACAAAATATTCTACTATTATTACCAATAGAAGAGATATATTAAACATTGGTTAGAAATTGATGTCTGTATTAAAAATACTATTATTAATTATTAATTGAAAATATGTATCATACATTTGTTATAAAGTGATGTTGGTTTTCAAAGTTTTTTGATAAAAGACTTCTACAATTATTACCAATAGAAGATGTAAATCTCCCATTGGTTAAAAAATGATATTGATTTTTAATTATTTTAGATTATATAAACGACTTACAATTATTAGTAATAGAAGATATATATACTTTTGGTTTTCTACACATTAGCTAATAATAATACATAATAATAATCAATATGATAAGGGGTATTAGTATTAGTATATATAACTTCTTCTATTGTCAATAGTAGAAGACTTATATTTAAAAAAAATTACAACTAATATTACTTCTAACCAATGTGGGATAAAACTCCTCAAGGTTAGATATTACTTCTAATGACTCACTTTTAACATCATACTTTAAGCTTTGATATCTTATTCATCCAAAACTTGATTTGGACAAATAAATATATCATTTCGATGTTTTTGCCGAGTAGAACAAATTTGCACAATTACATTTGTCAACAAACATATGACACGTAAAGAAATTTATGCCTCAAGTTGCACAATTTCTTTCACTAAAAACATTAATTTTTTAATAAGTATTATACTTTAACTTTTGATATCTTATTCATCCAAAACTCGATTTGGATAAATAAATATATCATTTTGATGCTCTCACCGAGTAGAACACATTTGCGTAATTACCTTCGCCAACAAACAAATGACACGTAAAGAAATTCGTACCTCAAGTTGCACAATTTCTCTCACTAAAAACACTAATTTTGTTAACAAGTATTAAATTTTAAGTCTTGATATCTTATTATCCAAAACTCGATTTTGACAAATAAATATATCATTTTGATGCTCACCGACCGAGTAGAACACATTTGCACAATTACCTTCGTCAACAAACAAATGACACGTAAAGAAATTCGTGCATCAAGTTGCACAATTTCTTTCACTAAAAACACTAATTTTTCAACAATAGAAGAGATGTATCCCACATTGGTTAGAAATTGATGTTGGTTTAAAAAATTCTATTATTAAGTACCAATAGAAGAAATGCATCATACATTGGTTGGAAAGTGATGTTGATTTTCAAAGTCACTAGAAAACCAAAAGATTTTAAAGCTTCCACATGGATGTTTTATAATGAAGATTTATTCAAAGGTGGTGAGGTGGCACAACCATAGTGTTCTTCGACTTTTATATATATATATATATATATATATGATAATATTATATAGATAAATTACTATGTAGAAAATATATCTCACATTGACTAGAAAATGATGTTGAGTATAAATTATTTTATATTATTACCAATAAAAGAGATGTATACCACATTATTTAAAAAGAAAATGTTAGATTTTAAAGTCTTTAGACTACAAATTTTCACTTTTACAAGAGATGTATCTCACATGGTTAAAAAAATATTCTACTACTATTACCAATAGAAGAGATGTATCACCTATTGGTTAGAAATTAATGTTTGTATTAAAAATACTATTCCGTCTAAATTAATCGCTATTTTGTCCTTTTTTGTGTTAAAATTGTCTTAATTTTTTAAAACTTTTAGAACATCACTTTTACCACTTTACCCTTACTTTTTCACATTACTTTAATTATGGGCCACATATACATGGACATTAAAGGAAACTACACATTAAACCAATATAAATAATCAAGTCAATTACTTTTTCTTAAACTGTGCGCCGGGTCAACCATGACGATTAATTAGGGACGGA
This sequence comes from Codonopsis lanceolata, assembly GCA_013146195.2. Taxonomy (NCBI): domain Eukaryota; kingdom Viridiplantae; phylum Streptophyta; class Magnoliopsida; order Asterales; family Campanulaceae; genus Codonopsis; species Codonopsis lanceolata. The sequence goes on from CM028377.1 coordinate 77,078,477, forward strand.
GGGAGTATTATTAATTTCTAATTGAAAAGATGTATCATACATTTGTTATAAAGTGATGTTAGTTTTCAAAGTTTTTTGATAAAAGATTTCTACCATTATTACCAATAAAAGATGTATATCTCACATTGGTTAAAAAATTATGTTGATTTTTAATTATTTTAGATTATATAAAAGACTTACTATTATTAGCAATAGAAGATATATATCACACATTTGTTATAAATTGATGTTGATTTTAAATTACTATTATTACCAATAAAAGAGATAAATCTTACATTGGTTAAAAAGTGATGTTGATTTTAAAAGTATTTAAATAAAAAGACTTCTACTTTTATCATTAATAAAAGAGAAGAGAAGAGATATATCTCATTATATAGAAAGATATGTTGCTTTTTGATATATTTTTTAGATAAAAAACTTCTACTATTATTACCAAATGATGAAATGTATTACACATTGGTTAGAGAGTGATGTAGGTATTAAAAGTCTTTTTATAAAAGACTTAATACCAATAGAAAAAAAATTATGTATTTCACATTAGTTAGGAAATTGATATTGGTTTAAAATGTTTTTAGATAATGTATATCGCATTGGTTACAAAGAGATCCACATTATTTAAAAACATATATTGGTTATAAAATTTATAGATAAACAAATTTTTATGCTATTATCAATACAAGAAATGTATCACACATTGTTTACAAAAAGATGTTAGTTTCAAAACTATTTAAGATAAAATAATACTACTATTATTATTTTTATGTTATAACCAATAGAAGAGATGCATCCACATTGTTTAGAAAGAGATATTGATTTCAAAAGTTTTTATATAAAAGACTATTATTATTACTATAGAAGAATGCATCTCACATTTGTTAGAAATTAATTTGGTTTAAAAAATGTTATTATTACCAATAGAAAAGATGTATACCACATGATTAGAAAAAGATGTTTGTTTAGAAAAAGATGTTTGTTTTAAAAGTATTTAGATAAAAGTTTTAAACTTTTATTACCAATAGAAATAGAAAAGAAGTATCTCACATTGTTAGAATACTACTACTATTATTATTTTTATGTTATAAACAATAGAAGAGATGTATCCCACATTGTTTAGAAAGAGATGTTGATTTCAAAAGTTTTTATATAAAAGACTATTATTATTACTATAGAAGAATGCATCTCACATTTGTTAGAAATTAATTTGGTTTAAAAAATGTTATTATTACCAATAGAAAAGATGTATACCACATGATTAGAAAAAAGATGTTTGTTTAGAAAAAGATGTTTGTTTTAAAAGTATTTAGATAAAAGTTTTAAACTTTTATTACCAATAGAATAGAAAAGAAGTATCTCACATTGTTAGAATACTACTACTATTATTATTTTTATGTTATAACCAATAGAAGAGATGTATCCCACATTGTTTAGAAAGAGATGTTGATTTCAAAAGTTTTTATATAAAAGACTATTATTATTACTATAGAAGAATGCATCTTACATTTGTTAGAAATTAATGTTGGTTTTAAAATTACTATTATTACCAATAGAAAAGATGTATACCACATGGTTAGAAAGAGATGTTTGTTTAGAAAAAAATGTTTGTTTTAAAAGTATTTAGATAAAAGTCTTAAACTTTTATTACCAATAGAAATAGAAAAGAAGTATCTCACATTGGTTATAAAGAAATGTATCTCACATTATTTATAAATTAGTATTGGTTATAAAAGTCATTAGATAAAGATATATTTTGTCATTACCAATAGAAAATATGTATATACCACATGGTTAAAATGTGGTGTTGATTTTAAAGTCTTTAGATAAAAGACTTAAACTTTCATTACCAATAAAAATACAAAATAAGTATTTCACATTGTTTAAAAATGAATTATGATTTTAAAAGTTTTTAACAAAATGACTTCTAATATTATTATCAAGTTAAATGTTAATTTTAAAAGTCTTTAGATAAAAAAAATTATTATTATTATTAATACAAAATATGTATCTCACGTTAGCTAGAAACTTATATCAATTTTAAAAGTATTTAGGTAAAATAATCGTTTAATATTAGTAACAATAGAAAAAAAAATATAAACATGAAAGAGAATAACAATCTAATTATAATGTCTAAAAGTTATATTATTATTATAAAAAATATATATATCCCACATTGTACCCGTGCAAAGCACGTGCTAAATAACTAGTAAAACATAATAATTGGTTTTTAATATATTTTTATTATAACATAATTATTAATCATTAAGTTTTAAATATACTAATAGTAAATATCATCTAATAACTAAAAATAATAATTACATTATAATATTAAATTTTAAAAGTAAAATTTAATATCATTCAAAGGCTCATAATATTATAAAAATATCTCAATTGTTCATAGGTCCGTTAACAAATTACAAATTTACAAAAATAATTTAATAATTTGAAATTGATATTTATTACTCTCTTTGTTTTCAAATTATTGTTTACTTTTATTTTTTCATCCGTTCTTAAATAATTGTCATGTTTTAAAACTTTCTATTTTAGGAAAACAATTTTACAATTTTACAATTTTACAACTTTACTATTACTATTTCTATCTACTTTAATAATGGTCACATATTCAAGGGTATTAAAGGAAACCATACATTTTATAAATATTTATAATCCAAACAATTCGTTTTTTCTTAAACGGTGTGCCGAGTCAACTCAGATAATATTTTTAAAACGGAAGGTGTATTATTATTATTTTAAAAACCTAAAATGACATTATTTTGTGCCAATATTTAAAAAATTGCACAATCAACAACTGGCCGCTTAGGCGAGCGCCTAGTTGATTTATCAAATTTCTAGACGCCTGAGTAGCACTTAGGCCGATTTTTAGAATAGAGCCGATTAGCATCACTCGTCTAAGTGTGATTGTTAAAAGAATTAAGTGTTATTACACCTTCCTTGAATCAAAAACGATTTTGGGAAAAATATCAAAAAATCCTATAAAAATTCTCATATTCTAAAAGTCCCAAAAATAATTCTTCTATCTAAAAAGTTTCAAGATTCTTCTATCTAAAAAGTCTCAAAGTCTAATTTTGTGACTTTTTATATAAAAGAATTATTTTAGGGAATTTTTGGATAAGAGAATTTTTTAGAAGGACTTTTTAGTATTTTTTCCAAAGTTTTTTAATGCAACCGTGAAGAAAGATTATAGATATGAAGTGTTAACAATTTTTCTTCACATTCTAGTTGTATGTGAAAACCCTTCCTATTGGTTGGTTTCTTTTATTTTTCTTTTTTAATTTTTTTTATCAGATTTCATTTTAGTAGTAAAATGCATACCACATTAGATCAAATTTACAGTTTCATTAGAGATGTCTATTTTAATTAAATCTATTATATAAAATAGATCAGGCGGTTGGGAAAAACTATTTACCGGTCATGATTTGATTTTATCAAAGATAATCACTGGCTAGGATTAAATCTTTGGGAAAAGCTATTTACCGACCAGGATTTGATTTTACCAAAGACAATCACCGGCCAGGATTAAATCTCATCTAAACTGTTTTTATCTCAACCTAATCTAATCTAACCATTTCCTATTCACGTTTTTCTTCCTAAATCTCATCTAAAATGTTTTTATCTTAACCTAATCTAACCGTTTCCTATTCACGTTTTTTTTTCCTACGTTTTTATTTCAACATGCTTTCTTCCATCCTTTTCAAGCGTAGTTTTTTTTTGTTATCTTTTTAAACCTTGTACTCCTTCTTTCTTCCTTTTTACTGCCACAAATACCTTAGTGGATAATAACAAACCTTTTACCATCTTCTTCGCACCTCCCCCGCTTAGCTACCGTCACTTTCTTTGTCTAATCCCTTATTTATTTATTTATTTATTTGACTCTTTTCTTTCATTTTTTAGTAAATCACTTTTGACCATCACCCCTATCTTTAGTTTCAGAAGAGATAAACTAAAAAGAAAACAAAAATTGGTAGTTTAGTTCTCACTAATTTAAATAAATTTGATTATATATATATACATATATATACATACACACAATATACATTATTTATTATATTGATTTATTTGAATACTAACATCGTCCTATACTGACATCATCCCATACTGGCGTCATGCCATAGGCACGGACACATAATCTAGTATAAATCAAGAGAAAACAAATTGTCACATACAATTAAAAGTTTGTTTGGTAGTCCGATAAGGTTAAACATTATTATTAAACACACACTATTAGTGTGATCGCTATTCATCCTGGTACTATATATAGGGGTGGTAGTTTTGAAATTAAAAGTGTTAGTCACGTATTTTTTTAGTGTGAACGCTAATTATATCACTATCTCTCTTATGATTTTTTTTCTTCACTACTATTAGCCTTATTTCTTTTTTCTTTTTTTTAAAGGTTGGAGGGGACATATATAGACCGTACCCCAATCCTTATTTTTTATTATTTTAATACCTTAAAAGGTTACAATTATATATATACTAGTACTCTTGCCCGTACCGATGACACGACACCAGTTTGAGAATTTATCAATAGATGAAATAATGTGAAAATGAACTTAAATACGTAACAAAATAAAACATTTTACTTCGATATTTATTTCATAAGAAAACCAAGAAATAAATATTTTAATTATAACTACTGTTAAAATACGAAAAGAAAATTTTATTGTTTTCTCAATAACAAAAAATCAGTTTTTTTTCTTCTTCTGGGGCTTCGTGCTTAACTTTATAAACATGAGATGCAGTAACTTTGTCAATTATTTCCACCTACACATGAGACAAAGAAAATTCAAACGTATTCAGTTAACCAAATTTTCTACTTCATCTACAAAACTCGAGTTCTCCCACAGATTATCATACAAAATCTAACAGGTGAACGAAGATGCATTTGATCCAAATTAATCAACCCTAAAAGCTAAAAAAATGGCAATTAAATCAATGGAAACCAATACACATACCCCAATAAGCGAAACCACAACAATGAGAAGATGTGCAACATTCTATAAAAATAAACTCGTCCCCGTGGCGATGATACGGTGCCAGTATGAGCGTTATCAATGTATGAACCGAGCATGATGAAAAACATTAATTAATAAGCTACAACTAAATATTTTTAAAACCGTAAAGGCTTTTTTACCCAAAACGGAGGAACTAATTAATAATTTGTACACGAAACTACGGGCCGAACAAAAAAACGTGCCGGAAAAAATTAAATTGCCGAGCAAAAAAACGTGCCAGACAAAAATTAAATTTATTAGTTATGCACGTTAAAACAATAAATCTCAGTAAAACAATAACGGTAAAACCATAAGACAATAAATGTAAAACTGTAAAACTGTAAATAATAAGTAAGCGGTAGATGAAGTAGAATATGTCTTTATTGAAACAGATTATCCATTTTGGAAGAAAAAGAGGCAGTAAAATTGGAAGAAGAAGTAACTACCTTTCACACGCTTACAATTAAGATTAAATGTAAAGCGTAGAATTGCAGTAAAAGAATTAATCTCAGCCTGTAATTAGCATTTACCAATTACACACGTGTTTTGGCATATCTATCTATTATACAATACAGCTCAGTCTTATAAAGAACGGTTGAGATTGATTATTTTACTTTATATCAAACGGCTGAGTTTGCATATTTATACTTATATCAAACGGCTGTAATTTATTCTATTTGACACATGTGTCCCCCTGAATCAGGACTGTCAAGAAGATTCCTAATCTAATCTAAACTGTTTTTATCTCATATATAAATCTCATCTAAACTGTTTTTATCTCATATAACTGATTTTAAATAGGTCTTTATTTAATTTACGACTTATTGGATAGTCGAATTTCAATCTGACGCTTGCAAAGTGCCTTGAGATCTTACTTAACAGAGTCCAAGATAGATGAATAAGTTAAGTCCTTCATTCTCTTTTGAATAAAATTTTGATAAGAGAAATTACGTAACGAGAGAATTTGACGATAAATAAATAAAATAAAAAACAAAAATTTAGATAAGACAGTTTTGTAGATATCTATAATACAAAACAGCTCAGTGTTTATTGTTTTACGGTGATCCAACGGCCCTTATTTCCCTCTTTTACTATTTTACTACTACATTATTATTTTACATTTACTCTTCTACTGAGATTTTACGGTTTTACAGTTAATATTTTACGTTTTTATAGTTTTACAGTCTTATGATTGCGAAAGTTTGTATTTGTATTTTTTTTCTTTTTAATTGTTATCGTAATTAACTTAATCAATTAAATTTTTTTTCGACCCGTAATTTCATATACAAATTTAAAAAAAACATAAGTTTTGTAATTTGAATTTTTTTAACTGTTATCGTAATTAACTTAAGCTATTTAATTTTTGTCCAACAGATTTTGTCCGGCCGCAATTTCGTATACAAACTTTTAATTAATCCCTCTGTTTCGGACAAAGAGGACACGTTTGAAAGTCAATTTTTTTAAGAAAATAATATTTTTAGTAGTTCATTTCCACAGTATCTGCTTCATTTATTGATAAATTTTCAAATTGGCGTCGTGCCATCGGCACTGGCAAAAGTACTAGTTATATACATATATACTCGACCTTTCCGTTAAGATAAGTGAGTAGCTAAATGTGATCTTTATGTTAGGCTTGAACAACAACGGTGTCTCTGAAAATGTTTGAATATCCGACCTCTCTATTGAGAGTTGTAAAGTCTAGAGTGTCTCTAGTGAGACTTGGACACCCGACCTCTGCGTTAGGAGAAGTGAACAGTACCAGTTGAGCTATAGTTCATTGATATTATTAGCCTCACTTATTGGGTACCAAACATCTGAAAACTTACTTTATTAATTGAGATGTTACGTGTAGCTAGGATTCAGAATAATAACAAACAAAGTAATTCAATCACCAATGATCCATCATCTCATTAATCATTGAGATAAGTAACAGCGAAATAATTAAAATAGTCAATAAACCAAGCAGACACAATGACGTCAGGTAGTGGTTAATGTCTACAAGTAAAATACCTGTATACGGCGCCTCAGGACAAAACTTCCATCAGATTAAAATATTGTAAATACTTACAATATGAAAACAAACCGTTTAGATGATGAAAATCATTACGAAAACTCCTATGAGAGAATATGTATCTAATCGATACTAAACAGGCTTTTGGAAACACACTTTTATGAAAAGAATACAAAGAGTGTAGACTTAAGCAGTAAATAGTGAAGTATCATTGGGTGATTCATCGGTTTCGTGACATCGTTCTGTGCAAAAATCTTTTTGAAAATTTTCTACTTGGGTGATCATGTCTATGTGTTCACTCCTTTATATAGAGATCTAGGGAATATGTATTTCAAGTAAAACACTCAACAAGACAATATTAGGATTATGAAAGTAGTTAATATGGAAATAAAACTCTAATTTCTACAAATTAGAGATTATCATGTTTGAGTCTATATAGAATGCAAATACCAAGTTTTATAACAATTAGCTAAAAAGATAATAACATGTATTCTAAAATTTAGAACACGGAAAAATGGAGGAAGAAAATAACATAAGTTATTTTTTTACTCCAACATTAATCATATCCAAATTTAATACTACTAGCTACCAAACTGCTTCTAAATTCTAATGATGACTCAGAGCTAGATACGATCGATCATGTTCATGGGGTTGATGGTATTGCTTAGGGAATTTTCAAGGGATGTTTCATCAGGGAAACTTCATCCTCAGCTTCAAAATGAAGACCCCTCTAGCAGCTTCAAATCCAGCGCACTCCTGTTGGGGGATTTATCTTCACTCCCCCTTCTTTTTTCTCGTGTTTAAATAATAGTTTTGTATTTTAGTTTATATTTATATTGTTATTTTTGAGTTTTGATTTAATTACTATATAAAATTAATTTAATTATATTTATTTATATTGTTAGTTATAAGTTATTTATTATATAACAATTATCTATAATAAAGTTTATAAATATTGAAGCAGAGACATTCTAATAAAAATCAAAAATTACATTACATTAGTATGATGCTCCATATGTTTTTTAAAAAATTATTGTCTTCCTTTCCTTTTTCATGTGTTTTAAAATAATTGTTCTCTTTCAAAACATTTTCTTTTAGGAAAACACTTTTACCATTTTATCCTTATTTTTTCTATCTACTTTAATTATGGCCACATATTCAAGGGCATTGAAGGAAACCATATATTTTACAAATATTTATAATACATTTAATTAATTTTTCTTAAACAGTATGTCCGATCAAAGAGAATAATAATTTGAAAACGAATGGAGTATTAATTTAATAAATAATAGATATACTTTTTAAAAATACATTAACGCAAATTAAATGAAATAAAAAACATAATTTAAATAGAATAATAAACAATATACTTGATTTTTTTTTTTGCTTACAATTTAAACTGTGTTACAAATTTTGCAGCAAAGAAGATAGTCTTATTCCCTAGTACTATTATTTTCTAACACCGGCTGATCCGGTAATCCATCATGTAATGTCTGACCGTACCACAAATCAAAAAGTAATAATGTACGGCCCGCCACGTGTATAGACTGACGAGGTCACGTGCAAGTCCTTTGTATAGAGTCTAGACTCGTCGGTTTCGTGCAGGGTGACGTCGCGTGATTTGTGTGGTGGGGTTCACAGTTCACGCCGATGCCGCTAAGAGCACCTCCAATGTTGGTTTCTTAATGGATTCTTCCATTAAGAATCCAACAATTGTTCCCAATGTACAATTCTCCACCAATTCCCCGGAAGAGAGAGAAGATAAGTTTCTTCATTAAGATTTTTTTTTTGGTTGAAGAATTACAGCCGCCGTGAGGAGCGTGCACTCCACTTCTTCTTCAAGAGAGGCGCGTGTAGAACATGCGCTCAACAGGCGCGTCAAGGCTGCATGACAGTGGGTCCCGCGACTGCTCCACTACATTTAAAAAAAAACGATTTTCTAATTTTTTTTAAAACCAAGATTATTAACCGATTTTTCTTTAAAAAATTCACTTTTTTTAAAAAATTCAATTCTTTAAAAAATTCAATTTTTAAAAAAATTCAATTCTTTAAAATTCAATACTTTAAAAAATTCAATTTTTTTTAAAATTCAAATAATAATGTAATTTATTATTTTTAAATTAATTTTTGTCTTAATTTATAAATTAATTATTTATACGAAATATTTAAATATGAAATATATAAAATAACGTGAAATAAATTTATTTGTTGAGAAGTATAAAAATAAGAATGAAATGTAAAGTTAATGAGGTGGCAGTGGGACCTAGTTAAGAATTTCTTAAGAATCGTATACAATGGGAAGATGAATTCTTAAGTAAAGAAAAAAAAATGTATAGGTGGCGATGAGACCCAGTTAAGAATTTGTGGGAAGAATTACCACATTTGAGATGCTCTAATGCGATCAAGACTCCACCTTTTAAATACTTCGTCTAGTTAGTAATCCGCGTCCGTCCAATTTTTTATTGGACGAAGCTAACAATAACCCAATTTTTTTAAATCTATGTATCTTATGTATCATTATTACATTGAAATTAGTGATGCATCCGTGCATTATATGGATTGTACATATTTATAAAATTATATATTAAATTAAAATTAAATAACAAGTAATTTTTTTAATATTAACAAAATAACTAAAAAAGAATAAACAGTAAAATTTTATTATAGAAAATCTTATAAATTTGTAAAAAATAATATAAATTTTAGAATACTTTTTATATACAATTAATTTTCGTTCAACATGAACGACTATTACAACTATAAATATCACATAGTAATTTTAGACAAAGCTACATATAACTTATGATAAGCAAAACCATGTTTTCAAATGGAGTCTTATATTAGACAATGATTTAAAAATAATATCAATAGTCTTTAGATTTAAAAATGAACCTATGGAGAAAAAAAATCAATTTATAGAATAAAAATATTAAGAATTTCAGTTCAATTCAAATTTTAATATTTTTTCTGGATATAAACAATAAAATTTATATTGAAGCCCACAATTCCAATTCTAAACAATGGAATTGAAGTTCATTTTCTCTCATTCTCTACTCTGGAGTCTCGACAAAATTTAAATTCACTTATATGTTTTCCGTATTAAAAAATAATATTAAAATATATGCAAATAAATATATATAAATAAAAGTTACATTAACTTTAAAAAAATTGATAGCGCATATAATATCAGACAAAGGGCAAATTGTTTGTGATATACTAATATGTTTTGTCTTAAAACCTTTAAAACTATATTTTTCAAAATTGGTAATTTTACAAAATAATTCAAGTATTATGATTCAATTTAAAAATTAGACATAAATAAATAATAATTAAAATAGTATATAACCAAGGAAAATAAAATGTAGGAGATGGGTCAAGGAAAATGAACCAAAAATTCAAACGATCGATGGATAGACATCGGAAAATTTGGTTTAAAACCGTACTATGGATAACTTTTAAACCGCGACCCTGTAAACACTCATAAAGCCACGTTGTTTTAGTTGATGTATATAAACGAAAAGAAAACAATTTTACCCTAGTTTCACTACACATTGTAAAAAAAAAATTACCCATTTTTTACAGCGATGACGAACCTCAAGGTTACCACCTAAAGAAAGTCCGACAACGTAAGCTATGACCACCGACTTACCGGAAACTTGTTGGTATGTTCATATTTCCAAAAATATTTCAAAAATGTTGTTTAACTTCAAAACTCGTTTATTAATTTTAATTCGTGATTTAGTTCAACTAACAAACAAATTTGATCTGAATGTTGATTAATTTCATCATCAACATTTTTTTATATCTGAATTTTTTAACATGTATAAGTAACTAAAAAAATCAGAAATTATCGGATTTTCATTTTTTTACATGTAGCTAGCTGTCTCAAAAAATTGGTCCTATCTTGATTTATAAATTTTTTTTACAATAATAACTTTGGTTATGATGAAATAGAAAAAAAATTATTAGATCTTGGCATTATTATTAATTGATTGTCTGTAAATTAGTTTTACTTCAAAGTGTGTATTTATGATTTAGTTTCAAAATCGTTGTTTTATTCCATATTTATTTTTCCTAGCCTGAATATTGATGCAAAGAAATTAACAAAAAATATTTGGTTTTGTTATCTCTCATGTTTTTACTATGCATATTTTCTTAATGTACTAAATAAGAATGTGAAGATGTTTTGGAATCATTTATCAAATCAACCATAATAATGACATTTTATATTTTCAATTTCCAATGTAAAAAAGGGCTTATATATAAATTAGAAATGTTTTTAAATTTGGAAAGTCACTTTTGGCGGGAACTTTTCAAATTTTGCTACTCTCCTTTTATATACGTATAGATGTTGTATTATATATTGTACAATGCAATACATAACTGTAGAGATAGAAAATTGGGGTGTGATTAGCCTCACTCTTTTTTATTAGATCGTTTTGAAATGGATTAATATATTTTTTGGTTCATGAACTATTCACGAAATATGCGTTTATTCTCACTATTTTTTTATGTATTTGTTTGATCATTGAACTCAATTTTTGCGATGAGATTCTTTCCTTACGGAGTTGCTGTAAGTTTTTTTGTCAAAAATTAATTGAAATCTCAAATTTACCCTTAGTAATGTTAATGGTTGAAGATCCAGGTCTCTTCATTTGTAAATGGTCTCCTTTGAAACTCCATCTTCCATATTTAAATGTATAGATCTTGCTGAAATTCAACTTCCTTCTCCTCCCTCAAGTCTTCATTTTCTCTCTAAAACTATTACGATGATTGAGTTCCAAGCCGTATTCTTAACTATTAATAATTAATCTCCAAAAAACATAGACAAACCCACGAACACTTTTAGTCTTCCCAAAGCCCTACTCACTGCGAAAATCAATTAGATTAATAAAGAACACATCTATGAACAAATACCCAAAACTACCAACCGGCAAAAAAATCAGAAGTTCTGTTTTTTTTTCTCTTCACACATTCCAAGCACGACCCCAAAAGCTTAAAAACCCAAAAATATTAAGCTTCACAAAACAGAAGTCGAAGAAGAACTTGAACCAAATAAGAACCAAATACCAGGATTATAGACAATGTAAATAATTTGAATGAATGAATCAAGAAATGGATGTACAAATTATACAATACCGGTAGAAGCAACGGTAAGCTTCACTAGCTCTCTCCCCCAACTTCATTTCTATCTCAGATCCAACTCCATCTCCAGCCCCTACTTCAGTCTGAACACGAGCTCGGAGATGGAAGGAGGACGACATCTATGGTTGGAGATGGGGGGAGTTTGGTGATGGCCTGACAATGGAGAAGATTGGACTAGAGAAGATGAAATCGAAGCTGGTTATCCACAATGTGAATAATTTTAGTTGCCACATCATATCCACATTTGCACTTGAGATGTTTTTTTTCTTCAAAAAATGTGTAAATCTTATGTGACATCTAAATTCTTTCATATCCACATTAGCATTGGAGATACTCTAACATATACCCCATCTGTTTTCAAATTATTGTTCTCTTTAACTCGACACACCGTTTAAGAAAAAATAATTAACTATATTATAAATATTGGTGAAATGTGTAGTTTCCTTTGATACTCTTAAGCATGTGGTTTACTTTTTTTTTTGAAAATTTTCTTTCGATAACATTTTTAATATTTAACCTTTATTTTTTTCATTATACTTTAATTATAAGCCACATAAATATACGGTTTTCAAAAAAAAAAACTACACATCAACCAATATTAATAATCAAGTGAATTGTTTATCTTTAAAATAATTTACTTTATCTTAATATATATACCAAATCAAACATGACACTTTATTAAGAATGGAGAGAGTATTGTTTCTCTTAGGTTTTTCGTTAACTAAACAATGTTTGAATATTAATTTCTAAGTTTAGAATTAAAATTTGAAGAACAAAGGTTATTTTTCTAATTTTAATTCTAATTGTAACGCTCGGAATCACACTTACCCACTTCGACCACCATGTCACCACAAAATATTAGTTTAACTAGACGAGAGAACTTCGTCCTACCACAAATTCTTTGTCATAAGCTTATTATAGATTAGATAGACAACTTGATAACGTTGCGATCTTTTAGCTTGTGAAGAGTCCCAATAATTATAAAATTGCGAAGAGGATAAATATAAAATATTATAAAATTGTAAGTATAATATTTTAAAATAGAATATTTAAGTGAATTATACCAAAATATAATAACATATTCTTTGCCCGAATCAAACAAAGTAACACTAAAGCCAAAAAAAGTTTAAAAGAAAAGGAAGAAGCAGAAACCAATTCCAAAGTCTCCCCCAACATATGAAGTGTGCCTATGTGGTACCTTATGTTACTATTTGTCCCATGTTTCTCCGTCCGTTACTGGTCGTTATGTGGCACGTGATCCTACTCGACCGGGGCATTTTTGTAATCTCTTTTTTCGGTATCACCATCATCGTCATCAATGCCAAAACCATAGATCAGTTTACACTCTCATTCATCAATTTCCCTCCATGGGAAACTCTTTTTTTCTCTCATTCCGCAACCTCTTATTCTTACTCTGTTTTCGAGCTACATTGTGCAATAACATCGATGGGGATGCCCTTTTGGCCTTAAAATCGAGAATCAATTCATTAAACTTTCTTCAATTGAGCAGCATTAGTGATGTTTGTTGTTGTCATGGAGACAAGGCCTGCATGAACAGAATGGTAACGAAACTCGTCTTGGGGAATTTTAACGTGACCATCACATTGGAAGAGACAAGCCTCAACCAGCCAGAAATGTGTTACAGTTTGGAATGATGAAAGCTCAAGAAGAGATGACGAAAACGACAAAAATGCCCCGCACGTGTAAGCTTACGTGCCACTTAACGTCTCATTTATAACGAGCACTAACAAGAGGGGGCAACATGAGACAAATGGTAATATCAAATACTTTAAGAACAAAAGTAGCTAGGATTCGCAAAAAACTGCCAATGCAGTTTCCAATGTAGCTTCTGATGAAGCTACAATGGAAGTCACAATGGTCAGAAAAGTTAAAACAGCGGAAGATTCAACAACTGAAGCACAAATCAAGCACAAACAAATACCAAACAACCTACAAGCCTATACTTGTAGATCTAGCCTTATGGCCAAAAAGATTTCACTAAATAATATGATTTGTTTTACAAAAACTTATGTGAAATCACCAAAACTAATACTCTCACAAGATAACAAGTCTTGGAGAGCAAAACCCACAGAAAAACAAGTAAAGAAAACGTGGGAGGAAAAGAATCAGCTTCCTAGAACAGCTAGGAAGACAAACATCACCAGAACTCAATGTGGTTCCGAATGTTATAACATTCAAAGATACAATCAAAATCTGCAACAAATGCAGGCTGAAACAACACGGAACTCGATTTTTCTGCTCTCTCTCTCAATACCCCACTTCAGTCGCTGCCCAAGTCCTCTATATATAATGCGAAAAAAACCTACACATAAAGACGGAAACAAACTCCAACATGGAAAAGGATTAGAATTAGTAATAAAATCAACTACCTTAGTTACTAGATTTTCTTACCATATTGACAAGGACTCTAAGGCACATCATTTAGGAAGGATTTGGCATAGATTTTGTTTCCAAAAACAACTCCTAAGATTTATGACCAAGAAACTCAAAATATTATAAAATATTTTGTCTCCAAAAATGACTAATCTTAAGGACCAAGAAAGGAGATAGAAAACCAAAATAGGTCATGCCTATTTTACCCTTACAATCTCCCCATTTGTTGAGCTTTTTTGGTTAAATAATATGACAAGTGTTGCCACATATTCAACACAAACAAAATCCTTCATAATATGTATTTGTTAGCAAAAACTCCCCCTGAATATGACAATCAGATGAAAGTCTATAAACTAAATATGCAGTAGATCAACAACCAAGCAATATCCAGATTAATTTTTCCACAAATCCACAGAACAGATAGTTATAGAGCAGATTATTACAGACCAAGAGTATCTAATGCAAACAACAAAGACAACCACCAACTCAGAAGAGCTTGAGGACTTGGTAGGGCTTGACGAAGAAGATGAAGAGTTCTTTGGAGAAGCATGCTTTAGCTGCATCAGATAATCAGATAGGGTTCTCTGCTCATTGGAGAAACTCATGTCAAAGAGATTCACTTCAGGCTTAGTAGAATGACCAGCAGTAGAAGCCATATTATGAGGAGGAGAGTCATGTTGAAAGACCATTTTTGGGGAAGGAATGGGGTAGTCATCATCTGCTGTAGGTATGGGAAACTGACCACGTTCAATATTTTGAGCAGGACTACGAGGTTCAGCCACAAATTGATCTACAGTGGCAGTACCAACAAAATCCTCATCGTCACTATCAGAAGCAATTTGAACAGCTTCTTCGAACTGTCCAGGGGTGACCTTGAGCTTCTTTGCCTTTTCAACCTCAACAACATTCGGATTTTCAAAATTACTTGGAATCCCCCTCAATCTCTTGGACTTTCAAGTGCTAGGGTTTCCAATTCGGGGGAAACCAGATAGGTCACCGGGATTTTCGACATCAATGGCATTTCCCTTTTCTCCAAGTAGTATGATGGAGAGAGGTTCTAGAAGGGGTTTAGCGAGCACAATGGCCGAACCTGGATTAATTTGAGTAGAGGTTGGAGACGATGTAGCTTCGGCAGAAGTAGCACTGGAAGCTACATTGACTAGAGGATTCTGTTTCTGGGAATCTATAGAGGTAGAAGAAGATGAAGCCATGGAGAATTTTGGAAGGATTCAGAGAGAGATTGAGAGAGCAGCATGTTTCTTTAGCACTTTTGGGAATCGGTTGAGCAAAGGAGATTTGAGAGTGATAACTTGCCTACTACCTGAAAGAATACTTAAAACAACCTCATAAACGCATTAGCCGTTAGGAGCAACAAATCAAGAATGTAAGGGGGCGTTTGTGAGATCCTCAAACTAATTTTTGATTTTTGAATACAAACCAAGATTGACCAAATCACATACAAGTGTAATAAGAAATCTGATTTTGATTTGAAAAAAATGTGGAGAGCTATATGTGTGTGTGTGGTAACAACTAATCTCTTTATCACATTCTTGAATTTTTGAATTGCAAAATCACCAAGGATCCTTAACAAACACACCAAAGGGTTAACAAAAAATGCACCAACCCAAGCATGCAATAGCAACTATATCCATTATCAAGAACTCTTAGAGCATTACACAGATTTAGACAATCACATAAAATATTCAACTTAAAATACTTTGGTAATTATTTTGCATTTTTGAGATAAGAACAAAAATTCAATAGACTGATATTTTAGGAAAGAAATATGACCTAAAAATGATGCCTATAATATGACAAGGACAGATCAACTAGAATCTAGCAAATACAGTCACACACACGTGAAAAATGTCTAGATCATCTGAATGTAGTTTCCAATGTAGCTGCATTGGAAGATGCATTCTCTAAAATTGTGATTTTATGTACAAATTCTCAATATTTGTTTAGTCTAGCCATACTCATCTCCCACAAATTCCATAGGTACTTTATTTCCTTAGAAGAATAGCTTTACTTTATTTCAAGCATATTCACAACATGCCACTTGGAACCTTTCACACTATTTACCAAGGGAAGCCACTTAACTTTTGATCAACCCGTGAAATCCAAGGATTCATAATCCCAAAAGAAAGTTGCCACAAACCTTGTTCATAGGTAGCTCTTTTCCGTTAGGTAGCTTTCACACTTTTTCTTTTAAGGGAAGTCAATTTTCTCAAGATCACCCAATGAAAACCTAAGTTCCATAGTACCAAGATAAATTGATCACATCCCTAGATTTTAAAAGGTAGCTATTTCCTTTGTGGACTTAAAATTTCAACAAAAATTATGGGAGAAATAGTAGAGAATTAGAACAATGAAATCACAACAGATTTTGAATGCAAATCCCAGGCAACAAAAAGGCACAAAACATGAGAGATGAAACTAGTGTGCCCTCCTAAATACTCAATGCATGATGCCTATTTTTTTTAAGTAAGTGAAGGGTCACATGACACACATACCGAGAGATTTCCTAAGATTGATAAATCTCTCAAAATCTAGACTCTTAGTAAAAATATCAGCCAGTTGTTTTTCAGTCTCTACATGTTCAATGCAAATAATACATTGTTCAACCAAGTCTTTAATAAAATGGTGTCTTATATCAATGTGCTTAGTTCTAGAGTGTTGAACAGGATTCTTTGCTATGCTTATAGCACTGGTGTTGTCACAATACATGGTTAACACTTCACTGTGTAGGCCATAATCCTTGATCATTTGGTTCATCCATAAAAGTTGTGTACACCCACTACCAGCAGCAATGTATTCAGATTTAGCTGTGTAGAGGGCAACACAATTTTGCTTTTTACTAAACCAAGAGATTAAGTTGTTACCCAAATAAAAACATCCACCAGAAGTACTTCTCATGTCATCTATACTACCTGCCCAATTAGCATCACTAAAACCAACAAGGTTGGTATTAGTGTATTTTGTGTATCACAAACCCATAGTACAAGTCTCACCAACATACCTAATAATTATTTTAACAACTTTCAAATGAGAGACTTTTGGGTTTGCTTGGTATCTAGCACACAAACACACACTATACATGATGTCTGATTGGGTGACAGTCAAATATAACAGACTTCCTATCATACTTCTATATAAAGTATGGTCAACACTTTCAGATTTATCATCCTTGCAAAGTTTATTGGATGTACCCATAGCGATTTTCTTTTTCTTTCCATCCTCAAGACTGAATTTCTTCACCAAGTTAAGAGCATACTTGACTTGAGAGATGAACATCCCTTCATGTAATTGCTTTATCTGAATTCCTAAAAAAATGTTAATTCACCTACCATGCATGCTCATTTCAAAGGTAGATGTCATGCAATGCACAAATTCTTTTTCCAAGGACTTAGAAGTGGACCCAAACACAATGTCATCAGCATAAATTTATGCAATCAAAATGTATTTGTCTTTTCTTTGAATAAAAAGTGTTTTGTCCATTTCTCCCCTTTTAAACTATTTTTCAAAAGATGGTTTGTAAGTCTCCCATACAAAGCTCTAGGAGCTTGCTTGAGTCCATACAAGGCCTTCTTTAATTTAAAAACATGATTAGGTTTATGGGGGTCCTTAAATCCCTTTGGTTGTTCAATAGTAGTTAGGATTCGCAAAAACTGCCAATGCAGTTTCCAATGTAGCTTCTGATGAAGCTACAATGGAAGTCACAATGGTCAGAAAAGTTAAAACAGCGGAAGACTTAACAACTGAAGCACAAATCAAGCACAAACAAATACCAAACAACCTACAAACCTATACTTGTAGATCTAGCCTTATGGCCAAAAAGATTTCACTAAATAATATGATTTGTTTTACAAAAGTTTATGTGAAATCACCAAAATTAATACTCTCACAAGATAACAAGTCTTGGATAGAAAAACCCACAGAAAAACAAGTAAAGAAAATGTGGGAGGAAAAGAATCAACTTCCTAGAACAACTAGGAAGACAAACAAGCACCAGAGACTCAATGTAGTTTCGAATGTTATAACATTCGAAGCTACAATCAAAATCTGTAACACGTCTGGAACTGAAACATCTTCTGGAACTCTGATTTTTCTGCTTCTGAATTTTCTGATCTCTCTCTCAATACCCCACTTCAGCCGCTGCCCAAGTCCTCTATATATAATGTGAAGAAAACCTACACATAAAGACGGAAACAAACTCCTACATGGAAAATGATTGGAATTAGTAATAAAATTAACTACCTTAGATATTATATTTTCTTACCATATTGACAAGGACTCTAAGGCACGACATTTAGGAAGGATTTGGCATAGATTTTGTTTCCAAAAACAACTCCTAAGATTTTGAAGAAACTGATAAAGTTTAGGAATAATGGCATAGCCTTTCCATTGAATGAATCACCTATTTATAGGGAGATTTACAATTAGGGTTACACTAGGATTATACTTGGAGTAGGATACAAGTAACCTATACAAGGAAGGTAACAAATTAGGAAAGAACTCTACAAGGTAATTACCACTAATTACTAATTACAAATCAACAAGAATAATTAAAAGATATTATTCTCTAACATGCCCCATGAGATGGACGTCAGAGAGGAGAGACCAATCTTGTGTAGTAATTGATGAAATCGTTGGCGAGCAAGAGGCTTGGTCGAGGCATCGGCCAGTTGATCGGCCGGAGACATGACAAACTCGCGTAAGCCCATCCCGAACTTGTTGCCGAATGAAATGAAAGTCGAGCCACATGCTTCATGCGAGTATGAAAACGGGTTAGAGCGAGACTCGTAGCGCCCACATTGTCACAATAAATGGCCGGTGGAGTCGAGGAGGCGAGACCGAGTTCGCTAAGAAGAGATACAATCCACGACTTGACCGCGGTGGCGCCCATATTGCTTCGATCGAGGAGCGAGCTACGATCTTATTTCTTTGAGCTCAAGAGATCGGGTTCTTTGCCAAGATAGACAATGTAGGCGGTGGATGTGTAGTCATCCTTGTTTCCCCGTCTGCATCGGTAAAGGCATGGAAGCGAGGAGGCTGGCGATGAAGGAGGATGCCGCATCAATTGTGCCACAGAGATCTAGAAGAACTTCGTTTGATCGCAATCCGGTGTTCGGTGGTCGGCCTATGCATGAGCTGGAGAGTTTGTTGGGCAAGGCAACATCGAGCCGAGTGAGGGCAGATATTGACCGCCGACCATTGCTCGAAATACATCGGATCACGAGAGAAGCGATGCAGTGTGAAGAGTCAAGGTAGGTGAGGTAGCAAGAGGCGGCGGCGAGCATCGGTCATGCTGTGCGAGCAAGGAGATCGCCTATCGATACTATATACCCACGCCGGAGAGCGTAATACCATTTGGGCGCTTAACTACTTCAACCCCAAGAAAGTAGTGAAGATCACCAAGGTCCTTGAGAGAAGCGATTGGCGGCAGAGAAATGAAAGTGGGCTACGGCTGGTTTCCGTGACAATGATGTCATCCACATACACAAGGAGATAGATGATGATGCCTGATGCGAAGGATGAACAACGATGTGTCGGCCATGAGTTTTTGAAGCCGGAGGCAAGAAGAAACGCGACTCATTATACCATGCTCGGGGACTGCTTGAGACCATAAATAGCCTTGCGAAGCCGACACACATGATGAGGTTTGTCTTTATCTGTGAACCCAGGCGGCTGAGCCATGAATACCTCCTCGGACGGGTTGCCTTGAAGAAAGGCATTGTTCACATCCGGTTGGCGAAGATCCCATCCTTGACAAGCGGCCGGTGAGAGAACAAGGCGAGCAGGTTGGGTTTAACCACTTGAAAGTCTCGTGGTAGTCGACCCCGGTCGTGGTGAAACCCCTTGGCCACTAGGCGAGCTTTGTAGCGATCAACGGTACCATCAGCCTGTCTCTTGATACGGTAGATCCACTTACAGCCAACAATATTGCGAGCATCTCCTGAAGGGACGAGATCCCAAGTCCCATTGCGGCAAGGGCATCAAACTCTTCGGACGTGGCTGACGCCACTTCACGTCCTTGAGGCTTGAGTGACACATGTGGGTTCACAATCGGCCAGAAAGACTCATTTTGATCTTCGGTTTGAAGATGTTGTTCTTGGGCGATAACTATGGAAGAGGTGGGCAGGAGGCGAGCAGTAGGCGGGTCAGCGGGCATGGGAACCAATGTAGCGGGCACGGACTTGCGAGCCTTGTGTGATCCTCGGGCACGATCTTGGTTCAGGAGGCGAGCAGAATCTGAGTGCAATCCTCGGCCGGAGGGTGGCCAGGAGGGTGGAGCAGCGGGCACATGACAAGGAGTAGGCGCAGTGATATCCTCGGTCACAGGAGCCGGGGTGGGAGGTTGGGTTGTGGGTGTGCTGAGATCAACCAAATTCTGATTAGTGGCAGGAGCCACAGACGGAGAATCTTGGAGCGGGCGGCGAGCGGTGTGTATGAAGCGAGAGCGGCTTCGTGTGGAGGGAACCGGGGTTCCACAGTCATAGATAGCCGAGGCGAGCAACGAAGGGTGTGCGAGGTGGACATGGGAAAGCGGACTCAACAAAGCGAACATGGCGTGAAAGCGAAGAGCTTGGTGGTGCTCGGATCGTAACAGATAGGCACTACGAGTGGCGAGTAGCCTAGGAAGACACATGGAGTGGAGCAGCGGCCGGTTGTGGGCGGAGTAGGGCGAAGCCAAGGGTAGCAAAGCAACCAAAGGCACGGAGTTTGGAGTAGTTGGGCGGAGAGCCAAGCAGTTTGTTATAGGGAGATAGGTGAGCTAGGGTGGGTGTGGGTAGGCGATTAATGAGGTAGGTGGCGGTTTGGAAGGCAAGCGACCGAGAAAAGCGGCGGAAGAGATGCAGAGAGAGAGAGAGAGAGACCGGTCTCAACTATGTGCCGATGACGACGCTCAGAGAACCCATTGTGTTCGGGGTGTGAGGAGGCGAGGTGAGATGAGTGATGCCATGAGTGGACAAGTAAGCGGCCAAGCCGGTGTCAGGGCAAGTCCCATGTACTCGCCACCATTGTCAGAGTAAAGTGACAATGTGTCTTTTAAAATAATTTTCGACCGGGGCTTTGAAGCGAGGGAAGAGAGTGGCGACCTCGGACTTTCGGTGAGCGGGTAGAGCCATATGTAGTGAGTGTAGTGATCAACAAATATGACATAGTATTTAAAGCCATCAATAGGCGGACGGAATGGGAGAAGTCCGGACATCGAGTAAATAATTTCGGCGGGAAAGAAGACACTAAGGTAGATTGTGAAAAAGGAATTTTGTGACTTTTATTGCATAAACAATCATTACAATGTTTTTGTTTGATGCAAGTAGTGTCTAACGTAATGCCTAAACTAGAAGAATCGAATAGGGTTCGGAGGATGGCCCAGATGATGCCGATCATGATGAGAGACTTTAGAACCGACACAAGCGGAAGGGCGGCGAGGAGTTGTGGTCGGCCATTCATACACACCATCTTTAGATTGCCGGTCGGCCGAGAATGCTCCTGTCAGTAGATCCTTCACATGAAAAGAGGTTGGTAAGAACTCAATAGAAGTATGATTAGAGAGACAAAATTGAGATATGGAAATAAGGTTTTTTTCATGTCGGGAACAAAGAGAATATTATGCGAGGGCAAAAGTGTGTGATGGTGTGTGAAGAGAAGAGAAACCGGTTTGGAGATAGGAAGCCGGTACCATCACCAATAACCATGTCATCAGTGCAGGTGTAGGAGGTGTGAAGGTGGAGATTGCCAAGGTCGGCGGTAACATGATGGGAGGCACCACTGTCAAGCCAGCCAGGAGTCCTGTGTCAGTAGAGGTCGCTAGATTGGCCCGAGGTGCCCGACCACTTGTCGAGGAGGAAGGGCGACTTGGTTGTTGGTGGCAACCAGGTGGTAGATCGGACGAGCAAGCTGTGTGACCTTGTTGGCGGCAACCTTGACACTTACCAAGATAGGGACGTTGGTGCCGAGGAGCGGATGTTGGAGCTTCTTTGTGAAGGAGGTCGAGGTTGGGAAGAAACTTTGGCGAGCATGCGAAGAAAGAGAAGCCGAGTTGTTGTTCCTCGGAGTAGCGAGGATTAGCGGTGGCGGATGGGAGAAAGGGCCGAGATTGCTTGAAGCGGCTCGCGGTTGATGAGTTTTTCATGAAGCTCATCGAAAGAGATGGGGTGTCACGGCCTTCAACAACATCCACGATGTGACGGTAGTCATCATCCAACCAGGAGGAGGATCTCAATGAGGTCTTCGTGGTCAGCGGTTTGCCCAGGCCGCTAGTTCATCGGCCAGACTTTTGACAGGCGCATGTAGTCGGTGATCGATTGGGTTCCCTTGGTTGCTCGCTTGAGGTAATCTTTGATCTGTTTAATGTGACCGCGAGTTGGGCGAGCATAGGTATGAGCAGGATGTCCCGGCCTCACGTAGCGATGGCGGCTTTGTTGGATCGAAGGAACCAGGGGAGCAGAGGAAGCCAACAAGAGCCCCAAGGAGTTTGTCTTGGCGAATCCATGGTGGTAGTGAGGGTTTGGGGTGGGGGCGTCCTTGGATGTTTGGGCATCCTTGGTGAGGGCAGTGGGAGGCGGGCATGGGTGTGAACCGTCTACAAACTTGTAGAGGTCATAGCCAATGAGGGTGGCCTCAACTTGGAGTTTCAAGCTATGTAATTGGTAGAGGTGAGTTTGGTGATGTTGTGGTGGGAGATATTGATGAGGTCGAAGGTTTGAGTGAGGATCAAGAGGTTTTTTTGACGGTGAGAGAGTGGTTTCAGTTAGCCATTGTAGAGGTGATTAGGGCGGCTAGAGGAAGAGGAAGAGGGTTTTAGGAGCAGAGCTCTGATACCATGAAGAAACTAATAAAGTTTAGGAATAATGGCGTAGCCTTTCCATTGAATGAATCACCTATTTATAGGGAGATTTACAATTAGGGTTACACTAGGATTATACTTGGAGTAGGATACAAGTAACATATACAAGGAAGGTAACAAATTAGGAAAGAACTCTACAAGGTAATTACCACTAATTACTAATTACAAATCAACAAGAATAATTAAAAGATATTATTCTCTAACAGATTTAGGACCAAGAAATTCAAAATATAATAAAATATTTTGTTTCAAAAAATGACTAATCTTAAAGACCAAGAAAGGAGATACAAAACCAAAATAGGTCATGCCTATTTTATCCTTACAAATACCACAAAGGCACACTTCGTATGTTGGAGGACTTTGGGATTTGGTGGATACATGGAGGGGAAGTAAAAAACATTTCATTCCATTACTTGATCAACATTTGTCATTGTCCTTCAACTACTTGCATTCTTATTTCTTAAAAGAAAAAAAATTACTAATTTTAAAGGTAATAATTTGAATATTAATACATTTTCCCATTATAGGGTTGGAAAAAGTTAACTGACAATAACATTGTATGTGAATATATAAGTTGATGCGCTCTGCACAAAACCGGTCATGAATAAAGTACGAACGGACACCACGTGCCAATCACGTGTTTAGTTAGTGTGGGACCTATCAACTTAGCGGATAGAGGTAGCTGGGTATTTGAACAAAGAGAAAGATAGCTCATGTCTAAATCTGGCCGAGCATAGGCCTTGCCTGCTCGGCCAGGGGCCATGCCCAAGAACTACACTTGCCATCATCAAATTTACATCATATAGTCGGGTAGAGCCTTGCTCGTCCAGACAAATATCTCCACTTGTTCTCCAAGACATGTCGAATGTTTCCTTATTCAAGCAAAGATAATGTTTCCTTATTCAAGTAATTATGGAATTATGGAAACTAAATCTCATAAGGATTATATAAATCTCATAAGTTATATGTCATTGGGGGCCTATAAATACTCCTCCATAAACCATAAACAATGTACACACTTTCTTGAGCTTATAACCTTTGTCAAATTGTTTTTTGACTCACACGATACTTACTCTCACACCGGAGTGATTTTGCGAGGCCAAGCCTTGCACCTCCACTAAAGTGATTTCGTATTCTTAAATATGTTTAAGGAAGCAGATCAATCTCAGACATTCTACGTATCAATCAGACGGCTCAAACTAGATTTTGATCGCATCATATGTTAACAATTGGCATGGTTATCGTAATGTTGAAAGTAAAAGCTCCATTCCTTTCATTTCCATGAGTTATGATTATTCTGTTCATAATTCAGCACATAAGCTAACCATTCTAAGGACTGAACGAGATTGTTAAAACGTATCAAGCTAGGCTCATATACCTCATACCGCTCGACGAGAGTTGATCTTGACTTTTAGAAGTAAATATCAAGAGCCAAATCCTAGATTCTCCGAGCTCGTGGCAACCCTAAAAATGTGAGTATAAATCTCTTGTAGTACTCTTTTTGGTCCCTATAATTACCACTGATCGGACTACTACACATTACTTTTTTAACGTCTATTAGTTAACGGGTTAGGAGACAAATATGAAAATTTTTTAAAATTCTGATATGGAAAGGGAGATGTTATTTTCTTACAAAAATTACTTATCTACTACATCATTTATTATAATATTCAACTAAGTTATAATGAGACAAAACTACCCTTAACTAATTATATGCCCATTAAAATGATATTGTTCAATTTCAAGTTATCTTTTTATTTTTTCGACATAACAAATTAAAATCTAATTATTACTATTTTTTTTCTTATTTTCTAGAAAATAATTTAATAAATATATTTTTTACATAAATGTGTTCAAGAATAAAAATTAAATAGATGCATGATTTACTCTTGACCGAATTTTGGACCGTAAATAATAAGCGTTAAAAATACTTTGCCAAAATGAGACACGTAATCTAACCTAATTAGTGGTATATATGTGACCAAAAAAGATACTCCACTCATCATAATAAATGAACAACATGGGAAGTAAAAAGAAGGAATAATAATTTCTTAAAACGTGCTCATTGGTTGTCTTCCTAGTCTAGCATTCTTTTTAAGACCAAATAAAATAATGTTTAGAATTGCTATAACCAAATTCATTTTTAAATAGCGTCGTTATATATGTGCTTTACCTTGTTTGTATAAAACTAGAATTTCGGTACGTAATATAGGCACAGTGGACCATCACCTTGATCAAATGTGTGTGCGTCACTTTTCTTCAGACTTTCTTAACTGGTCTATCAATTAATCCCTCATGTTTTACTTACATTTTTCTCTTCTTGTTCCTTTTCTATTTTAACACTTGAGCATAAAACCAATTCATTATAACCATTGGAAGTTTTTCATGGATTAAATCCTCACTTTTCAATAGCTTATGTCAATACATACATATTTTAAGATATATATTGTAATATATATATATATATATATATATATATATATATATATATATATATATATATATATATATATACATATTGTCTAGTGTATAGTAGGGGTGTCAAGATTTTTTTAAATGCATCGAACCAATCAAATCGACGGACCAATACTTTGGTTTGATCATC
Source organism: Codonopsis lanceolata (assembly GCA_013146195.2). Taxonomy (NCBI): domain Eukaryota; kingdom Viridiplantae; phylum Streptophyta; class Magnoliopsida; order Asterales; family Campanulaceae; genus Codonopsis; species Codonopsis lanceolata. The sequence goes on from CM028377.1 coordinate 77,104,492, forward strand.
GAATCAATTTTCACAAACCGAACATTTGGGTCCCTGCCTCGAACTAATAAAACACGGAACCGGACCGAACTTACCCAATATGTTGTTTATTTATTTATTTTATTATAGATATATAATATTAATTTCTATTACTTTCTTTGTTCTACTTTTTAGTTGGCACTCTTTTATTTTATTTTTTCTACTGGTTTGTTATGCTATGAGTTTATAAGTTCGACATTTTTAATTGTTGAATGTACTTTTATCGAAGGTTTTTTAAATTTTTATGAAATTTTGGTCTTAAAATTTCTAATATGTATTTGTATTAAACAGTTACAAAGTAAAAAATCATAGTATTGGTCTTAGTTCTCATACATCTTTGATTGGTTCTAGACCGGACTAATGTTTTGATTTTCATACATATTGGGTTGATTCTGATTCTAAATTTTTTGAGAACCAGACTATTGGTCTGGTTTCGATTTTCTTTTTTCTTTTTCTAAAAAACTGGACCGAATCGGACCAAACTCACTCATAATGTATAGTACATTGTTGCAGTTAAAAAATAAAATGGTAATAGAGTAATAGTGATTTTGAACTTTAAATTAATTTTTCTATTAATTTGTTGCTAAAAAAACAAATAAAAGTTTTGCTATGGAAACATGAATGGACAAACAATATAATTGGAAGACAAAAATTTATGTAAGACGATCTTATAGATATTTTTTATGAAACTGATCTTTTTTATCTGACTTATTATATATTAATTGATTGAGTTATAAGATATTAATACTCCTGTGTAGCGGCGGATCCACATAGGAGTTTGAGGTGTCCATGGACACCGCTCAAGAAAAAATTTTTTTGTGATATTCGACAATTGGACCCCTCCAAAAGTTTTCATCGACCTCCCCAAATTCTTTTTAAAAAAATATTGTCAAGACAAATTTACAAAATCAAACGTCCGATCAATTTTAAACGATTCTCTCAGTACTAAGTATGTTATATTGAAAAGACATGTTAATAAATATTAATGATGATGATTAATTACGTGTTTTCAACGTATGAAATGCGTAAAAACAAATTTTAATTTCTAATTTTTTTTATATAATACTCCTTCCGTCCCAAAATATACGACGCTTTTGAAGAGTCTTTGCTTCAAAATAAATGACACTTTGAAAATTTTGAACATTTTCCTTTTTTTTTCTTCCAATTTTAGATGTATTTATTGACCCCGCAACTCAAGTGTTTGACTTTTGCAGAACACAAGACACCTCATTAATGTTTGGATAAGGACCGTTTAATCTTTACAATATGTTTCTCTGATTTGTGTGAAAAACTCGAAAACGTTATATATTTTGGGAAGGAGAGAATAGTTAAAATTTTGGACACCGATCAACATTATTCCTGAATCCGCCACTGCTCCTATGTCCGGAGAGCTACGCATATTGGAATTGGCCATTGGGTTATCTGTATGATGTGAATCCACCGAAAAACGTAAGCCAAGAAAAGCTTGTGTATAGATGGTACTCACACGTTACACCACCCTTCACCACCGCAAATATAAAGCTCTGCGCCCATGATATTTAGATTAGAATCATTAGATTAGATGGTACGCAAAAGTTATAACCCCACCCCACCCCACCCGCATTCCAATTGGCTTGTGCCCACCTCTGAGAATACTAAGGACAACCCTTTCAATTGGTAAAGGTCGTGGGCCCATGGATCCTTCTCCCAGTTTATTAATTTGTGGACAACTCAAATTCTAACCTACTTCTATTATTTCTATTTCTCTTTCTATAAATATCTCTCGTCAAGACATCAATTGTCTTCCATCATCCCCCATCGATAGACTGTGTCCCGACTCCGTCGGCCACCGTCAACACAATACCCCTAAGATATCTTTTTCATTTCAAATAACAAAAACAAAACCATTAATTTAATAAAATTCAGACAAAGCATGATCTTTCAAAAAAAATCTGTAATAATTGTGGTCGTAAGTTTTGATCAATTTAGGTTAGCTTTGATAGTGGGGAAAAGGAATAAGCAACAAATGTCAATTCTCTAATCTATTTAGTTGATAAGATTTTGTGTAACAATCATGTTACTTAATATTTACTATTCTCTACGTCATAAATTATTGTCATGTTATGTTTTATGTTTTCATTCCTCCAAAAAAACATTCTTTTGTTTAATGTTTATAAATTTTTCTTTTTAGAACTATATTTTTATATTTCTTTTTTTCATATTTTAGTTATGAATCATATGCACATAAGTTTTAAGAAAAAAATAGATATTATATAAATATTAATAATCAAATTAATTATTTTTCATTAATCTGTATCACAGGTCAAACATGACAATAATTTCAAGATAAATCGGTCAATAATTTCAAGAGGAATGAATAAGATTTTAGCATTGAAAAAGAACCTACTCCTTTACCTAATTCAAGACCTATCATTAATTTTGGAACATCACCCATTATCGCCGGTACGATAATTTTAGAATTATTGAATCCTTCTTCCGTTTTAAACAGATAGTTCACTATTTTTTTTGTGATGTTTAATTTAAAAAGTTCATTTTAAAATATTAAAATATAAAAATATCATTTTATTATTACTAAACTACTATAAATATCATTTTCTTAAAAAAATTGACTTTCAAGCGGAAAGACTCTTTGCTCCAAGGAAGGGAGTATTTTCTCCCTTGAAACTTACACGAAAGTGGCAAAGCTCAAAAAACAAAGCCAATTAGGTAAAATGTTCAAGGGAAGATAACAAGATTAACCGTAAGTGTGTAACTTTCGAGTCCAGATCTCCTGTACCACTTGTGTGTACTACTAGTGTATCATTTTTTATCTTCATCATTGTATCTCAATTATTGCATCTCAGCTAATGGTTGAGATGAAAAGTGATACACCAATGAAACATACAAGTGGTACAGGAGATCTGAACTCGTAACTTTCACACTTGCAAATTGCAATACAATGAACGAAACACTATCGAGTATACTCAACTTAAATAAGGTGCTTTTATTATCTTAAAAGAAAAAATATATATTACTAGTACCACGAAATTTTCTATTTACCGTATCCCACGCTTCATATCCCATTAAATCTTAGTTTTACATATAATAATTAAGATACGTATATAAGTTCTACTGAAGTTAGTCATTATTATAAACATATTTAAGTATAGCAAAGATTAGGGTGTAAGTATGAATCGTCTAACCATCGAACTGAATCAAATTAAACCAAACTAGTGGATTTGATACGATTTTGGTCCAACACGATTCAGTTTTAGTTTCAAAATTTAAAAACCTGATTGGTTCGGTTCGACTCATGATTTTTGTGATAAAACCATACCAAACCAAACTAAGCATATATACTTTTATTTATTTATCTATTATATATGTAATATATATTATATATAATTTTTGTTAACTACTTCCTTCGTTCCGAGTAAAAAGTCTCCGTTTGAAAGTCAAATATTTTAAGAAAATAACATTTTTAGTAGTTTATTTGTAATAAAATAGCACTCTTATGCTTTAATTTTTTAAAGTAGACTCTTTAAGTAAAATATCTCAGAATAAAATAATTAACTCTTTACCAGAAACGGAGGGAATATAATACATTAATTCTAAAACGAACCAAATATAGAATTGTTCAAAGACTTTTTTTTAATTCTTGAGTGGAACCGAGGGAGTATTAGTGGACTAAAAAAGATTGATTACTCTTGATTAGTTAGTTAAAAAATTAAAATCATTTCCCTCGATACTTTTACTATGATTACACAACCACTAATAAACTACTATTAAGGTATTTCCATTTAAAACATACCTCTGTTTTGGCATTGTACCTAGTGGCGAATCCAGGAAAATTCTAAAGTAGATTCATCAAAGTTAACTCACGTTGAAAGATGGGTCACTTTGTAAAACATCATCATTTTACAAAGTGAAAATAAATAACTTTTTTAAAAAATTGGGTTCACTTACACCCAATTTGATATACATAGATCCGCCAACCTAGCTATGTCACCATCAAATGTGGCCCAAATCCAATCAATATATACGTGGTAGAAATTTTGATTAAAAATCCCATTAATGTGCAGTTTTTCCTATTTCCAATTTTCCATGACGTTTCCCGTTGGCTTTTTGCTAACATTCTTCCATCTACACTGTAGTTTTCTTCCTACTAACCACCACTAGGTGGCTGTCAATTTAGCATACATATATATAATAACAATCATTTTTTTTCCGCCTAAAAGTAATTATTATAAATGAAATTAAAATCTAAATTATCCAGCCGTGCATTGAAAGCTGAAACACTTTTTTTTGTTACTTTTTCTTTAGTTTTTATACTAAAAATTTAATATTTTAAAATAAGTTGACATGCATATATTTACATATTTCTAAAAACTTTGAATACACTTAAACTGTTAGTATTCTCAGCATAATTTACAATATCATATTAGACCTTTTGTTTTCCATCACATGCATATATATTCAACAGAACATTCTTTGCGAATGTTTCAACTAATCATGTGTAAAGTAAAAAAAAAAAAACCAGTCACCAAATAGGCTTTAAACATTTTAAACCCAACAATTTTGTGACTTGATATACCCGACCCAAACCGGGTCACGAGCGAGGCACGAGTTAGCATCACGTGCCGCACGAGCATGGTACCGCTAGGGCCCCACGCCGAAGCAAGATGAGATAGTCGGCGAGCCCGAAGCAAAGACAACCCTCACTCAAACCTAGGCGGACAAAGGCCTTGCCTGTCCGACCAGGGACCATGATCGGGACTCATGCATGCTTCGCAATGGAATCATACTTACTTCGGGAGGCGGCACCGGCCTCGGCCTATCACCAGGGCCGATCTTCAGACCGACAAGTTCGAGATCAATACAAACATACGGCAGAGCTTGCTCGCCGAGCACACACCAAGCCGGGACGCTAATAGCTTGCTTCATAAGGCAAGACAAAGGTTTCCATGTTTGGACGGAATCCTTGCCTTATCAACTCCTATAACTACGCGGTCAACCGCCTGTTTCGCCTAGAATCAAGGGATTTCCTCCTTGATTATCTCGGCAGTTATGGAACCGAATCTAGACAGATTCAATCACCTTGAGGCCTATAAATACCTCTCCATAATCATCAACAAGGTACATACACTTTCTTGAGTTTACTGGCCAATTTACTTCGACAATCACTGATACTTACCTCACGGAGGGCCAGCGAGGCCTTGCTCTCACACTTCTTCTCTCAAGTGTTCTTGTGATCTTAATGTGCTCAAGTGAGGTCGATTACAAGCCCGATATCCTACCCATCTCAAGGATCTGCCCAAGCAGCATTTTGCCACATCGCTTGGTTCCTGCCTGAAACGAAGTTTCATCACTTCCCTCTACATTTTTTCCAGTAAAATCTTTCACTATTCTTCTATTGAATGGCCGGAAAGGGTAGCAAACACCATGCCACCGCAAGCAATCAACAGTCAAGTACCACCGTTGAAACTCCCGCAGGCTGCACCTGATGCAAACCAGAACCAAAAGGTGGTCAGCAGGCAAAGTGGCTCGTGGCAATGAGGTGCCATTCGTGAGGGCAAATTTCCCAACATGCCGCCCGCAGTCGGGCAAGCCAACGTGATGCCGCAGCCTCGATGCACTTAAGACCGGTAAGACTCGTTGAGATGGCTAGCCTTACCTGTTCTGGCCAGCCACAGACGCTGCAAGCCATCTGTCGGCCCACATACCGTCTTCTCAAAAGGGCGGAGTGATAAGTTGAAGCCGAGCGACTGAAGCCGAGACAGATACAAGTCGCGCATCAGCCTCACGGCACCACCATCGCCATGAGCACTATGCCCCGGCAGAGAGTCACGGGCCGCAGAGATCGGGAACGCGAGAAGCCGGGGCTGTCGGCCAAAGAGCAAGCCCGTATCACTCTGAGGTCGATCCTCCTCGCGCCCACATTTTGCTCCCCGCATGCGCTGGGCGAGCCTCCGACCCCGCCCATTCTTCGAAGCACTCGGAAGAGGGGAGAAGCGGCCGTCCAGGAAGATGGAGGCCATGAAAGTGGACATGGCGAAACAAATGGCAAGCCCAGCCGTGCAGGCCTAAGCATGGCGCTACTGCCGCTTCTGAGGCAGTACCCTTTCACTGTGAGATTGAAAATGCGCCACCAAGACAAAGGGATCATCTCCCACGCTTGACAAATATTTGGGAAGACGCGGGCAAGCGATTGGCTCGATCATTCGAGGCACAAATTGATACCGATATTGAAGCCTTGAAAATGGGGCATTCGAGGGAGCCCTCCGTGGAAAGGCGCAAGCACAGTTGGGCAGTTCCCCGAGGAAACCATCGGGAGGCAAGTGCTCCGAGAAAAGTTTTGGAAGAATTCTGAAACGCAGCCCCACCACCGAAGAATCGCTTTCGACCTTGCTAAGATTAAGCAAGGAGATCGAATCCCTGCAAGTTATCCGGAAAAGCCTC